>CM035099.1:22451182-22827428 GCA_020205505.1 Panax japonicus
TACCGTTCAAACACATACATATTAATATAATTATTTTAATTATATTTTCTATCGAATCCCGTTCCAAAAATTAGGGTTAAGGTTTCTATTCTCCGTTAAGCACAACTCTACTCCAATTTTATTAGTCAATACATAAATTGACCTTCTCGATACACGTATCATAGAAACTTGTCACAAAATTGATAATTAATAATAATATTAATTAAAAAATAATTATTCACAAATTTTGGATTATTCGAAATCCTGGGTTATCACACTCAGGGTTACATCTGAGATTGGACTGCTGCTTGTTTGTATGTATCATTGTCATCTGTGGATGTTTCTTTCTGCCCGTTGTCAACTCCGGGTCTGAGGTGTGTGTGCCTCGACAGGATGTCTGAGGTTGAAGCTGATTGCATATGTTTGAACAAGCATTTCCGGGGTTATCGTCGGAACTGCAATGGCATCTCTTGGGGCTATCACCATGGATGGGGTTGCTACTCCTAGTGTTTCTCAGGGACTGGAACTGAGAGGCGCGGTGTTATCACTGAGACAGAACAGTCCTCTCCGGTGTTGTTCCCGGTCTTTTGATCTGTATATCTCGGGGTTATCTCCGATATTAGAAATGACATTCCCGGTGTGTGTTCCGGGTTTGATATGATGTTCCTGGTTTGTGTTCCGGGTTGGAACTAAACTTCCGGTAGTATCCGGAATGGATGTAAGCTGTCTTTCATGGTTATCTCCAAAAGATGAATCTACCCTCCTGCAATGTTAGTAATAGGAGTGCAGAAAATTTCGAATGTCTAAAGGCGGGCATGCCTTCTGTCTAATTTCTGGAGAGACCCCCGCCCCGATGGGAGGCGTAGTGTATTTTGGGCCCGCCCCGGCGGGCATGGCTTCTGCTAAACCTTTTTGTTAATCAATTTTTTTTCTTCATTGTAACCGACTCAATGATCCTTTTTTCATCCTGCAAGACATAAAACATAAGCATTAGTGGATTATTGATAACATAGTATATTTCGGAGAGATTAACAAGACTTTTATTATATAATACTACCTAATAACTTAATAAAAACTATATTCTACAATTATGAATGAAAAAAACAAGAAATAAACTAAAGATTGAGTTGCCTCCCAAATAACGCTTGATTTTAAGTCATTCAGCCTGACTACATCCTGTTCATGGTGCGTCAGTCAATGTGATGGGGGTGACATCGGTGTTGGCCTTGCCACCCCAATAGTGCTTTAAACGTTGACCATTGACTTTGAACGTTTCTAATGGATTGTGACTGTAGAGTTCAACGGCGCCATGAGAGAATACCCGATTTATAGTGAATGGTCCCGACCATCTCGACTTGAGCTTTCTTGGGAACAATCGCAGTCGTGAGTTGAATAAATGGACTGATTGAACCGGCTCGAATGTTCGATGCATAATTTTCTGGTCGTGTCATCTTTTTACCTTTTCTTTGTATAATTTGGAGTTCTCATAGGCGTGAAGGCGAAATTCATCGAGCTCATTCAGTTGAAGTAGTCTCTTTTCCCCGATAGTTGCTTGATCGAAATTGTGTTTTTGAATCGCCCAATAAGCCTTATGTTGTAGCTCGACTGATTGATGACAAGCCTTTCCATATAGTAGTTGGTATGGTGACATCCTGAGTGGTGTCTTATATGCGGTCCGGTATGCCCATAAGGCATCGTCCAACCGGAGCGACCAATCCTTACAACTCGAATTCACCACTTTCTCCAATATTTTCTTGACTTCCCTGTTTGACACCTCAGCCTGCCCATTGGTTTGGGGGTGATAAGATGTCTTTACCTTGTGGTTGACCCCATACTTTGCCAAAAGAGCTGTGAAGGACTTATTACAGAAGTGACTACCTTCGTTACTTATAATTGCTCTAGGCATGCCAAACCTTGTGAAAATGTTTTTCTGCAGGAATTTGAGGACCACCTTGGCATCGTTTGAGGGTAGTGTTGCAGCTTCAACCCACTTTGATACGTATTCAACTGTAAGGAGAATGTATTGATTGTTGAGTGACGACAAAAATGGCCCCATGAAATCAGTGCCCCATACATCAAAAATTTTAACTTTTAGTATAATTAGTAGAGGCATTTCATTCCTTTTCGAAATATTTCCCACCCTTTGACACCTATCGCATTATTTGACAAAATGGTGGGCGTCCTTGAATAGTGTAGTCCAATAGAACCCAGCTTACAGCACCTTTGTTGATGTCCTCTCACTACCATAATGACCGCTTTACGCAGATGAATGACGCTCATGCAAAATGTTCTTCACTTCACTGTAGGGCACACACCTTCTAATCATTTTGTCGGTGCACTTCTTGAACAAATACGGTTTGTCCCACATGTACCATTTTACGTCATGAAGAAACTTCTTTTTCTGTCATCTTATGAGATCAGGTGGAAGAATGGTGCTCATAAGATAATTCACATAATCCGCATACCAAGGAAATTCTATAGAAATCCCAAACAATTACTCATTCGGGAATGATTCGTTAATTTCACACCTGCCTTCTTTTGATTTCCCTTGGTTTTCCAACCTAGACAAGGGATCAACTACTTGATTCTATGTCCCCTTTCTATCCTTTAATTTTAAGTCAAACTCTTGAAGTAGGAGAATCCATCGGATAAGGCGTGGCTTAGCATCTTTTTTCGCTATTACGTACTACCGAATAACCGAATGGTCCGTGTAGACTATAACCTTAGTCCCAATCAAGTATGCCCAGAATTTGTTAAACGCATACACTACTATAAGTAATTCCTTTTTCGTGGTTGTATAGTTCATTTGAGTCTCCGTGAGTGTTTTGCTTGCATAGTATATGGCGTAAAACACCTTGTTTCGGCGTTGACTCAAAACTGCCCCAACTGCATAGTCGTTGGCATCACACATCAGCTCGAATGACATATTCCAATCTGGTGCGACGATCACAGGGGCTGTAGTAAATTTCTTCTTCAACAATTCAAAAGTTGACCTGTTTTCCTCATCAAAACTGAAAATAGCATCCTTCTCTAAAAGACTGCATAAATGTTTTCCAATTTTAGAGAAGTCCTTTATGAACCTCCTATAGAGCCCAACATGTCCCAAAAAACTTCTAATACCCTTAACTGAGCTCGGTGGAGGCAGTTTCTCGATTGTTTCCAGATTTGCTTTGTCAACCTCCAATCCTTGAGCCGATACCTTATGGCCCAAAATTATGCCCTCCTCAACCATAAAGTGGCATTTTTCTCAATTGAGTACGAGGTTCGTATCCTTGCATCGCTGTAACACCATTACCAAATTCCCTAGGCAAGTATCAAAGTTGTCCCCATAGACAGAAAAGTCGTCCATGAAAACTTCAACATTTTTCTCCACCATGTCTGAGAAAATGGCCATCATACACTGTTGGAAGGTTATAGGTGCATTACATAACCCGAATGACATTCTCCTGAACACAAATGTGTCATAAGGGCACACAAATGTCGTCTTTTATTGATCCTCTAGAGCGATGACTAGATGATTATAACCCGAGTATCCATCCAATAAATAGTAATACTCATGTCCCGCCAATCTGTCCAATATTTGATCAATAAAGGACAGTGAAAAATAATATTTTTGGGTTGCCTTATTCAACTTCCTATAATCTATGCACACCCCCCAACCTGTCACTGTTCTTGTCGGTATTAACTCGTTATCCTCTTTCTGCACCATAGTCATTCCTCCCTTTTTTGGCACGCACTGGACCGGACTAACCCACTTACTGTCGAAAATCGGGTAGATGATACCGGCATCCAACCACTTCAAAATTTCCTTCTTCACAACTTCCTTCATAATAGGGTTGAGTCGATGTTGTTGCTCTACCGTTGGTTTTGCATCATCTTCCATCAGAATCTTGTGCATGCAAAATGAAAGGCTAATTCCCTTTATATTCACAATCGTCCACCCAATCACCGACTTATGTTCCCTAAGCACCCTCATCAACTTTTCTTCCTACAAATCGTTAAGTGCAAAAGAAATAAAAACAGGTAAAGAATTTGAAGTTCCTAAATACGCATACCTGAGGTGTTTAAGGAGTGGCCTAAGTTCCAAAGTTGGTGGCTCCTCCAATGAAGGTTTCAGTTTTTCTGTGGTTGTCTCCTTAGTGTACAAAGGTTCAAACGGTGCTCTGAATCGGCTAACTTGTGGTAACGCATCTAACATTTGTAAGTAGTCTACAAATTTAGGGTCGTCGAACTCTTCATCCCCCAATAATGTTATTTCTAATGGATCGTTGACCAAACTCTTGCCCATATCTTCACTAATGATTTGCTCAATTATATCCATCCGAAAACATTCTTCCTCATCCGTAGGGAATTTCATGGTCTTGAACATGTCAAACTTGATTTCTTGATCTTGGACCCTCATAGTAAGTTATCCTTTTTGTACATCTATGAGTGTCCTATCCGTGGCCAAAAAAGGTCTCCATAGGATAATCAGGATGTTCTTGTCCTCCTCAAAATCCAGAATAATAAAGTCCGCGGGGAATATAAACTTATCCACCTTAACTAATATGTCCTCTACTATGCCTCTCGGATATGTGACTGACCTATCCACCAACTGCAATGAAATATTCGTAGGCTTAGGCGCGGGCAAACACAATTATGTGTATACTGACAATGGCATAAGGTTCACACTCGCCCCCAAATCACATGAACACTTGTTAAAAGACATGTTCCCGAATGTGCATGGGATAGTGAAACTCCCCGAGTCCTTAAGTTTTGGTGGTAATTTCTGCTGAAACACTTCACTACACTCCTCTGTTAGTGCCATTGGTTCAAAGTCTTCCTATTTCTTTTTCCTTGACAGAATCCTTTTCATGAATTTCGAATAACTCGACATCTTCTCTAGGGCTTCTGTAAACAGAATGTTAATCTGAAGTTTCTTGAAATCATCCAAAAACTTAGCGAACTGCTTATCTAATTTCTATTTTTGGGCCCTCTGCTGAAACGGAGGTGGAGGATAGGCAACTAGTCCATTAAATGGTTTTCTAACTTGTTTTTTGTCCACTTGCTTGACCTCAACTACTGTATTTTTTCTTTCTGTTTCAACCTCCTTTGTAACCGGAATTTATATTTCTTGACCCTCAAGCTATTTTCCACTTCTCTACATAATAGCCTAACATTGCTCGTGATTACCCTTCGGATTTCTCTCGGTGTCAGTTGGTAACGTTCCTCTTGGTCTATTATTCAATGCTAATGCAATCTGTCCTATATCTGATTTTCTAAATTCTTGATGGCCATCTATTGTGATTTCATTGCCATTGCTTGATTTTTCATAGCCACCTCATTACTTGTTATGTATTTTGTCACCAACTCCTCTAGATCTGATTTCCTTTCTTGATGTTAAGCTGGTTGTTGATGGTTCTGAAATCCTGGAGGATATGATGGTCGTGGAGCTTGTTGATTCTGATTATTACTCCATGAGAAGTTCGGATGATACCTATTCCCTTGATTGTACGCATTCTGGTATTTATTCTGTGGAATTCTATTATAGTTGCCCACAAATTGCACGGATGCTGGATTAATTACGCACTGATCCGTAGGATGCTCTCCCGCGTACAAGTCACATATAATTGCCACTTGATGTGCCTGTTGTGCCTGTACCCCTGCCATAGAATCAAACTTCTTTGAAAGTGCTGAAATCTGTGTTTGTATTGCCGTCACACCATCTACTTCTAACACTCCCACGACCTTTGCTTGAGTCATCCTTGTCTTAGGCCACTGGTAATTGTTAGTTGCCATAGTTTCTATCAATTTGTAGGCCTCCTCATAACTCTTGGACATAAACGCTCCACCCGATGCTGCATCAATACTGGTTTTGAGGTTTCCATTCAATCCATTGTAAAATGTGTTCATTTGCAACCACTTAGGCAACTCATGATGCGGACACTTTTGGAGCAATTCTTTGTATCTTTCCCATGCCTCAAACAGTGACTCCCCGTGTTTCTGTTCAAACATCGTTATCTCATTCCTCATTTTTGCAGTTTTCGTTGGTGGGAAGAATTTTTCAAGGAATTTTTGAGCTAGGTATTCCCAAGTAGTGATCGATCCCAGCAGTAGAGAGTGTAACCAACTCTTCTCTTTGTCCCGTAAAGTGAATGGGAACAAGCGAAGGCTCACCGCATCATCCGACACCCCATTATACTTGAAGGTGTCGCAAATCTCCACAAAGCTGATTAGATGTTCATTCGGATCGTCATTTGCCAATCCCCCAAACGGAACTGAATTCTGAATCATCTGAATCGTTCCAGGCTTGATTTCGAATGTGTTTACAGCTATTGCGGGCCTGGTGATGCTTGACTGTAGTTCAATCACCTTGGGTGTGGCGAAGTCCCTTAATGTTTTCTGATCTTCAGCTGCCATTTCCTCTTCTTTCTCAGATGTTTCAAATTCTTGTCTCATTTCCTTGATCCACTTAATTAACCTCTGGAACCTTTTCTCAATGTCGTCCTCAAAAGACAGCAAGTCTGGATTTTTGGACGGAGTTTGAATAAATTGCTTCAAACACCTGAAATAAGATGACAAAACAAAAATAAAAATATTTAAGTAAAACTGGATTAATTAAACTGATATTGTAAAAATATTAAGATCTATACTAATTGGTCCCCGGCAACGGCACCAAAAACATATTGGGTAAAATCTATATACGCAGAACACATAAGTATATGTGGTCAACAAGTAATATAGTAATGAGTAGAGTATCGTTCCCATAGAGACAAACTAGTAAGAAACCTAAACTTACAAGTACCAATTTCCTATTAATCCTAATTTTATTAAACTAGTCAATTCAATGATTATAATTAAAGAAACTAAATTAAGAAATAAATAAATTACCACAAACCAATAAAAATATTAAAATCTGGAATTTCAAACAATTAATGGAGAATTAGACTTATGATTTCATCCTAAGCTTCACTCTAATTTTAACACCTTTATTCCAACTCAATTCACTATCCCAGCTTATTAATCAATAACACGAATGTAGTAATATCCACCTCTCGATGCACTAATACCGTATTAACTTAAATTCACAAATTAGATAGAAACAAGTTAAGCACCTTAATCAACTAACTCACTATATCTCACTATATCCGACTACATGTGATGTCAAGCATATCTCTACCTTAACATTCATCAAGATTCTGTTATTCACAAAATTCATGAACACATGCAATATTAACTAAGTCTAGATTTGAATATCCTCTCTCGATTCCATACAAATCCACAAAGAATTGTTGATCAAGCAATTCAAAAATTCAAGCTCAAATTAGTATAGACAAACTGGAAAATAGATTATTGAACTGGAAATCAAAGTTTACAAAATCATCGATTCACTTAAGGATCCATCATAAGCCTAAAAAGTGAATTAGTTCATCATAAATGAAATAAATACTGCATAAATCAAAGATAACATTCTTTCAATTACAAATAATAGTCTAAGAAGAAGAATATTGAAAAACACCCTTCATGTAGCCTAGAATTGCAATCGTCCCGAAAATCTCTTCAAAATCTTCCTCCAATGTTGCTGTGAAAAATCTAGAGTTAATCTTCGTAATCTCTCTTGTGTGTTATTTAATTCGTTGTTATTAGAGTAATAGAAGTCCAACCCACAAGTCCTAGTTGAAATTCCCCATCAAGAAGAGTCCACATACAATCCAAACGCTTAGCATCCATGTTCCAGCAGAGTTTCAAGCAAAACATAACACTCAGGATCCGGCACACCCCACCCCGGTGGGGGTGTATGCCTTAAAAGGACCGCCCTAGTGGGCTACCGATCTGCTAAATGCATATGAAGAACCCCCGCCCCAGCGGGGGTATACAAGCCAAATAGGCCCACCTTGGCGGGGGTCTATTCTGCTAAATGACATTTCTTACTTCAAGATAACTTCCAAAAATACTCCAAATGATTTCAAATGACTCCAAATCTTCATTAAATGCCGCAACAACCATCCTACACATAAAAGAAGACAAAACAAATAAAAACGAACATGAACACAAGAAAATAGCAACAAATAAGCATGAAATGGACAACGATAAGTGGATATGAAATCCACTTATTGTAAGACCCCGAATTTTATGAAATAAAAGTATTCAAATTTTCTTATAATTACAATTCAGTAAATGGTTAAATTGATAGAAAGTTAAAGTTAAGGGTGATATATGAATTTTTTTCAAAATAAGCAAGTGGTTATAAAATACTCATTGTTGTCGGGGAATATTCGTTTGGTCGTAGAATATTCTTTCTGTCGGGGAATATTCGTACGACGGCGCAGCCATGTGTGGGCCCCATAACAGAAAGCGATTGGAGGAAGAAAACGACAAATTAAAGTTTTTAAAAAATAACGGCGTATTTGTTACCGTTAATACTGTTGGAATACCCGGTGGGTAAAGTAAAGTAATACGCGTTGTTGCACAGTAGCACACGGTATTGCACCAATTATTGACTCTTACGTAAGAAGGCACTACTCAATAATGGTTACAGTAATTATTGTTTAGTATTTTATTTTATTGGTTCAATAATTGCTGCGTTGATATTTTATATTGCTGTTGTTGTCATTACACAGTATTTTTCATTATCGAAGCAATAATTCATATTATCTTAATAATATTATTAGATAACATTATTGGCAATGTCTAGAAAGTTCTGTCTAAGGAGAGGTTTGGTCACCTAATTGCGCGCCAGTAAGGAGAAATTCTTATTGGAAAGCCCCCTCTTTCCTGGGAACTGCCTGGTTGTCAATATTGTGATTCTGTAATATCATTTGTGAATAATTATTGATTTATATGATGAAGAAAATATTGATTTTATGTGGATATAGATGGAGAAAATTTTTAATGTGACAATTATTAAAAATTAATATTTTATCTTTTTATGATAAAATAATTCATTTAAATTTATTATTATATTTTAATAATATAATAATGGTGATATTTTTACAATGAATGTGGGATATATGAGTTTATGAGGAGAAAGAGTATTTTTGTTGCAATAAATATTAAAAACAGATTTTGTGTGTCGGTAGACCTATTTCTTGACTGAAATTTGATTATAGCCTGTAAAATCGTTTGTTTGTGGATTTCGGTCAATTTCTGTTGGAAATTTGGAAAAACTTCCTTCTGCAAAGTTGTAGAGAATTGAATTTCCTATTAAAAGACGCGAGATTCGAATTTTCTAGCAAAAGAGCTATTTATTGTGAATTATTGAAGTTCTGAAGCTCCAAAATAATTGATTTTTGGAAGTTTAAAATAATTTAAATTAGAAAAACGTTTTTATTACTTTTCTAGAAGGTTTGCATGTGTGGTTGATGGCTGAATTCAGTTGGTATGCGTGGGAAATAATAATAATAATATTAAATTAAATTTTCTACTTTGGTGTTCTAAGCAATTTCCTATAAATAGGTGCTTAGGTTAGAATTGAAAATCACACCAGAAACTGAAGTTTTCTCTCTCTATATTATCGAGCGTATTCTTGTGAGTATTTTGAGTATACTTTGAGTATTGCTATACGGTGCAAGTTCGTTCAGCGTTATTCCAGTCAGAAGTACTGCTCTTTTGAGGTAAGGGATAATAAGGGATTTTAAGGGTTATTATTTCAAAATTCTTCTGAACCTTCAAAAATTCTGGAAAAATTTGAAATGATATTTTGATGAGTTTTGTAGATTGTGTCCAAAAATGGCGATTTTTAGATATATAGATTAGGAGTTATGGATTTTATGAGAAAAGACTATTTTAAAAGTAATCGCTTATAACTCCTTGTGGTTAACTCCAAAATTGATGAAATTTTTATTGGGAGTACATCTGTATGATATCAGTATACCCTGTGAATTTCGGAATTTTTGGATAAAAGTACAATTTATGATAAATGTTTAAATATTCGGTGGTTTTGGCCATATGAAAAATAGTAAATGACTTTTAAAAATTATGAGAAAAATATATGTTCAATATAGAACTATATTCTGCTAAATCCCAGAAAAGAAATATTTTTGGAACTGATTTAGTATTTTTCATGAAAATATTCTAGTTATGAGTAAATGAATTAAATATGTTATGTGAAGTAAGAAAATTGGAAAATATGATTTTATGGCTTGAGAATCAAATATGAGGTATATGCAGATGTTTGATGAGGGTTTTGGTTATTGGTGATGAAATCTTATGAGTTTGGCATTTTAGAATGATTAAATGCATTATTTAGTAAAGTGTAAATAATTAAAATAAATTGTTTATAAGCTTAAAAAAAATATTATTCTTTCAATATCATTATACCGAAATATTGGTATGAATTTTATTGTGGGATTTCTACCTTTTTGAGTCGAGTTACTATTCATGAGTTACTATTCACGAGTTACTATTCACGAGTTACTATTCATGACAAATTTGATTTCTTTTTCTAACCAAATTATAGTTGATTTATGAATATTACTCTGGAGATTAAAATTATATATTGATTATATTGATTTTATTATCATATATAACATTTTTATAACCCTGATGTTGAAATTCTCTTTCACTGGAGTGTAAAGATGGGTAGATTATTGGTATGATCATGACTAGGGTTCTCTTTGGCCAGTAGTGAAAAGTTGAATTGTGACTGGTATGATCATGACCATTGAATTTATAATTGAATATCTTTAGCTTAAGTGCAAAGGTGAATTGATCAACATATATGGTTATAATTATGGTTTATATAAATTCTGAAATGATTATGTATTTCTTTGGGATATGAATATCTTTGGCCTGTAGTGCAAAGATGACTTGTTGATGAATATCTTTGGCCTGTAGTGCAAAGATGACATGTTGATGAATATCTTTGGCCTGTAATGCAAAGATGACTTGTTGATGAATATCTTTGGCCTGTAGTGCAAAGATGACTTGTTGATGAATATCTTTGGCCTGTAGTGCAAAGATGACTTATTGATGTATATCTTTGGCCGTAGTGCAAAGATGAATTTATTAGTATGATTATGAACATGAACTGTGATTTAGTATAACCATGATCTTTGATGTTTCAGGTGATAAAATTATCCTTGTCCTGGATGAGAAAAGGAATTTAGAACAATAATTACGATTATGAGTTATATATGTGATTGTGGACAGGAATTGTTGATTGATGTTATAGGGATAAAACATTGTTGATGGACTTTTAACATGGAGAAGATAATAGACTTTATAGTCTATTTGACTCTTCTAATGGATTGCTCGTTCCGCTGCAACTATGGTTGAAATTTTTTATCATATACCATATGTTCTAAATCTCTGATTTATTACTGTTGAAGGCTATTGATAATTTATTTATCTTTGGTCATGACATTCTTTACTGAGCTAGCTGTGCTCACCCTTTTACTTCACAATTCCTTTCAGGTAATACAAGTGTAGCTGGGTCGAGCGGGGGAATAACAAGGGAATAGAACGGTGGTCTATAGATGTTGAGAGTGAGGTGAATTTAACTTGGAAGGGTGTTTTGCCACTATCATACAAGATGTCTAATGCCATACCACCTCGTGTCATCATAAGACATGGATGTGCTCATCCACTTGCTGAGTATATCTACCAGCACTATCTATATGATCTTGGAGTCTATTTGAAATATAACTCTCAATTAGAGACAGTGGAGATAATGATATGTCAGGAGAAGACTTGTCATTGGGAAGAATATGATAGTAATCTTCTTATTTTTCTTTGGGGTCTATTGGGTCAACCAAGGATAATTCTGTGGCCATATGATATCTATAATAACCTAGAAGCATGGCCTCCCATGTACGAAGGTTTCCTTGAGCACTTCCCAAAGATTCTAATTTCTAAAATAGTTTTTGACTATACCTTTATGTAAGGTGTCAGTATGAGGTGTTGTCCACGGTTGGGACATAAGTCACAGTTGATATATATTTGTATACAAACTCACAGCATATGTGTTGTTGTATTTTGCACGACAATTGTTGTAATAAAGTTGTAGTTGTTTTCTGTACCATGTATTTGGCAACTCAGAATGGGTTGGATGGAATGGACCTATTTTGGGGTTGTTACACTTATCACTCATCACGAAGGGCAATCAATAAATCGACCTCTATTACTCTTTGGAACAGAGAACTATAATATTTAGAAATTTTGGATGAGGATATATCTGAAGCGAGACCCATGGGAATGGTGGGTGGTAAAGAATGGACCAGTAATCCCAAGGAAAGATGATGGCACTTCAAAAACTCTACTCGAGATGGACTCAACCGAAACATACATGGTGTCATACGATTCAAGAGCAATGAACACGCTTCTCAGCGGTATGGTGCAATCCAAAATAAATAAAGTTTCTTCATGCAACACATCAAAGGAGATATGGGATACCGTAGTGGTAAGTCACGAAAGAACTTCCAAAGTATGAGAAGTTAAGTTAAGTATGCTCATGCATGACTACGAAATGTTCAAACTAGAAACAGAAGAAACAATCAAAATGGCTCAAGCTCGATTTTTGGAACTTATAAATTCTCTAAAGTTGCTTTACAAGTCAATTCCACAAAGCAAAATCTAATAGTAAGCTACTTCGGGCAATGCCCAAAAGGTTTGCATCTAAAATTATTACTCTTCAAGATTCCATCAATATCTCTTCTATGGATACATTAACACTTTTTGGTGAACTAGAAGAATATGAACACCAATTAAAAAATATGATGACGAGGAAGAAACTCCTCGAAAGAAAGTGCTAGCTCTTAATGCAGGAAATGAAGAGGAACTCGAAAATAGCTCGGATGATGAAATAGCCATGATATCAAGGAGACTTAAGGGACTACTTCAAAGAAAGAATCAAAGGAATAATACATTCAACTTAAACAAACACAAAGCCAAGCAAACCAAAGAAATGTATTTCGAGTTTGGACGACCATGTCACTTCAAAAAGGACTGCTTCCAGCTCAAAAACAAAGGAAAGCAAGGCAATAAGGAGTTTAAAAAGCATAAAGCATTCCTAACGTGGAGTGACGATGAAGAATCCAAAGGGGAGACAGATGGAAATGATGAACTGGATACCTTTTTTGGTACCCAGCCTCACCAAACATTTTTGTCCTTACCTAATTTCTTTGTTTACCTTTTTGGTCCTTCCTCCTCCTCCACCCTCCTTTCTCCCGTCCTCCTCCGTCCTTCCCTCTAGACTTCTGCGGTGCTTCTTCTTGCCCAGTGTCATGGTTGACCACCCCCATCTTTCAGCCGGTAACTCTGTGAGTAGCCCATCTAGCGAGCTTTTTGCAAAATATGGCATTTCTAAGCCGAATTCCCCCACTGAATCTGAGGAAATGGTGGAATCTGAGCCTAACCCCTCGAATATTTCTATAAGCACTGAAGAACAAAATGCTTTTGAAGCTCAGCTTGGAGAGAACTTTGGCCCAGCCTCTAGTTCGGAAGCTCAAGATATTTTTAAAGCAGCTCATTTCTTCTCTAGAAATGGCCGAGAGGAAGCCCTTGCAGAAAGGCGGAAGAATGCAAAGTTAATGGAATATATATCTGCATTGGGTTTCCCATTAGATGATGTTAATAACCTTTCCACTACAAGGACTTCCGCTGCTCTAGCAAATGCCCGTAAGGTGCTCGATTCCAGTCCTATGTTCGGACGGAGTTCTCCAAAGGAAGCATCGTCTCCTCCCCTTCCCCCTGGCCACTATTTCGGGTAGTCTTTCGGAGTCTGTGGCATCCCCCCATCCAGAGCTCGATTGTTTCAAACTTTGTCTCAGAGAAGAATTTGGGTCTGAGCTTTTTCCCTCCTGTCATGGCTGAAGGGAGTGTTACGGTTAATCTGCCAGTTGAAGTCCTCAAGATTGGCCTGCATAAGTGGTCCACCAGTCTAGTTGGTCATTTCATTCAGTCAAAACTGCCTTTCAAGCTTGTCGAGACCTCGACAAAGAAGCTATGGGGACACTTGAGTTTGGCTAAAGTTTATCTCCATGACAAGGGGTATTTCATATTCAAGTTCGATTCTATAGCAGATAGGGACAATGTTCTAGCAACAGGCCCATGGTATATAGCATCAAAATTTCTTTTTCTACATTATTGGCATGAAGGGGTTAAATTTGTAAATGTCGACTGTAGCAAAGTCCCAATCTGGGTTAAATCTAGCAACATACCCCTCTCTTACTGGACAAAAGAGGGTTTGAGCTACCTAGCGAGTGCTGTTGGTCATCCATTATTTGCAGATGATATGACATCTAAGCTTGAGCCAATGAGCTATGCCAAGATTTGCATTGAGATGAATGCTTCATCTGCGTTCCCGGCCTTAATTAATGCAGTTGTTTTCAATGGAGTGGACTTGGCTGAAGATACTGTTGAGGTGAAAGTGGAGTATTGGAGCAGACCTCCTTCTTGCTCAAATTTTAACTGTTTCGATTATTCCTTGCTCAGGTGTCCTAAATCAAATTTTCAGTGGGTTCCCAAGGCTCCGCCTTATCCTCCTGAGGCCATCTGTCCCCCCCATCCCTCTTGCAACCAAAGCCTCTCCTCCCCTCTATCCGGAAGGTTCTTGGACAGATGTCTCTAAAGGACCAAAAAATCCATCCTCCCCTCCTGTTGTCCAGCCAGTTCCTTATTCAAATGCCTTTACCCCTGTCGCTTCTCCCCTTCTTCCAGACGATGACTCTGAATCTCCTGTTCCCCCCAACACTCTGGTGGATAGGCTCAAGCAGGTCGACGAAAAGGAATGTAGGGACCTGAAGCATAAATCCAGGCCTGGGATAGAGCCTCTTCAAAATTATAAGAAGAGAAATAAAGGTCCAAGGGGTCTTCCCCTTCTTGGCTGAGCATTATCCCCCATTCTCTATGACATATTTTTGTTCCTATAATGTCAGGGGTTTAAATAAGAAGCCAAAGCAGGCGTTCATTCGTAATTTTTTGTTAAACAACCGTATCTCTTGTAACGCCCCGAAATCCGGTCCATCTTCACACCCGGATTCCGTGCGTCACTAGTACATCATTCATCCAACATACGTCATTATATACTGAAATATAACAACATACACTCTCAAATCCCAGGTTCTAAAAACCTTATAGCTTTTCTCATTACAAATAATGATAATTACATTATTCTTTACATCTTGCACGAGTGACTTTTATCCGCCACCAAGGATACATAATCGTTCATTAAACTATTCTATAGTTTAATTCTCATCTTTCTACATTACAAATCTTCACTTGATCTTCTCGCTCATTCACATTCTGAATGGCACTTCATCTGGATACCGACAGCTTGATCTATACGGGATCCTTATGTTCTTCTAACATCGTTCGCTGAAAATGTTTTTCATTTAAAGCAAGTGTGAGCATTCAATTGCTCAGCAAGTCTTAGCAGTTGAATAAACAATATCAAGAGTTTAACATTTCTTTGGAACTTCGATAACCGAACAAAGGTTATGAATTAGCTTGAACAATAGGAATAATCTCGATTCCTATCATTTTAAAACATCAGTTATATCCACTTTGAAATACTTTCATTCTCTACTCTCTTTCATACACATTCTGTCTGGCTAGAATCAATAGCACAGACTTAACAATAACGCTTCATGTATAAACAGAACATTCTTTTATTGAACAGTTCAATCACAGAACAGTTCATATCATAGAAACACCAAAGTGTTCACATTGTGGCACAAGGCCTCATACGTTCTATCACCTTGTACAAATATCACACATTCGCACATAGACAGAACTTCTCAAGTTCAACATCTGAGAAGTTTAAGAAACTAGCATTCATTTAAAAATATGAATGAAGTTAGGAAACTTGCCTTACGCACAGCTACAACTTACGCTGAACTGCTCATTCCATTCCCTACAACACATAAGGAAATAACACGTACACCAATTAGTCATATACTTGACTTACGCATTGGTTTACTTAAATTTACTTCTTAAGGTTCGCGTTCTTGCAATCTAAGTTTACGCGACCAACTTTCATTACCATTCTACAGCTTCATGACATACGGAGATGTCATACTCAAAACGTTCATCATCTTTGATGATTAACATTCTTATCTTCTTCTTATAACTTCTCTAGGACTCAGCACACATCGCTTCTCTGCTGGTAGTCCATATGGTACTCTGAGTGGTTTCCCACAAACAACCAACGAACAAGTTCCCGTCGCATCTACACTGCCATCACAGTGAGTTAGATCGGTTGCCAGTTTCGTATATACCTTCGCTCTTTGAAGGAATTGTTTAGCCCAGCTCCCATATGTCAACCATCAAAGGTTACGATTGTATCACAACCTAACTTTCTTTTAACTTATACGAACTATTAAATTTAATGTTCGTTAAGTCAATTTCTTATTCCTTATGGCTTTCTGGCAAGTAATTGCCATACCTCAGGATTCATTCTTATCCGATTCACATTCGGCTTTCATTAATCTCATTACCGTTCGATACAGCTTTCTTGATACCATTCGTATCTTACTTACTACATTCATCAACGTCTAAGTCATACAACCAGGGTATACTTAGCACGTTCGTCAAACGCGAATACGATTCACGAGGATCGTTTACGTATTCAACGTTCACGTTGCTCGTCTCTTAATCTCTCATTCAACCTTTACTCAAGGTTTTAATCACTTTCGATCGTTATCCAATCCCATGAACCCCATGTTCATTATTCTTTCTTAATGTCGAAGCCATACTGATTGTTGTATGCTAAGACCGATCGTTCATTGCAACAACGTTGCATTCACAACGTCTATACGCTTTACATTCATATCTCATTACCATGTCATAACATCGAAATGTTATACATTATTATCATCCATCAACGTCTAAGGAATCACCATCATAGCAATTCCTCACGTTCGATTCATTGCGACTACGGTCCCCGGCTATCGGTCCCGTAACCCGTAATTACATTCTTTTAATCTCGTTCAACCTTTTCATTCGATCTTCATCAAAGGTTTAAAACACTCACTTAAGTGTTACATTAGTAAAACTACATGTTCATATCTCTTTCTTGCACATCCCCAGTAGTTGAGCATTTAAAATCTCATTACTGGCTTTTTCCCTGTACCGGCGCTGCGGCGCCACTTCCCTTTACAATTCTCGCGCTGCGGCGCCACTCTGCAGTGTCAAACTGCCGAGGCTGGCGCTGCGGCGTCACTCTCTACACTAAGACTCGCGCTGCGGCGCGGGTTAGCAGTGTCTGGCTCTCCGGCCTGGCGCTGCCGCGCCACCATTCTAGGCATGCCTGGCGCCGCGGCGCCAAGACCTTCTTCCCGAAAATTTTTCTAAGTCTTTGGTCGTTCTGAGATGCGTACTTCGAAATCTCATAACTTCTTCGTTATAACTCGGAATGGAGTCATTCCAAAGCCATTTTCTTACTTATCATACGTACTTGGATTACTCATGGATAGAACTTTGTTCTGAATCCATTAACCTGCCATTCAATTGGCTTAATCTTCACCCTTCGTTCATTTTAACGTTTTTAACGTTATTCGTTCGTTCGTCCGTAATTCGGTCATCCGAACTCGGAACTCGTTCGTTCTTGAGTCCACGACTCACGTTTTCAACATTTTCTTACATTCTTATGAAACCCTACACATTTGGGTTCATTTACTAACTTTCAAATTATCGAACTTCTTTTACGAAATTTTCGCCATAACTTCGTTATAGCTCCATTTTAATCCGTTCTTCATGAACGTTTCTAACGTTCCTAACCAAGCAATAAGCAACTAACTTATACGCGATGGTTTTAAACTTGTCCATCAACAACAATTATACTACGATGGTTTTAAATTTGTCCATCAACAACGTTCTTCGCGTTCTTCGCGTGTTCTTCGTTCGTTCTTCATTTTTAATCGATATTTTGGATTACGATTTTTACTTTTTCTTGGAATTTGATGTTATAGAACACCATTCCTTACTTATTTAACCTACTCATTCATAATATTCATTCGGATCGCTCAAAATCCTTACGAATTTTATACTTCCTTAAGAAATTTATAAACTAAATTTCTTATTTCTTATTTCTTCTTTTTCTTACAATTTCAACCATATGAAATCATTCTCAATATGTTTTACTCCTTATTCTCATTAAGCTATGTTTTTGACATAGAAAACTTAAAGAAAATATTAGAAGAAATTAGGGTTCGGATTACCGTTCTTCTTTAAATTCCTTTCGTCGGACAAAGTTTGCTCACGAGCCAACTTTTCCTTTTTCTTCTCCCTTTCATCTTCCATCCGAACTCTCTCTCTTTCTCTCTCAAGTGTAGGATTTTCAATAATCCAAACAAATGAAATTAAGCTTCCTATTTATAGATTTTCAAGGTTAGGGGCAAAATAGTCATTTCGCCCATAAAATCACTATTCATACCTCCTTACTATTCAAGACTTAAGGACTAAGTTAACTTAGCCCTTAAGTTTCGTAGTTCAGTCTTACGGTTTTCGTCCGACAGTTTTAAAAACTGCTATTCTCGAAATCCAAATATTTTTGGATATTTCATCTTTGGCCATAACTGAAATATTATTAAATATTCCATCACGTCTCAACATTTTACGTAATCTATAACTTCTCGGAATTTCAAAATAAATCTCCGAGCAGAAACGGATGAATAGTGCCTATTTCGTCTTTTTCCCCGAAATATTTTGTCTCCGGAAAAATTTTATTTTCGTCTTGAAAATTCCTACTCGTTCAGTCTAGCTCGTAGCCAGAATCCTCCCGATTAATAATCATTCTAGGTTATAGAACGATTAATAAACACATAACACATAATAGTATTAATAAAAATTCATTTTATTAATAACTAATTCTTTAAATCTTAATTTCTGGACAATCCGGATTTCCGGGTTGTCACATCCTTTCCCCCTTATAAAAATTCCGTCCTCGGAATTTCTTTAAACCATACCCATACCCGGGTCATCACATTCACCCCTTCTTCATAGAATTTCGTCCTCGAAATTTTAACTTAATCTTCTTTTCAACTTCTCTTCAAAGAAGTTCTTATCTTTCTTTCATTCCCTACCCTTCATAACTTATCAAGAATCATGAAGTGAAAGGAATAATGAGGAATATAAAGATTCCTTTAAAACATTTCATTCTTTTGCTGAGGGGTCAAATTGACCATGAACTCTTACTAGGTTAAACAGCCTTTCGCCGTAAACCTTTCTTACATGGTAAGTTTACAATCACAAAGAAGGTAAACTACCTCTTCCATACGTAGGTGATCAGCCTATCGTATAACCCCATTTCAGGGTATGTTCACCTCAGACTTACTCATCAGATTCCTCACCAAAACAATTTGGTTTGGCATAACGTTTCAAAGAAAGCTCGATTTTCTTTTAATCATAAAATACCATTCGTCTTAGCCAAATCAAGTAGCTTAGACCATACCAATAAATTGGACATCAACTTGAAACATTCGTCTCGTCAACTAAATTGACATCGACTACTTCTTTAAATTCTTTTATAATACATCAAAACGTTTCATGACGTCATGATACCGCACTCTTCATAGTACGTTGAGGACTTCGTCAGTTTATGACTTCATCATTATGCATCATACCATAGCAGGTTGTTGATCCTTTGATCAAATTCCACACCAGGTTTAATTGCATTAATAACTCCATCCTTTTACCATCCTTGCATCAAATGCACTGATGATATAAAATTCATTTTGATATTTCAAATCAATTTCTGTCTAGCTGAATCAACTAGCATAGACATATCAAGAATAGTTCTTTTAAAATCCATTGGTTTCAAAAATTGAACCAATTCATTCATTTTCAAAACGCGTAAATCAGCACGATTTCAAGAAACTTCAAAATCTAGCATAGCTAGATGACTTGGAATATCCTATTCTCCGTATTCTTTCATTGTCTTACTTGCGACAATACATAATCTTTTATAGCACCTTCAATGCTAAGTCTACTGAAAATAACTCGTTTTCAGTCTAAACATTCTTATACCTTAGTATAGTTCATCCACTTACCACACTTTATGTGTTTAGGAACTTTCCACAACCATATGTGTTTAAGAACTTATCTTCGCAATATGTAATCCAAGAACAAATCAAGGACTATCCATATGCTTAGGGCTCAGAAACATAGCATATAACTATGAGTCACAAACTTTTCATAAGTATGAGTTTCAAGAACTCGCACCTATCTTATCATTTTCTACCTATCAAGTATATACATAAGAAAAGATTCACCTTCTCGTCACATACATCTTGATAGCGCGACCAATTTCAATGATTATCACTATAAGAAACTGAGTAGTTGTTACACCAAGCACAAACCTCTGTCCATACAAAGATTCATACAACTCAGCCATCACATGAGTCCTCAATTGAAATCTTAAAACTTCTAACTTTCTCTTTACTTAATACAAATTTTCTTTAACTTGTATACTATCCTTTACCACTCAATTTGAGTTCTTCTTCCCGTACTACTTCGTAGTACCAATCATTCATAGCATTAGCTATAAATCATCCATCGTTTAACAGATCATCTGTTACTACGATTTACTATGATCACGTAGTGATCTTCTTATCCTTCTCTTTACGATTATAGTCTTAGGTACTCATACCTAAGATTTATAACCTATCAGCTCTGATACCAACTTGTAACGCCCCGAAATCCGGTCCATCTTCACACCCGGATTCCGTGCGTCACTAGTACATCATTCATCCAACATACGTCATTATATACTGAAATATAACAACATACACTCTCAAATCCCAGGTTCTAAAAACCTTATAGCTTTTCTCATTACAAATAATGATAATTACATTATTCTTTACATCTTGCACGAGTGACTTTTATCCGCCACCAAGGATACATAATCGTTCATTAAACTATTCTATAGTTTAATTCTCATCTTTCTACATTACAAATCTTCACTTGATCTTCTCGCTCATTCACATTCTGAATGGCACTTCATCTGGATACCGACATCTTGATCTATACGGGATCCTTATGTTCTTCTAACATCGTTCGCTGAAAATGTTTTTCATTTAAAGCAAGTGTGAGCATTCAATTGCTCAGCAAGTCTTAGCAGTTGAATAAACAATATCAAGAGTTTAACATTTCTTTGGAACTTCGATAACCGAACAAAGGTTATGAATTAGCTTGAACAATAGGAATAATCTCGATTCCTATCATTTTAAAACATCAGTTATATCCACTTTGAAATACTTTCATTCTCTACTCTCTTTCATACACATTCTGTCTGGCTAGAATCAATAGCACAGACTTAACAATAACGCTTCATGTATAAACAGAACATTCTTTTATTGAACAGTTCAATCACAGAACAGTTCATATCATAGAAACACCAAAGTGTTCACATTGTGGCACAAGGCCTCATACGTTCTATCACCTTGTACAAATATCACACATTCGCACATAGACAGAACTTCTCAAGTTCAACATCTGAGAAGTTTAAGAAACTAGCATTCATTTAAAAATATGAATGAAGTTAGGAAACTTGCCTTACGCACAGCTACAACTTACGCTGAACTGCTCATTCCATTCCCTACAACACATAAGGAAATAACACGTACACCAATTAGTCATATACTTGACTTACGCATTGGTTTACTTAAATTTACTTCTTAAGGTTCGCGTTCTTGCAATCTAAGTTTACGCGACCAACTTTCATTACCATTCTACAGCTTCATGACATACGGAGATGTCATACTCAAAACGTTCATCATCTTTGATGATTAACATTCTTATCTTCTTCTTATAACTTCTCTAGGACTCAGCACACATCGCTTCTCTGCTGGTAGTCCATATGGTACTCTGAGTGGTTTCCCACAAACAACCAACGAACAAGTTCCCGTCTCATCTACACTGCCATCACAGTGAGTTAGATCGGTTGCCAGTTTCGTATATACCTTCGCTCTTTGAAGGAATTGTTTAGCCCAGCTCCCATATGTCAACCATCAAAGGTTACGATTGTATCACAACCTAACTTTCTTTTAACTTATACGAACTATTAAATTTAATGTTCGTTAAGTCAATTTCTTATTCCTTATGGCTTTCTGGCAAGTAATTGCCATACCTCAGGATTCATTCTTATCCGATTCACATTCGGCTTTCATTAATCTCATTACCGTTCGATACAGCTTTCTTGATACCATTCGTATCTTACTTACTACATTCATCAACGTCTAAGTCATACAACCAGGGTATACTTAGCACGTTCGTCAAACGCGAATACGATTCACGAGGATCGTTTACGTATTCAACGTTCACGTTGCTCGTCTCTTAATCTCTCATTCAACCTTTACTCAAGGTTTTAATCACTTTCGATCGTTATCCAATCCCATGAACCCCATGTTCATTATTCTTTCTTAATGTCGAAGCCATACTGATTGTTGTATGCTAAGACCGATCGTTCATTGCAACAACGTTGCATTCACAACGTCTATACGCTTTACATTCATATCTCATTACCATGTCATAACATCGAAATGTTATACATTATTATCATCCATCAACGTCTAAGGAATCACCATCATAGCAATTCCTCACGTTCGATTCATTGCGACTACGGTCCCCGGCTATCGGTCCCGTAACCCGTAATTACATTCTTTTAATCTCGTTCAACCTTTTCATTCGATCTTCATCAAAGGTTTAAAACACTCACTTAAGTGTTACATTAGTAAAACTACATGTTCATATCTCTTTCTTGCACATCCCCAGTAGTTGAGCATTTAAAATCTCATTACTGGCTTTTTCCCTGTACCGGCGCTGCGGCGCCACTTCCCTTTACAATTCTCGCGCTGCGGCGCCACTCTGCAGTGTCAAACTGCCGAGGCTGGCGCTGCGGCGTCACTCTCTACACTAAGACTCGCGCTGCGGCGCGGGTTAGCAGTGTCTGGCTCTCCGGCCTGGCGCTGCCGCGCCACCATTCTAGGCATGCCTGGCGCCGCGGCGCCAAGACCTTCTTCCCGAAAATTTTTCTAAGTCTTTGGTCGTTCTGAGATGCGTACTTCGAAATCTCATAACTTCTTCGTTATAACTCGGAATGGAGTCATTCCAAAGCCATTTTCTTACTTAATATACGTACTTGGATTACTCATGGATAGAACTTTGTTCTGAATCCATTAACCTGCCATTCAATTGGCTTAATCTTCACCCTTCGTTCATTTTAACGTTTTTAACGTTATTCGTTCGTTCGTCCGTAATTCGGTCATCCGAACTCGGAACTCGTTCGTTCTTGAGTCCACGACTCACGTTTTCAACATTTTCTTACATTCTTATGAAACCCTACACATTTGGGTTCATTTACTAACTTTCAAATTATCGAACTTCTTTTACGAAATTTTCGCCATAACTTCGTTATAGCTCCATTTTAATCCGTTCTTCATGAACGTTTCTAACGTTCCTAACCAAGCAATAAGCAACTAACTTATACGCGATGGTTTTAAACTTGTCCATCAACAACAATTATACTACGATGGTTTTAAATTTGTCCATCAACAACGTTCTTCGCGTTCTTCGCGTGTTCTTCGTTCGTTCTTCATTTTTAATCGATATTTTGGATTACGATTTTTACTTTTTCTTGGAATTTGATGTTATAGAACACCATTCCTTACTTATTTAACCTACTCATTCATAATATTCATTCGGATCGCTCAAAATCCTTACGAATTTTATACTTCCTTAAGAAATTTATAAACTAAATTTCTTATTTCTTATTTCTTCTTTTTCTTACAATTTCAACCATATGAAATCATTCTCAATATGTTTTACTCCTTATTCTCATTAAGCTATGTTTTTGACATAGAAAACTTAAAGAAAATATTAGAAGAAATTAGGGTTCGGATTACCGTTCTTCTTTAAATTCCTTTCGTCGGACAAAGTTTGCTCACGAGCCAACTTTTCCTTTTTCTTCTCCCTTTCATCTTCCATCCAAACTCTCTCTCTTTCTCTCTCAAGTGTAGGATTTTCAATAATCCAAACAAATGAAATTAAGCTTCCTATTTATAGATTTTCAAGGTTAGGGGCAAAATAGTCATTTCGCCCCTAAAATCACTATTCATACCTCCTTACTATTCAAGACTTAAGGACTAAGTTAACTTAGCCCTTAAGTTTCGTAGTTCAGTCTTACGGTTTTCGTCCGACAGTTTTAAAAACTGCTATTCTCGGAATCCAAATATTTTTGGATATTTCATCTTTGGCCATAACTGAAATATTATTAAATATTCCATCACGTCTCAACATTTTACGTAATCTATAACTTCTCGGAATTTCAAAATAAATCTCCGAGCAGAAACGGATGAATAGTGCCTATTTCGTCTTTTTCCCCGAAATATTTTGTCTCCGAAAAAATTTTATTTTCGTCTTGAAAATTCCTACTCGTTCAGTCTAGCTCGTAGCCAGAATCCTCCCGATTAATAATCATTCTAGGTTATAGAACGATTAATAAACACATAACACATAATAGTATTAATAAAAATTCATTTTATTAATAACTAATTCTTTAAATCTTAATTTCTGGACAATCCGGATTTCCGGGTTGTCACATCTCTTTTGTGGGTCTTATTGAGACTAGAATAAAAGATCCAAAGGCAATCAGGATCTCGAGAGCCTTGTGTCGTAACTGGGTTTGGGCATTCAACTATGATCACCACCCGAACGGCAGGATCTGGGTGGGGTGGGATCCTAATATTTGGAGAGTGGATAGCCTATTTCAGTCTTCTCAACTATCCCATTTCAAACTTACCCCTATTCATGGTGATACCCCAATTCTGGCATCGATCGTTCATGGTGATACCCCAGTTATTCTCAACAATGGTTATCATCTGTGGCGGCCTAAAAAACCCTTTCAATTCTTTAATTTCCTGCTTGAGTTGGATGGTTTCAAAGAAGCTGTATCGGATTATTGGAATAGTAGTATCCATGTGAATTCTTTTTACACCCTAAATGAGAAGCTGAGGAGAACCAAAAGAGCTATTGTTGCCTTGAATTCTTCTATAGTTAATCTGTCGAGCAATGTAAGCAAGCTTCAAGGTCATTTGGCCTCCGTTCAACTGTCTCTCCAGGCTAATCCTTTGAACCCTCTTTTATTAGCTCAAGAATCGTCATATACACAATCTTTATGGAAAGCAATGGCTCTTGAAGAATCTCTCATGCTCCAGAAATCTAGAGCAATTTGGCTAGCCCAGGGAGATAAAAACACTAAGTTCTTTGCAAATGTTATCAAGAGTAATTGGAATCACAAAAAAATTCTTTCTATCTTCAACAACTCAGTTGATTTGATTGAGGACCAACAAGCTATCCAGCAGGTGGCGGTGGTCTATTACCAGGATCTCTTGGGGTCATCTCCTTCATCCTATCCGGGCCGTGATGATCTTAATAAATTTATTACTAAGAGGATCTCTTCATCCCAGGCAGTTGCTTTAACCACTCCAATCCTTGATTCTGAAATTAAGGCGGTCCTTCAATCCATGAAAAAGAATAAAAGCCCTGGGCCTGATAGTATCAATGTTAATTTCTTCCTTCACTGTTGGGATACAATCGGTCGAGACTTCACTGCTGCTGTCCACTCTTTCTTCAGAATCGGGCTCCTTCCGAGGGGAGTGAATGCTACGGTCATAGCCCTGATCCCGAAGACAGAAAATCCTTCCAATATGGCAGACTTCAGACCTATTTCTTGCTGCAACATAATTTACAAATGTATAGCAAAGATTCTTGCCAATAGGCTAAAATCAGTCATCCCTTCCCTTATTGACCATGCTCAGTCAGCTTTTATCTCGGGTAGAAGTATTAGCGATAATATTCTCCTTGCTCAGGAGCTTTTCAAAAACTACCATCGCCTCTTTGGTCCGGCAAGGTGTGCTCTAAAAATTGATATGAGGAAGGCTTTTGACACAGTGGACTGGGGTATTCTCTTAGAACTGCTGAGTCTACTTCAGTTTCCATCCATTTTTATAAACTGGATTAGAGAGTGCATCACAACGCCAATGTATTCTGTTAAAGTCAATGGCTCCCTTGCGGGTTTCTTTAAGGGAGCGAGGGGTCTTCGTCAAGGAGATCCTCTGTCCCCTTATTTGTTTGTTTTAGCTATGGAATCATTCTCTATGATACTGAATAAGGAAACTCTCCTGCCTAATTTAAAGTTCCATTGGAAAATAGAACATTGCAACATTATGCATTTTTGCTTCGCTGATGATATTTATCATGTTCTGCCATGGAGATTTGCCCTCTGTTTCCATTAACCACTCGAGCATCAAATCATTCTAAATGGATTAATCCCTAATGCTCTTAAAAGCCTATGTTTTCTAGCAAATGTCCCAAATGATGTCAAGGAAAGTTTAAATCAGTTGCGGGGTATACCGCTTGGAGTTCTTCTAATTAGATTTCGTGGAGTTCCTCTCATCTCTTCTAAACTTACACATTCTGATTGCCAGCCTCTGATTCACAGAATCACCGCGAGAGTCACCTCATGGACTTCCCATTACCTCTCTTATGCCGGTAGAGTGCAGTTGATAAAATCAGTGCTATTTTCCATTCAATCTTATTGGGCGGCCCATTTTATCTTGCCTAAATCGGTATTGCGTGTAATCCAATCTATAATGTGCAGATTTCTTTGGAAGGGATCCTCTCTTCTTAGGTATGGTTCTAAAGTCGCTTGGAAGGACTTGTCTCTTCCCTATGCGGAGGGAGGTCTTGCTATAAAAAATCTTGTCGATTGGAATTCAGCCCTCATTTTATCCCATTTACTCAAAGTCATTTCCCCTTCCCCAACTTCATTATGGGAAAAGTGGGTCAAAGCCTCAGTTCTTCCAAAGACTAATTTCTGGCACTGCTCTACTCCGTCGGACTGCTCATGGATTTGGCGTAAGATTATTAAACTGCGGCCTTTATCTTTAATTTTTCTTATCTATAAAGTTGGGAATGGCAATTTTTTTAGGTTCTGACATGACCCATGGTTGAATGGCCAGGCATTAAGCCCCTCTTCATATTTGCTTTCCAACTCCCGAATTCCATTTAACGCTCTTGTCTCTTTTGTCATCTCTTTGGGAGCATGGGTATTACCGGTAAGTAATCATCATGAAGTGCAACAACTTCGTGGCTTAATTACTTCTCTTCCTGCTCCGACTGCTGCCGATGACATGATCTTATGGGAATCCTGTGAGCTGAAATATGTCAAGACCTCTCTTATTTGGGAATCTATTCGTCCACGTGCTCCGTTAGTACCATGGGCTGCTCTGTTATGGCATTCTCTCCGCATTCCCAGATTTTCCTTTACTCTTTGGCTTGCTCTTAGGCATAGATTGCCCACAAATGACAGATTTTCATGCTATTCTAGCTTCCTCCCGCTGACCTCCCCCCTCTGTGATTCCCATGTTGAAACCTTCCCTCACTTGTTCTTCGAATGCCCCTATTCTTCTTATATTCTCTCCACTACCTTAACAAGATCAAGATGCCTATGGGGGTTCTCTCTAGGGAGATAATCAATGTCATTAAGGCTAGGTTATCTTCTTCCTCTGTTTTTTCTATGAGAGTCCGAAATAGTCCTAACCTCTGGGGGTGGTTGTAGGGTTTGGTTCGGATCATGGGTTGTCTGTCGATCTGTTGCTTCTATGTTGCCGGGTGTGCAGGTGGCTGGGCTCGCTTCAGTAGCGAGTGTTATCTATTGTTTCAGCTGGGATTTTTTGGACAAGATCAGAGTTGGCAGTGTCTCTTTTGGCTCTCGTTCTTGGTAATTTAGCTTGGTCATTATGGGGGTGGGCCTATGAGCCTATTGGCCTCTTGTTCAATCTTAAGCTTCGGGGTCTGTCTAAGTTTAGCAGGGTTGGGCAGGTCTGGTGCTAGTGAGTTCGGCTTCCGGGGTTAGATTGGATGTTGTGGGATTCAGTTCTGAGACTCCTTCTGCTGGGTTCGGCTTCCTGGCTCTCGCAGCATCTTCAGCTAGGTGCTGTCTGTGATGGTTATTCGGCTTCTATGGCTGTTCGGTCTCATCAGCAGCTGGGTTCGGCTTTACGAACAATGAAGTGCTGGTTCGGTTTCTTGGTACGGTATCTTGGCTCGGCTATGGGGGTACGATGGTTTTGGCTTTGAGGCTCCCTCATTGGCTTCGGGGTGGGGGGGGGGGGGGTTCTGCTACATGATAGAGCGGGGGTTGCTGACTTCAGGCTTCGGGCTTCGGGGCACCCTCAGTGGTTCGGTAGTCCAGTCTTCGATGCGGAACTTCGGCTTTTGAGTAGTTTCGGGCTTCGGGGCACCAGGGTTTGGTGCTGGTATGGCGAGGTGGCTAGTTGTTGGCATTGTTGGCATTGTCTCCTTAGGTTCTCGTTTCTGATCAATTTTATGCTTCGTTTCTGCAATATGGTTGTTTAGGCTTCTGTCTGCTCATTTTATATGCTTGTAATCTGTTTCGCTCCTTGTTCTTGTTTTGGATGTTTGTCTTTAGTAGGTCGTTGGGGGGTTGTCCCTAATGGCCCGCTCAAAATCTTCTGGGGTATGCCCTTTGTGATTGTGTAATCTCTTTTTCTTTATACAAACAAACAAATTTAGCGAAAAAAAATATGCTTCATGGGACTTGAAGGTGAATCCAATGAGGTATCTCCTTCTGATGTTATTACTTTCAAATAGAAAAATTAAAAATTAAAAGAAAAAAAATATGTACTTAAAAGATCTAGTAAACACTCTAATGGGTGAAGTGGAAACACTAATAGATGAAAAGAAAGAATTAGAAAAAGTAACACACGCAAATGAGGAAAAAGAATTAGCAGCGAAAAATGATTATTTAGATAATTTCAATAAAATATTGTTCAACAAAGTAAAACAGCTAAATGATGAAGTTGAAAAATTAACAAATAAAATAAAAATGAGAGGTGTGTACATTGATGCATTTGGTGATGAATCAGTCAATAAAATTCTTCCAACTAATAAACTGCAAAAGGAAATAGAGTCATTAAAAACGTCTCTAGCTAAGTTTGTTAATGGGGAAGAAAATCTAAATGTCATGCTAGGAAAAAAAGACCCAGTTACGATAAACAAGGCATTGGGTATAACCCGGCATATAGAAAAGAAGTTGAAATGCTCAAATCTAAATCATCATTTAAATTAAATTACTGCACACCTTTTACTACTTGCAAAAATTGTGGCACTAAAGGATATTTAGAGATAAACTACTTAAGAAAGAAAAATAACAGTCGTAGTAAAGTTGTATGGGTAAAGAAAAGTGATTTGATTTTAACTAACAGAAGTGGACCCAAAAAGATATGGGTACTAAAAAGATAAATTGTATCTTTCTTTAACAGGTATGTTTCAAAGCCAAAGTATCTTCTCAAAAGTGGATTCTTGACAGTGGATGTTCACGCCACATGACATGTGATAAATCTAAGTTCAAGGAAATAATGTAAAAAAGAACCATGGAACTATCACGTTCGGTGATAATTGGTCATGCAAAATAATTAGGAAAGGTAAAATCGGTAATGGTAAAGTTAACATTAATAATGTTCATCTTATTAACGGTCTAGAGTTCAATCTTATCAGTGTTAGTCAATTAATGGATAATGGACATCAAGTAAATTTTGAAAAAGATAAATGTAAAATTTCACATGGTACTAACAATGCTTCTTTAGTTGCCCAAAGAGAATGAAATATATATACTCTTGATTTTGAGCAACAGGAGAAAGAATTATGTCTTGCAACTATTCAAGATGAAGCAAATCTATGGCATAGAAGGATGGGACATTTTCATATAGACCTCATCAAAAAGTTGTCATCAAAGAACATAGTTAGAGGATTACCTAAAATGAACTTCGAGAAGAAAGGTATATGCGAGCCTTGTCAACTTGGAAAACAAGTAAGAACAACATTCACAGCCAAAATCATGGTATCAACTTCTTCTCCCTTATAATTATTCCATCTCGATTTATCTGGACCTGAAAGGCACGCTAGTTTAAATTGTAAATCCTACGCATTTATGATAGTCGATGACTTCTCTAGAAAAACATGGGTACTCTTTCTTAGAACAAAAGATGAGGCATTTAAATAATTTGAAAATTTGATTAGAAATTTGGAGACAAGATATAGTCTTAATCTTATACAAATTAGAAGTGATCATGGTACCGAATTTCAAAAGGATTTTATTATATTTTGTAATCAAAAAGGAATTATTCATGAATTCTCAGCACCTAGAACTCCACAACAAAATGGTGTAGTAGAAAGGAAGAATCGAACATTACAAGAAACAACTAGAACCCTACTTCAAGAGAGTAAACTTCCTAAAAAAATTTGGGCCGAAGCTGTAAACACATCATGCTATATACTAAATAGAGTATTAATTCATCCAATCATTTTGAAAACACCATATGAATTATTAAATAATCGTCTTCCTAATATAAGCTATTTTAAAGTATTTAGTTCTAAATGTTTTATTCTTGACACTAGTGGGAACTTGGTTAAGTTTGATGCTAGATCATATGAAGGAATATTCATTGGCTACTCAGAAAATAGTAGAGCATATCACATTTATAATGTGCAAAAGATGTGTATCGAAGAATCTATACATATCAAATTTAATGAATCTAACCATAATATTCCAAAAGAAAGAGAGAAAGATGCAAGAAATTTAGAGACTGCTGCAAAACCAGCTTACCACATAAAACAAAACAGCAAGATCATGGAACCAATCCAGCAAGATAAATTAGAAGAACAGCAGGACCAAGACTCTATCCAGCAAGCTGGATATGAAAATTAGGAACATATCCAGCAAACTGAAATGAGCGAACAATAAAACCATGATTCAGAAACTACTGAAGAAGTAATACATGACATTCAGCTTCCAAAATTAGCAAGATACATCAAAAACCTTCCTCATGAGAACATCATTGGAAACATAAATGATAAAGTTATTACAAGAAGAAGAGCACAAAATATGTGTGCTTTCTCAGCATTTCTATCCCAAATTGAACCAAAGAACGCCAAAGAAGACATACTTGATGAAAATTGGCTACTAGCAATGCAAGAAGAGCTACAACAATTTGAAAGATGTCAAGTGTGGGAGTTGATGCCTCCTCCAAAAGATGTATCCATTATTGGAACTAAATGGGTATTCAAAAACAAGCTTGACGAGTACGGAACAATTACAGGAAACAAAGCTAGACTAGTAGCTCAAGGGTACACTTAGCAAGAAGGAATAGAAAATGAAGAAACATTTGCCCCAGTAGCTCGCTTGGAATCCATTCGTATATTATTACCATTTACCTGTTTCAGAAAGTTCAAGCTACACCAAATGGACGTCAAAAGTGCCTTTCTCAATGGCTGCATAAATGAAGAAGGCTGCGTAAAATAGCCTCCTAGATTCGAGCATGACAAGTTCCGTCATTACATGTATAAACTAAAGAAGGCACTCTACGAACTCAAACAAGCCCCAAGGGCTTGGTATGAGAGATTAAGTAAGTACCTCCTATCAAATGTATTCATACGAGGTAAAATCGACTCTACGTTATTTATTAAACGTCAAAATAAAGTTATCATTATTGTACAAATATATGTCGACGATATAATATTTGGTGCTACTAATAATTTCCTTTGTGAGTGGTTTTCCAAGTGCATGAACAAGGAGTTTGACATGAGCTTGATGAGAGAACTCAATTACTTTCTGGACCTTCAAATTAAACAAAATCATGAAGGTATTTTCATTCATCAAACCAAGTATACAAAAGAGCTACTCAAGAGATTCAGCTTTGACAACTCTAACTCAAAGACCATACCAATGATTACATCAATAAAACTCATAGCAGATGAAAAAGGTGTTGATGTATAAATAACAAAATACAGAGGTGTGATTGGATCCTTACTATACTTAACTGCTTCTAGACCTGATATAATGTATAGTGTGTGTCTATGTGCTCATTTTTAGGTGAAACCCAAAGAATCTCACTTACGGGCTTTTAAAAGAATATTTAAATATTTGAGTGGTACTACAAATTTAGGATTATTTTACCCAAAAATGAAAATTTTGATCTAATGGGTTACTCAGACGCTGACTATGAAGGCTGTCAAATAGATAGAAAAAGCACAAGTAGTGTGTGTACATTTCTGGGACAAAGTCTAGTCTCATAGTATAATAAGAAGCAAACTTATGTTGCCCACTAAGGGTGAATATTTAGCAGCAGAAAGTTTTTGCTCCCAAATTTTGTGGATGCGTCAAACACTTTGTGATTTTGATATTCTGTGTGACAATGTGCCCATATATTGTGATAATACAAGCACAATAGACATCTTTAAAAATCCAGTTCTACACTCTCGCACAAAACACATAGGAGTTCACCACCATTTTCTTAGAGACAATGTGTCCAAGGGACTAATAAAATTAATATTCATTCCCACTGAGTACCAATTAACATATATATATATGAAACCTTTAGGGGAAGAATGGTTACGTACTCTAAGAAGAGAACTCGGGATGTGATATAAATATGGTCTGCATGCTTTAAGGAAATTAAACAGACACGGCATATATTGGTGCCATAATTATGCTCATTATATCTACTCAAGATTTCAATTCTCAAACATGGCGCCATGCTTTCCATATCTCAGTACCACGTATCCTTGAAATGAAAGACACTATTTTACTCTTCCAAGCCTCTCCTCTATTTTCTCAGTACTTCAATCGTCTTTGAGACTCTACACCGCTCTCAAACACTGTCCGTGAAGATGAAAACCCAACGCTCCTCCTCCTCCTCCTCATCCTCCTGTTACTCGACGACTGAAAAGGAAGCAACCTTCGGTCACAACCATCTCCGGTGACTACTCTCTAGCCGAATCTAAAGCAAGTTTTGCCTCTCCTCCACAGATTGGGACATCGACTAGCATTAAATGGCGCATAATCAAGGAATCCTCACCCAACTCTCCTCCGATGACGGTAAACCCTCACTTTGTTTCATTGCATGATGCTCCTGATGATTTTTTTCGAGGTCATAATTTCGAGCTTCGTTTCAAGTCGTCTATCTATCACAAATCTTTTGTCTATGAAAAATTAGTTAACATGTTTTACTATCAAAACTCACCTCTTCAAAACCTCCTTGAGTCATATGGTTTAGCTTCATTAAGTGCTCCTCCCTCTGTGGTGTATCCAAAATTAGTCCAACAATTTTGTACAAAACTTTAAAACAATGGGGACTGCTATACTTCATTCGTTAAAGGAAAATCTCTATTTTTTACTGCTCTAGATTTAGGGAGCATACTCTCCATTCCATACACAGGTGACTGTCCCTTTACACTTAAAGAACAAGTTTATACTCCTCTATCTCCTCTTATACAGCTTCGCACTGTTATGGCTGACCCCACCATGACCACAATAACTCTTCCAAAGACCACCGAAGTTTCCCCTATTGCCATAGTCCTTCACAAATTACTAAGGTACAATCTTCTCCCTCATCTTGGTGGTGGAGCTGACTTTACATACCAGGATTTGGTTTTGGTGGCTCTAATCATGACAGGCAAACCATTCAAATTTTCCATTATGATGCTCAAATACATGGTTAACTGTATCAAACATTCCAAAAAATGTTTGCCTTACAGTTGCTTCCTCACAAAATTATTCATTTACTTTCAAATTCCACTAGACAATGAGGGCTCCATCAAAATTTTTGATTCCATCGACTCTATCTATCTCAAAAGTGCTCATCTCACCCTAGTAAATGGAAAGTTCATGCGAGTTGCCCCCAAAATTCCCATGTCCAGAATACCACTCCTCCTACTTCACTACCTCCTTCCCCTGAGATTCTCAATCTTCTTCATACCATCGCGAACAATCAAGCCACAATCACTGCTGATGTTAAAGATATCCAACTTCGACTTTATGTGCTTGAAAAAGGCAAACTCCCTATTAGTCACACTGATCTACATTCTACTTTTCGCAATGTGGAGGATGAGTTCATTGACCTCCAAGCAGGATTCGAGTTGCATACTCGGGCTATAGTAGAAACCCTGCAAAAGAAAATGAACCGCAATGCCTGTCAACTGAGCACTGAACTTAAATTCATCAGCAATCAGATCACGTTTCTCGGGTCGCTTTACCGAGCGACGCATAAATGATCTCAGTAAAGAACTCAAAGCAGACCAAGTCCAATCTTGTATGCCTGAATGGCCACAATGCAATTGGATGGTCGAATACCGCCTCCTACCTTCATTGCTCGTCCTCCCAGATTTGCAAACACGATGTTCCTGGAAGAGATTGAACATAGTAGGCTTCACCGTCCATATTTCACTGCTCGCGAAGCCAACCACGTTCATACTACTAAGGAGGATGTTTAAAGGCCTTGCTCCACCCTTCCCCTTTTGGCTTTCTAGACATCTCTTTTTGATGGATGCCAAAGGGGAAGATGAATTATGCTTGCTTGCTTACAAGACAATTTTTAAAATTTTTACTTTCCATGCATGATGACTTCTGGTTTAAAGACTATGGTTTAAATGTTTGTTGGATGATGGTTTAATAGTTCATTATATTCTTTTTGCTTAACATGTTGTGGACTAACAAGTCAATGCAGGGTTATTCAACACTGCACATTTGTAGCCAATAGTTAACTCTAAACAATAAGGATATGCATGAATTAAGGAGGAGTCAAAATTCTCTTGATATGCATGGATTTAGGGGGAGTCATAATTATTTTGTTGTCATCATCAAAAAGGGGGAGAATGTTGACTTATGTCACACTCCATGTTTTGGTGATGACCCTATTATTTCACTAATCATGCTATATAACATTTCAGGGAAAGATATAACATTTTAGGAATATCAAGGAGAAGTTACAAAGTCAAGATATCCTTGAAGAAAGAAAAGCAAATTTGAGTCCTAGGAATATATATAAGATCTTAGCATTTATTACTTTCCAATATAAGGCTCTAAGACATGTGCATTGCATATATACCACATATTCAATGCCACATATTGATTCACTAGCTCATGATATGCATGGCCAAAATTGCTCAACATAACTTAAGGAATAAAATCTAGTTAAATAACATATATAAGGTAGAGTAAGAAGTTGATTGAATAAATAACCATAAGTTGTGCATTAATTATTTCCATCAATCTAAATTCACGGGTAAAACCAATATGGGATAGGAAGATTTATGCACCATAATCTTGTCCCATGATTCAAGGAATCTAATTAGGTGTCTCCAACGGTCCAATATATGGTAAGATATATGGACATCTGCTAGTAGATATTTATGGTAACACAAATACTGACTTTTGGCATTTAAGTAATTGGCATAGTGAAAGCTATAATAGGTACTATATCCCATGTGATGGAAATCAACTAGCCCAAAATTACTGATAGCGTGATATCTCAAAATCACGAACAAACAGGATCTCGGTGATTAAAAACGAATTGAGTATATCATGATTGACGTGGAACTACATGATATATGCAATATACTTTAAACGCTCATATCACAGTAGTAAGCCTTAGCAACAATAATACTCTTGAGTAGCCTATATAAACTGAGCTTATTTATAAATAAAGGTACGAAAAATATTTCAGAGATCATATAGCATACTAGCTACGGAACTGTTTTTCTTCCTGATTGTAGTAACCCCGAATCCGGGCCCCGAATCGCCTCGGATCCGATATAATTCTTTCACTAATTGCGGAAGATATAAACATAAATTGTTTATACATTAAACTTTACACACTTATCCCCAAGGTCGAGTAACCTTAACTTAAATACAATTCATAATCTTTATAACACATTTATCAAACTATATATTTTTGTTTTATTTTTTTTTTACAAAGTAGCTGCACATGATATCCCAAGCTGGACCTGGCATTACCTTTTCTATCGATGATTTATTTATTTAAGAATCATATCTATTCTCAATTCAAAATAAATCTTATTTATCTATTCAACATTTCAAACTGTACATAGCTAAAAATTACATTTGATAAAACTATCAATCATAGATCTATACCATTTCTAAATCAAGAAAATGTATTCATTTTATGCATCGTTCAATCTTCATCATCCGTAAAGCGAATAATATTGTCTAACATCATTAACCTGCAAAAAGTTTATGTTTGCAAGATTGAGCTCGACAGCCCAGCAAATTTAACAGTCTATCATGTTTCACATAGCACACAATTCCATATGCACTACCTTTTCTTTAATATGCATATCTGCATGCAACATATATTCTTTACTAAACATATCCTACATGCATCAATAATTTCTTACAAAACATTAATTCATGCATTATACATTTCTAATCTATCGAGTTACATCATACAACATGTAATCACATATTGATTGAGTTCCATAACCCAATTAACTTAGTCATATTTTGACTTTTAACAATTCATAGAGCATAATATGTAATTTAACACATAACACATTCCATCCACAAACATAATAGAACTGAAAAACTTGCCTGCACCGTTGATTACAGCAACGCAATTGTTAACGCTTTACCCGAAGACCTAATATTAATAATATAGATCTCCAATATTAGAATAATATCATCACAGTATATTACTGTTATATTTATATCCACAGAATAACTTAAACACATTACCACATAACCCTTTCAGTCTTTACAGCACATAAGACTAGATATCAAGTCAAACTATTGCAGTCTGAGTTGAAACCGACACAATTCTATCATCCCAACGGTCTAGTCGGACGAATATCGAGTATAAGTTCAATGAAACTCTGTCTAACCACTTAACCATTATCACAGATAATTTCTAATCAGACAAAACATTTTTCCTAGGCTCGTAATAATTTTCGGATAATTATTACCAATTATCAACATTCTTCAATCCTTAAAACCGTATTTAAATGAATTAAATACCACTTAATTCCTTGATCATTAATATTTATTTAATATAAAATATTAATGAAAATCATAACATAATATTATAATATAATTATAATATATCAAAGTATTTTTAATACCTTAAAAATCATTTTTATATGATTTTTCAACACTTAAATCCATTACCCGATAATTAATATTAATATTAAAATATTAATATTTTCATGCAAAAATATCAAAAGTTACATTTTATAACTTAAAATATTTTTAGATCACTTAAATCATTTTTATATGATTTATAAAGCATTATTTCAAATTTTCCATAATTTATTTAATATATCTATTAAATAAACTAATTATCATTAATATTGATTAATTAATGAAATTCATTCCAAAATATTAAAAGTCATCAAAAATAACTTAAAATATTTTCTTTTATCATAATATTATTTTTCATGATTTTTCATGAATTAAAATCATTTTTAAATAATTTATTTAATATTATAATTAAATAAATAAATACCATTTATATTCCAAAAAAATTAAATATTTTCAAAATATACTCAAAATAGTTAAAAACTATTTTTCAGACTTTAAAATAATTTTTTATAATTTATTTTGTATTTTTAATAATTAAAAACCATTTTTTTCTAATTTTAAATTAATTTCCAGAAAAATAATAATAATCTGTCGCTAAAGGCCTATAGCGACACTTGTCTGTCGCTATAGGTGTTCTTCACTCAAGAACACTGACAAATCAGTGTGCGAGTGGGCTGGTTTGACCGGCTTTATTTATCAATCCGTGCATGTTCTGGTTTAACTAAAACCTCAATCGTATAGATTACATGTAGCACTACAATTATCGACCATTAACAGAGTCATACCTTAACAGACTAGCAAGATCTGCTCCTTCAAAGTTATTGTCAGAGTGCTGCTGGGTTTTCTGGGTAACCCAGAAACCCAGACAGTTTCATGGTCTCATTTTTCAGTCAATTTAATTAGGTTTTCTGGTCATGATTAATGTGATTTCATGGTTCATATCTATAGTCTACATGTCAAGGAACATGTTTAAAGTAACATAACATTTTAAAAACATCTAAATCGCCAGAATCCGTGCGGTCAAACTCTGTCAGAAATTTGGCTCATGAACTTTTCTGGGTTTTTCCAGAAAGTTAAAATCAGCTTGGGTGGACTACTTTGACCACCTGTTACGTTTGATTAGTTGACTATTTAAGACATTTAAAGGTATTTAGTTATAGTCCAGACAACAGGCTACACAATTAATACAACAACAATAACAAACAACATAATACCAGACAAATCAAGGCTGGACAAAACCTTATCAGGCGCTGATAGCGTTCTTCTGGGTTGCCCAGATTTTGCTTGGTCAAGCCCGGTCAACGAACTTTGACCTTTAATAACGTACGATCTAGACCTGTTATGGCTTTGGTTCCAACTCCAGATCAAATACCACATAACAAGCTACCTATTTCAACTTTAAAACAACAAAACTCAACAACAGAAACGAATCGAAGGCCACTGACATTCGGTTGTCAGGCCATCTTTGGTGTTCTTGGTCAGATTTTAAAAACTTCAAAATCGAGCACTATGATGTTATGAGTTTGTGTTTTGACAACCCAAATCATCATTTGACACCTTATAACACAACTTTGAACAATCAATTTCAACATTTAACATAAAATCAAGAGATTTCGAAATTTTAGGACTTTATACCTTTTTAGCTTGATTTTCAATTCTGACTTTTTGATTCTGATCTAGGCTTGCTAAAACTTGATCATGGATCATCTTTTCACTCTCCCTCACTCCAAATTTTCGGATTTTAGAGAGAGGATTGCTTGGGAGAAAAATAAGAGTAAAGTAGCTTATTTCTCTCTCTTTAATTCTCTTATAATACTTAGATTCAATGCATGATGCTACATAGCTGCTGATTTGCTGGATTTGTAGGACATAAAAGTCACATTCTAGGCTAGGTTAGGGTTAGGGTTGGTCACCAACCCAAGATATTGGCTAGATTTGCAAGTTGTCTAAAATAATACATAAAAGGGCATTCTTGTCTTTTCCATTTATTTCTAGGATTTTCATGAGTTGCACACCTTTAAGGTTAGGGTTTGGATCATTGAGAGTTTAGGGTTTGACCCTTAAATATTTAGCAACTTGGATTTCTAAGATTTTCTAATTAGAATTTAAAATAGAAAATCATGATTTTCTTAAAAAAAATATATAATTAGGGATTCTAATTATATTATAATTTCCTATTTACATTAGGACTTTAACAAATTAGTACTAATATTTCCTAATTAACGTTGCTAATTTAGCAATTAAATCCATCACTGCACAATTAGATTTCCAAAATGGTCATTAGGGTTTTCAACCCATAAATTAGGGTTTATTAATTAATTAATCTTTACCCTCATTAATACTTACATAATACCACATAAGTATTATAATTCTCCGTTATATTCCCAGATTAGGGCTTTTATTTTATCAGAATCTGAAATTAGGGTTTTTAGATCTGGTATTAGGGTTTTAGGATTTCGTACACCCAGAACTGAAACTAGGGTTTCCAGAACCGATCTCTAGGGTTTCTTATTAGAAATTAGGGTTTTCTAACCGAACGCTTTCGTTTTTAATATAAACTTAAGGTTTGATACAGATATAAATTATCTGACCAACCATGACCCTTAACCACATTCTGAACACATCATTTAACCATATACACAAAACATGTTCACATAAATCCTTAATCCTGAATAATTCACCTATATCCTTCACCGAATTTTGAAATCCTCAAAATTCCTTTCCAATAACATCAAACACATACACTTATTTTCTGTCTAGGTCTATTATTTAACCTTAAATCAATCATTTAAGATTTTCATAAATTGTCTAATTTCTCGGGTTGTCACGCTGATTATTATCGAGTTCACAAACAAGGAGCTTCGGCTAAGGCATTTGTGTAGAAAATATTCTGGCCGGTAATACTTTCATTGCATATCATTACATACTAGAGCCTTGCATTGGTAAGTGATATATATTGCTTGATTATTAGACCTCTATTGTGTATTTTACCTTTTCTTATAACTAATCAATATTTTTAAAAGTGTAATTCGGTTTTGGTTACTGCATCATTACAATCAAGTTTGAAGAAAGCATAGGTGCTTAAGAGTGCATAGCTGCACAGGGAACAAAGGTGTTCAAATTGTTAGATCTTGTATTATAATTAGAAAAGTTTAATAAAAGTGAATCTCCAATACTAGTTGGCATTAGACGTTGATTAGGCTATTATTCTAGAGGGTAGTAGTTGAACCACGTAAAAATTCTAATGTTTATGTGATTACATTGTTTGCTTTATTATTCTGCCAACTATCCAACAGCCTGCATTCTATATCCATTCATATCACTTAACCAATTCAGTATATTGGTTTATCATAATCAACTTTAGAAAGCATTAAGACTCAGAATTAAATTTTTGGAAAGTGAAACAATATACTGTTTTCATATGTGAACTTACAAAGATATAGAATCTAGCATGCTGCATTAAATATCCAAAGGAATTTTTAAAAGTTGGACATAGTTTAAACATACACGTATTCAACCACCCCTTCTACGTGTACCTATTTAAATTTCAAACTTTCTAATTCTCGTTTGTCTTTTACAAAATTTCCGCCATAACTTTGTTATAGCTAAGTTTTAATCCGTTCATCATGAACATTTCTATCGTTCCTAACCAAGCAACATGCATCTAACTTATACACGATGGTTTTAAACTTGTCCATCAACAACAATTATCCTACGATGGTTTTAAATTTGTCCATCAATAACGTTTTTCGTGTTCTTCGCGTGTTCTTCACGCATTCTTCATTTTAATCGATATTTTTGTATTACGATTTCACTTTTTATTGGAATTTGATGTTATAGGACATCATTCTTTACTTATTTTACCTACTCATTCATATAATCTACTCGGATCGTTCTAATTCATTACAAATCTTATACTTCCTTAAGAAATTTATTTACTAAACTTCTAATTCTTATTTCTTCATTTTCTTACGATTTTACCCATATGAAATCATTTTTAACATCTTTTACTTGTTATTCTCATTAAGCTATGTTTTCAACGTATAAAACTTAAATAAAATCCATCCTACCCTCCTGTTGTCCACCCAGTTCCTTATTCAAATGCCTTTACCCCTATTGTTTCTCCACTTCTTCCAGACGATGACTATGAATCTCCTGTTCCCCCCAACCCTCTGGTGGATAGGCTCAAGCAGGTCGACAAAAAGGAATGTATGGACCTGAAGCATAAATCCAGGCCTGGGATAGAGCCTCTTCAAAATTCTAAGAAGAGAAATAAAGGTCCAAGGGGTCTTCCCTTTCTTGACTGAGCATTACCCCCCATTCTCTATGACATATTTTTGTTCCTATAATGTCAGGGGTTTAAATAAGAAGCCAAAGCAGGCTTTGTTTTGTAACTTTTTGTTAAACAACCCTATCCCTTTTGTGGGTCTTATTGAGACTAGAATCAAAGCTCCAAAGGCACTCAGGATCTCGAGAGCCTTGTGTCGTAACTGGGTTTGGGCATTCAACTATGATCACCACCCGAACGGCAGGATCTGGGTGGGGTGTGATCCTAATATTTGGAGAGTGGATAGCCAGTTTCAGTCTTCTCAACTATCCCATTTCAAACTTACCCCTATTCATGGTGATACCCCAATTCTGGCCTCGATCGTTTATGGCTTGAATTCGGTGGTGGAGCGCAGGCAATTATGGGATGACCTTAAATCCATATCTTCTCCAGACACTTGGTGCATTCTAGGGGTTTATAACACTATCAAACGGGGTACCAAAATTTGATGGAGGTGATTCTTCTTGGGACGCTGGAATGGTGGACTTCAATGACTGTTTAGACATTATTGGAGTAGATGACATTCGTGCTATTGGGCCTCTGCATACGTGGTGGAATTTCCAGGTAGGAAACCCAATTTTCAGGAAGATAGACAGAGAGCTATGGGCAACAATTCTTGGTTTACCACAATGTCTGATTCCCAAGCTACTTTTGGTCCCCGTGGCCTTTCCGATCACTACCCAATTATTCTCAACACTGGTTATCATCTGTGGTGGCCTAAAAAACCCTTTCAATTCTTTAATTTCATGCTTGAGTTGGATGGTCTCAAAGAAGCTATATCAGATTGTTGGAACAGTAGTATCCAATGGAATTCTTTTTACACCCTAAATGAGAAACTGAGGAGAACCAAGAGAGCTCTTGTTGCCTTGAATTCTTCTATAGGTAATCTGTCGAGCAATGTAAGCAAGCTTCAAGGTCATTTGGCCTCTGTTCAACTGTCTATCTAGGCTAATCCTTTGAACCCTCTTTTATTAGCTCAAGAATCGTTATATACCCAATCTTTATGAAAAGCAATGGCTCTTGAAGAATCTCTCATGCTCCAGAAATCTAGAGCAATTTGGCTAGCCCAGGGAGATAAAAACACTAAGTTCTTTGCAACTGTTATCAAGAGTAATTGGAATCACAACAAAATTCTTTCTATCTTCAACAACTCGGGTGATTTGATTGAGGACCAACAAGGTGGAGCAGGTGGCGGTGGTCTATTAACAGGATCTCTTGCGGTCATCCACTTCATCTTATCCAGACCGTGATGATTTTAAAAAATTTATTACTAAGAGGATCTCTCCATCCCAGGCAGCTGCTTTAACCACTCCAATCCTTGATTCTAAAATTAAGGTTGTCCTTCAATCCATGAAAAAGAATAAAAGCCCTGGGCCTGATTGTTTCAATGTTAATTTCTTCCTTCACTGTTGGGATACAATCGGTCGAGACTTCTCTGCTGCTGTCCACTCTTTCTTCAGAACCGGGCTCCTTCCGAGGGGAGTGAATGCTAAGGTCATAGCCCTGATCCCGAAGACAGAAAATCCTTCCAATATGGCAGACTTCAGACCAATTTCTTGCTGCAACACAATCTATAAATGTATAGCAAAGATTCTTGCCAATAGGCTAAAATCAGTCCTCCCGTCCCTTATTGACCAAGCTCAGTCAGCTTTTATCTCGGGTAGAAGCATTAGCGATAATATTATCCTTATTCAGGAGCTTTTCAGAAACTACCATCGCCTCTCTGGTCCGGCAAGGTGTGCTCTAAAAATTGATATGAGGAAGGCTTTTGACACAGTGGACTGGGGTTTTCTGTTAGACCTGCTGAGTCTGCTTCAGTTTCCACCCATTTTTATAAACTGGATTAGAGAGTGCATCACAACGCCAATGTATTCTGTTAAAGTCAATGGCTCTCTTACTGGCTTCTTTAAGGGAGCGAGGGGTCTTCGTCAAGGAGATCCTCTGTCCCCTTATTTGTTTGTTTAGCCATGGAAGCATTCTCTATGATACTGAATAAGGAAACTCTCCTGCCTAATTTCAAGTTCCATTGGAAAACAGAACCTTGCAACATTACGCATTTTTGCTTCACTGATGATATTATCATGTTCTGCAATGGAGATTTGCCATCTGTTTCCATTATCCACTCGAGCATCCAATCATTCTCAATGTTCTCTGGATTAATCCCTAATTCTCTTAAAAGCCAATGTTTTCTAGCAAATGTCCCAAATGATGTCAAGGAAAGTATAAATCAGCTGCTAGGTATATCGGTTAGAGTTCTTCCAATTAGATTTCTTGGAGTTCCTCTCATCTCTTCTAAACTTACACATTCCGATTTCCAGCATCTGATTCACAGAATCACCGTGAAAGTCACCTCATGGACTTCCCGTTACCTCTCTTATGCCGGTAGAGTGAAGTTGATAAAATCAGTGCTATTTGATCTTACCTAAATCGGTATTGTGTGCAATCCAATCTATAATGTGCAGATTTCTTTGGAAGGGCTCCTCTCTTCATAGGTATGGCTCTAAAGTCGCTTGGAAGGACTTGTCTCTTCCCTATGCGAAGGGAGGTCTTGCTATAAAAAATATTGTCGATTGGAATTCAGCCCTCATTTTATCCCATTTAATCGGAGTCATTTCCCCTACCCCAACTTCATTATGGGCAAAGTGGTTCAAAGCCTCAGTTATTCCAAAGAATAATTTCTGGCACTGCTCTACTCCATCGGACTGTTCATGGATTTGGCATAAGATTCTTAAACTGCGGCCTTTATCTTTAAATTTTCTTATCTATAAAGTTGGGAATGGTAATTTTTTTAGGTTCTGGCATGACCCATGGTTGAATGGCCAGGCCTTAAGCCCCTCTTCGTATTTGCTTTCCAACTCCCGAATCCTTGTTAGCGCTCTTATCTCTTTTGTCATCTCTTTGGGAGAATGGGTATTACCGGCAAGTAATCATCATGAAGTGCAACAACTTCGTGGCCTAATTACTTCTCTTTCTACTCCGACTGCTGCCGATGACATGATCTTATGGGAATCCTGTGAGCTGAAATATGTCAAGACCTCTCTTATTTGGGAATCTATTCGTCCACATGCTCCGTTAGTACCATGGGCTGCTATGTTATGGCATTCTCTCCACATTCCTAGATTTTCCTTTACTCTCTAGCATGCTCTTAGGCATAGATTGCCCACAAATGATAGATTTTCAAGCTATTCTAGCTTCCGCTCGCTGACCTGCCCCCTCTATGATTCCAATGTTGAAACCTTCCCTCACTTGTTCTTCGAATGCCCCTATTCTTCTTATGTTCTCTCCACTACCTTAGCAACGGGCGCTTGGACTAATGCTCCAATGAATTAGGACAACCTTGTGTACTATATTATCCAATATCGAGGGATTAAACTCAGGTTGGATATTCTAAAGCTGGTTCTCTCCACCACAGTGTAAAAAATCTGGGCAGTTAGAAACTCCATTGTCCATAACAAGATCAAGATGCCTATGGGGGTTCTCTCTAGGGAGATAATCAATGTCATTAAGGCTAGGTTATCTTCTTCCTCTGTTTTTCTAAGAGAGTCCAAAATAGGCCTAATCTCTGGGGGTGGTTGTAGGGTTGGGTTCGGATCTTGGGTTGTCTGTCGATCTGCTGCTTCTGGGTTGCCGGGTGTGCAAGTGGCTGGGCTCGCTTCTGTAGCGAGTGTTAGCTATTGCTTTGGCTGGGGATTTTTGGACAAGATCAGAGTTGGCAGTGTCTCTTTTGGCTCTCGTTCTTGATAATTCAGCTTGGTCATTATGGGGGTTAACCTATGAGCCTATTGGCCTCTGGTTCAATCTTAAGCTTCAGGGTCTATCTAAGTTTAGCAGGGTTGGGCAGGTCTGGTGCTAGTGAGTTCGGCCTCCATGGTTAGAGTGGAAGTTGTGGGATTCAGTTCTGAGACTCCTTCTGTTTGGTTCGGCTTCCTGGCTCTCACAGCATCTTCAGCTCTGTGCTGTCTGTGATGGTTGTTCGGCTTCTATGGCAGTTCGGTCGTATCAGCAGCTGGGTTCGGATCTAGGGACAATGAAGGGCTGGTTCCGTTTCTTGGTACGGTATCTTGGCTCGGCTATGGGGGGTACGCTGGTTTCGACTTTGGGGCTCCCTCATTGGCCTCGGGGGGGGGGGGTTCTGCTATATGATAGAACGGGGGTTGCTGACTTCCGGCGTCGGGCTTCGGGGCACCCTAACCGGTTCGGTAGTCCAGTCTTCGATGCGGAACTTTGGCTTTTTAGTGGTTTCGGGCTTCGGGGAACCCGGGTTTGGTGCTGGTATGGCGAGGTGGCTAGTTATTGGCATTGTTGGCATTGTCTCCTTAGGTTCTCGTTTTTGATCAATTTTATGCTTCGTTTCTGCAGTATGGTTGTTTAGGCTTCTGCCTGCTCATTTTATATGCTTGTAATCTGTTTCGCTCCTTGTTCTTGTTTTGGATGTTTGTCTTTAGTAGGTCGTTGGGGGGTTGTCTCTAATGGTCCGCTCAAAAGCTTCTGGGGTATGCCCTTTGTGATTGTATAATCTCTCTTTCTTTATATAAACAAACAAATTTAGCGAAAAAAAACTGGCGATTCACAAGCTTTTCTATTTCACGAACACTTTCGATCCGATCACTCATGCTCATGCTCTTCCTTCTCCCTCTTCATCTGAACACTCTCAAGCTTTCTCTTTCTCTCTCTCTCATGTTATAAGATTTTTGAAAATCCCATTTAAATAAAAGTTAGCTTCCTATTTATAGAAAACCCAAGGTAGGGTATTTTAGTCATTTCACCCCCCTTAACATCCATACTATTCATGGATTAAGGACTAAGTTAACTTAGCCCTTATGTTTCGTTGTTCTGTCTTTTTGGTTTCATCCGACAGTTTTAAAAACTACAATTCTCGGAATCCAAATATTTTTGGATATTTCATCTTTCATTTACCGATTAACTTTTACGTATTCTTCGGATTTCTGAAAAATTGAAAAACACTTTTTGGCATTAAGCGTTTTCCTTCACGTTTTCCCCTAATGTAGTTAAAGGAGTGAAAAGTACATAACAATACTTTTCGTCGTTTTTATTTCGTCTGATATCTGCACGTTTTTTGAGAAAAACTTTTATCGACTTACTTAACTTTTCATGTCATATTATCGTCAAATCTTTTGATGGAATGTCATTTCGACATACCGAACTCTCGAAAAGGCTTAGGTTATTCAAACTCTAAACCTTAGGGTTTCGTCGAGTGAATAGTGCATATTTCGTCTTTTTCCTTGAAAATATTTTTTTTCCCGGAAAATTTTTATTTTTGTCTTTAAAATTCTTACTCGTTCAGTCTAGCTCGTAGTCAGAATCCTCCCGAGTTATAATCATCCTAGGTTCTATAACGATTAATAAACACATAGCATAAAATATTATTAATAAAAACTTATTTTATTAATAACTAATTCTTTAAACTTAAATTCTGCACAATCAGGATTATCCGGGTTGTTACAAATCTCATATCAAATTACAGATCCAAAACATAAAACAACTAAAACTAAAAACAGGGAAAGATTTATGGCTTCTGACATTAGCTTGTCACACCATTTTTAGGCTCAAGAACAGATTTTGAAAAATTCAACTTTTAAGGTCTTTAACGCTATAGATCTATGATGTATCATCAAATATCATCATAAAACATCCTTTAGCACAAATCTAAACACATAAACACTTATTCTAACTAAGCATACAAGATCAAAGTAGGTTTATGTGACGCCCCCAAATTCGAGTATCTTTCAACCAGACAGATGCTGCTACACGGTACTCATAACTGTACATTCATTCTATCGAAATGACATCAAAATGTGTGTATCAACAACATTCTTATTATATTAATAATATTACATCCCATTCCCAGGTTCTAAAACCATTACATTCTTTATTCATCATACTAAAATATATATAACTTACTAGTTTATTACAAGGTAAACTAATAGTTCATCTTCGTCTTGCCTTTATCCTTGTCGGATCCCTCGGTTCATTTAGTTTTAGCTGCATTCATATGGTTCAAGCAAGAGTGAGCATAACAAGCTCAGCAAGTACAACAATTTCTTTCAAACAACATGCTTGAAACATACGAATCGTATATCTTCAATAACTGGACAATAGTTACGAAGTACTATCGATAATTCAAAATAGCACTTCTTTTCCTTCAAAAAGTTTTACAATGACAATATTCACTAAAACATCAATTCTAGTCCAAGACCATGAACATTTCATAATTTCTTTGAAAAGGACAACCCGCCACTAAGTCCATAAGTCCGGCATATCTTACGAGCACTTATGGGTGATTAGCCCATAGTACTCTATGTTGATTAACACTACATTCATTAAACACATGTACGTTTAAGTTTTGGAAACCTCGCGTGCCCATCGAATAATCGATGAAAAATACATTTATTTATTAATAATTAGGCTTACCTTGAATCCGTTCCAAATAATTGGCGTAGGATAGCGTTATAAATTCTATATGGAATAACATAAAAAGAAATCAATCAATCTTTCAAGAATAGTCTAGCTGAGATAAAACTGTCATCGACCCTTTCGTAAAATAATTCATGCATCGCATAACATGAATCACTGAAAACCTGGCTAACACGAAGGTTAGACAAGCGATAAGAAAAACTTGCCTTCAGCATCTGCTACAGTAAAATTACTTTTCCTTTGAGTTTTTATGGTCTCTACAACACATAACCACATAAAATACCACATTAGGTCATGAATGAACATACATGGTTCCTAATGAATCTTACCCTTCTTCTGAATCTAATTATATATTAGATTTGTTATTATTAGTTCTGGCTTGCCATTATATTTTTACATTGTTCTTATCAATTCCTTTATCTTCTATGTCTTACGTGGAATTACTTCATTAATACAACTCATTTTGAGTTAATCATCCTTCCTCACGGCTTACTAACGTTCTTACGCTATTAACCAAAACTTGATCGTCATTGATTAAGTACACTTATTGTATACCATTCACGTTCGCATCCAATTAACTTATCTCCAACCTTTAGTGTTATACCTGAAGTTTATAACCTTCATAATGATGTTACATTAAGTTAATTAAGGATTAAATTCACTCTCCATTTACTTCTCCCTTTACTTTACATTCTTCAATGTCAAAACCCTAAGGTTAGCACTGCGGCGCTAGCTCCCTTTACTTCAGCCGCGTTGTGGCGCAATACTACAGAAACTAAAGACCCGGACTAGGCGTTGCAGTGCGAGTCCCCTTCGTTACGGCCGCGCTGTTGCGCGAAACTTTAGTAGGTCACAGCATTTCCCGCCAAGCTTGGCGCTGCGGCGCGGGCTTTTATGCCTTGACTGGCGCTGCGGCGCCAGTCCTCAGCACCTGAAATATTTTGACAGATAAATTTTTATGTGAGATTCTCGGGCTCATAACTTCTTCGTTATAAGTCCGAATTGGCTCGTTCAAGAGCCTACGATTCACAAAATATATACTCTAAATGTTCATGCAATAATTTTCCATTTTTTAATCCGTTAACTAAAAATTCACCTATTAGTTCATTTTAATGAAAACGATAAATGTTCGTAAACGTTCAACGCTCGTTTCTTCATTTTAAGTCAGAATTTGCTCATTCTCAATTCTGCGACTCTATAATGCCAAATGAAACTATACTCCATCGAAAACCAAAGTTTCCAAGCTCAAAGTTAAAATTTTACTTCCATTCTGAGATTTTTACGAATTCGACGATTATCGTCTAATCGTGTGAATTTCGGCATAACTTCGTTTATTATGATTTGTTCATCGTTTTCAAATAGATTTTATCCATCATACTAACATCTTGACATATATACTTCATGAACGTATAAACATGATAAGTTATTACTTGTTCTTTGTGAGTTTGTAACTTATAAAAGTATAAACTACTTACACTTTCGTGTCTCATAACTTATAATGATTTTAATCTTTTAACCATCATCCTTACTTCTTATTATCATATAACCTTATTATTACAATATGAGACAAGTTCTTCCTTGTTTCATAACTTATCTATGAACAAAGTAATTATTCACGGCTTATTAAGACTTAAGTCCTTTGATAAATCATTCTTACTTCTTCTTAGCATACAAATCCTACCACTACTCACATCTCTAATAATTGAAGAGAAAGAAATTCATGGCTTAAGTTCTTACCCTTGACAAGAATTTGATTAAGCTTCACTCTTCTTCTTTCTTGTTGAATTATCAAAGGCTAACTTGTTCTAACTTTTCTATCTTTTTCTCTCTAACAATAAGCACCTTATAAGTTGTAAAGTGTTGGATGAAATAAACAACCAACAATTGAAATCTAAGCTTGCTATTTATAGGATTTCTAAAGTTAGGGCATAAGGGTCATTAATCCAACTCACCTCATTAATCACATCCTTACTATTCCTTTGATTAGTTATTAAGTTAACTTGCTCACCACATATACATGGCCATCACGACACTTAGCCATTAAGTTAACTTGTTAATCACATAGCTTTATCCTTAGCTTGTTCATCACATAAAAGCACTTTGCTTGTTCACCACACTTACTTAGCCATTAAGTTTACTTAACTTATCTTTTGCTTAACCCTTAAGTCAACTTGCTCGTCACACTTATTTCTTGGCCACCATGATCACCCATGTAATCATGGGGTGCCTCATGGATCCTCCCAATCCATTGGATTAATAGTTTGGGATTAAGGTTTAATTAATCCTAACTTATACATTGGGCTTGAAATTAAACAAACACTTGGGCTTGTTCATTAATTTACATTGGACTTATCATTACAAATAATTGGGCTTTAACATTATTTCTTATTGGGCTTTATTATTATCCCAATTGGACATTACCATTTCCTACACCATCCTACAAGTCCATTACATATGGCTTAAAGCCTTATAACGTATAATCTACGTATTAATCTCGTATTACACCTCGTATACTTATTAGTATACAACATACCATTTTTTATACCTACTCGTATAATACTTCGTATCATACTCGTATCCATTACTTCGTACAATACCTACGTATTATACGATCAACACTTTAATTCATTATACGCATTTCATTTCCTTCTCGGAAATCACTTTTCCTAACCGTTAGGTTTTAAGTCCGTATGCGAAAAACTGTGTTTGCCATAACTGAAATATTATTGGATATTCTATCTCACATCGATATTTTATCATTATGTATTTCTCGAAAGTTCAAAAATAATTCCCGAGCAGAAATGCGTGAGTAGTGTTTTTCAAAAAATTTCTCAGAAAGCTTTTATATTCGTCTTGGAAATTAAAACACTTTAATTCTACAACATAGCCAAAAAAACTACGACGTTCCAATATGTCTAGGTCATAGAACGACCTTCAAATAGCTTACTCCCATAACTAATTAATTAAATTCATTTAATCCACATAATCAAATAAAAATTTAATTCTCAAAAATTAAATTTTTTTTCTGGGGCGTTACAATCTTCCCCCTTATAAAGATTCTGTCCCAAGAATCTCGCTCCTGTTATCTAACTAAATGAGGAAAATTTCTCCATCATTTTAATCTCAAGTTTCCACAATGCTTCTTCGACATTGTGATTCTTTTATTTCACCTTCGCCGAAGGTATTATCTTATTTCTCAAGACTCGCCCCTTCCTATCAATAGTCTGAGTTGGAAGTTAAGCACTTACTAACATATTACGCTATCTTTCTTTTATTAGTTCTTCTTTTAACTCGGGTTTATTTGGAACTTAAATTCCTCCTTCAAAACGAGATGATACATGATCTTCTCTTTATCCTGCATCCTCTTCTTCATTCACTTGCACTCCTTGTTACCTAGTTGTACTTAATTCTCTTTCCATTATCATGGATTGATTATACGTTGTGAATAACATTTCTACCTCTTCATTCCGTAATTTAACTTCTATCTCCGTTCTTGCCATCTCCGTTAGTAACTCATTCTGAGTCGTCATCGATAACTTTTCCCTACCCTTCCTACTTAACGCGTCGGCTTCTACGTCTACCTACCATGTATGATATAACATATCACAGTCGTAATCTCTTATCCATTCTAATCACCTTCTCTACTTCATATTCAACTCCTGTGTGGAGATATATTTCAAACTCTTAGAGTCCGTGTATAACTCACACTTCTCCCCGTATAAATACTATCTTCTGATTTTTAATTCAAAAACTACAGCTGCCAATTCTAGATCATAAGTAAGATAAACCTTCTCATAATTTTTAACTGGCATGATGCATCCATAATGACTTTGCCATTCTACATGATCACATAACCCCGTCATCTATGTGAAACATCGAGATACAATAAAAAAATTCCCAGTATCATCTGATAAAGACAATACAGCTGCCTTACTTAACCTTCCTTTTAACTCTTGAAAACTATTTTCTCACTTCTCATTCCCATTATACTTAACAATAACAAATCGGTCTATCTCTTAAGCTGCAATTCACACGTAGTGAATTCTGTATCCCACTTCTCCCTCCGTAGTGTTTCTCACACTATCTTCAAATGTTCAACGTGATCTTCTGACGTCTTAAATTAGACTAGAATATCACCAATGATTATTATGACACCCTCGCAAAATAATATTTGAACACTTTGTGACGCTAATGGTACTTTCAACCATAACACCTCACAAGAGTACCTATCAATTTGCCACCGACTTATGCGGTAACCCTTACGGAAAGTCTAACTTCCGCACATTAGTTAACCCAAATGACATAACCAAAAACTCGTCATAACTATAACGATTTCTGAAGGTCGTCTTAGATACCTCGTCCTTCCTTACGTTTTACCAATAATACCCCATACACAAATCTATCTTAGAAAAATACTTTACCCCTTTCAACTGATCAAATAAATCATCGATACTGGGAACTGGGTATTTACTCTCAACCGCTAACTTACTCCTCTTACGATAGTCGATACGCAAATGTAACAACTCATTCTCTTCCTTAACATCCTCCTAACTTGCGTCATAATTAGACAACAAGAGCATCTCAGTTTTTTATTACCGTAAAATACTACATTGGGTTACTTTAGCAAAGCAAAGATTAATACTTCTATTCTAATAATTTATTAAATTTCTATGGTTAATCAACTCATTTATACCGAGAATTACGTCAAATTCTCTTAACCTTATCGGTACTTATCTACTGATACTTTGCTACCTTCATTTTCCATGAAACACTTCCCAAGTATATATTCAACAAGAGTTACTTCCTCATTTTCTACCTTAACATTTAAAGGTATTTAAAATCCGTACGGGAAGGAACTTAATCACTTAGCACATTCATATGCTATAGCAGAACAAGTAGCACTCCAATCAAACAGCACATAAGCATTCATTGTATTGATTGTAATGATACCTATTACTACACCCACTAATGCAACCGCATCTAGTAATGGCTAACTTACCACTACTAACTCCTTTACTTTCCTCCGACCCCCTTCTTTGGGCAATTTCTTGCCATGTGGTCCAACGACCCACACACAAAACAACCATGGTTTTTATTAAGATTAGGAAAATTGGATAATATATGATCCTCCTGTCCACAGTTATAACAAACTAATTTCCCTTTTTAGGCAGACTCCTAAATAAGTCTGTCCATATGTCTTACATGCTTTAATCCTATGCTTAGGATCCCTTTGTCCCACTCCAGTATTCCTATTGTTAAAATTCTTTCTTTTTTGTATATTGCTACTACCACTGGCACACTCTACCTTAGTTTCTCCCTCTCCCTTGCTCTTATTCTTTCTTTCTTTGTGGTATTGGGTTAACGTCTCACTACCACCCTCTGCTATAACCGCTTTCTCCAGAATGGTCCCGTAGGATTTACTCTAGAACACAAAAATCCTACTATAGAGCCAGGGTTTTAGGCCATGCTCAAACCTACGAGCCTTCCTCTCCTCAGTGTCCATTTGGTGTGGAGCAAACCTTTCCAATTCATTGAATTTGGTCGCGTACTGGGGAACTGTCATGTCCCCTTGCTTAAGTTATGAGAACTTAATCTCCATCCTCCCTTACATGATTGTAGGGAAATAGTTCTCAAAGAAAATCTTCTTGAATTATTCCCACATTACCCCATCCGTTCTAGCCCTACCCTGGTGAGCCTCCCACCAAAAGTTGGCTTCCCCTTTCATCAAGTAAGTCGCAAAAGAAGGCTTTTGCGCCTCACCTAGATTTTGTAATAACAAACGCCTGCTCTATTTCCTGTACCCATGTCTGGGCCTCTATTGGGTCCGTTGTTCATTTGAACTCAGGCGGACCTAGGCTTGTAATTTCTTTAAAGGTAGTCGTTCTGGCTACCCTAGGTTTTGCAGGTACTCTAACCCCAGTTTGGTTAAATGCAGCCGTTAATAAATTAACGAACTCTTGCATCGGGTTGTTTTGACCCCCTAAATTATCATTACGTGATTCCGCTTCCTGATTACGGTGTCTTCTCCTTGGCGACATTTCTGATTTAAATAAAATTTCATTATTATCTATTTACTTACTTCTTTATTATTCGTCACATGACAACTCATACCATAATAAAGCATATTAAATAAAAACTTCATTATATTCATATGCTTCTTCATAGTCAAAACTATTTACAATTTGCTTATATAGCCAAAGGCTATTACATTTCTATCCACAATTGAACTTCTCAAAAGTTGGGATTTATAAAAAGACTACCCTTTTTATACAAAAGAGGGTTTTACGCCACTACACACATAATTACCACTATAGACTTCTAATAATGCATAACAGCGTCCTCGTGTTTCTCATTCGCAATTATCGCTACAGTATCCTGACTAATAGTTTATCGAGTATGTCCCAACTCAGTGGAATAACAAACAACTTTCATTTTGAAATCCTTATGAGCACTCTCATGGATGTAAGACATTCGTGCTATCTTCCAGTCCTTCTCTTTTAATTAATTATGAAGCTCTACTACCTCGTTCATATAATCCCTAGCCTTATTTATCATGAGCACCTTCTCATCATGCTCTGTCTCAAAATCTTCTTCTGCAGACTCCTTTTCTACATAAAGTGCAGTAATCTCTTCATTCTGATTCTGTAAAACTGTACTCAGTTGCACATTCATGTCAAGCACTGCCAAATACAATGCTTTCATTGAATCTGGAGGTGATGACTCTGAGGTAGGTACCACCGTACCAACCAACGTTATCTCCATTACTTCCTCCTCATTGCTCATCATATTAAGATATGATGTTATATCCATATCTCCCTCAGAGTAGTTCTCCTCTGAAAAGTACTCCTCGGTCTCTGACTCCTCGAGAATTATTATTAGTACCTCCGCCACTAGCATAGGTACAGGCTCTATTTTGTTCAGTGTTTCTTGACTCACTACGAGTATGTCTCTATACATCAAGCTATCGATCGACATCCTACAATAACACATAACATGTTGATTTGTACATAACATACAATAGTATAAGCACTAATCAAATTTAATTTATTTAGGGTTATTTTCCATCTTATAAATCTTTCGGTACTGAGTTTTCGCAATACCTTATTAACTCATTCGACTCACATTTACTTCCTTCGGACTTTTCCTTCCTTACGAGGTTTTTAGCCTAAGGTTCTTTTCCCCTTAACTTTTATAACCTAATGCTTTGATACCAACATGTGACGCCCCAAATTCGGGTATCTTCCAACCCGACAGATGGCGCTACACGGTACTCATAATTGTACATTCATTCTATTGAAACGACATCAAAATGTGTGTATCAACGACATTCTTATTACATTAATAATATCACATCACGTTCCCAGGTTCTAAAACCATTTCATTCTTTATTCATCATACTATAATATATATAACTTACTAGTTTATTACAAGGTAAACTAATAGTTCATCTTCATCTTACCTTTATCCTTGTCGGATCCCTCGGTTCGTTTTGTTTTAGCTGCATTCATATAGGTCAAGCAAGAGTGAGCATAACAAGCTCAGCAAGTACAACAATTTCTTTCAAACAACATGCTTGAAACATAGGAATCGTATATCTTCAATAATTGGACGATAGTTTAGAAGTACTATCGATAATTCAAAATAACACTTCTTTTCCTTTAAAAAGTTTTACAATGACAATATTCACTAAAACATCAATTCTGGTCCAAGATCATGAACATTTCATAATTTCTTTGAAAAGGACAACCCGACACTAAGTTTGTAAGTCCGGCATATCTAACGAGCACTTCTGGGTGATCAGCCCATAGTACTCTATGTTGATCAACACTACATTCATTAAACGTATGTACGTTTAAGTTTTTGCAACCTCGCGTGCCCATCGAATAATCAATAAAAAAATACATTCGTTTATTCATAATCAGGCTTACATTGAATCTGTACCAAACAATTGGCGTAGGATAGTGTTATCAGTTCTATATGGACAAAACTTAAAAAGAAATCAATCAATCTTTCAAGAATAGTATAGCCGAGCTAAAACTGGCATCCACCCTTCTGTAAAATAATTCATGCATCTCATAACATGAATCATTGAAAACCTGGCTAACACGAAGGTTAGACAAGTGATAAGAAAAATTTGCCTTCAGCGTCTGCTACAGTAAAATTACTTTTCCTTTGAGTCTTTATGGTCTCTATAATACATAACCACATAAAATACCACATTAGTTCATGAATGAACATACATGGTTCCTAATGAATCTTACCCTTCTTCTCAATCTAATCATATATTAGATTTGTTATTATTGGTTCCGACTTGCCATTATATTTTACATTGTTCTTACCAATTCCTTTATCTTCTATGTCTTACGTGAAATTACTTCATTAATACAACTCATTTTGAGTTAATCATCCTTCTTCACGGCTTACTAATGTTCTTACGTTATTAATCAAAACTTGATCGTCATTGGTTAAGTACACTTACTGCATACCATTCACGTTCACATTCAATTGACTTATATCCAACCTTTAGTGTTATACCTTAAGTTTATAACCTTCGTAATGATGTTACATTAAGTTAATTAAGCATTAAATTCACTCTCTATTTAATTCTCCCTTTACTTTACATTCTTCAATGTAAAAACCCTAAGGTTGGCGTTGCAGCGCCAGCTCCCTTTACTTCAGCCACGCTGCGGCGCAATACTACAGAAACTAAAGACCCGGACTCGGCGCTGCGGCGTGAGTCCCCTTCATTACGGTCGTGCTACGGCGCGAAACTCTAGTAGGTCACAGCATTTCTCGGCCATGCTTGGCACTGCGACACGGGCTTTTATTCCTTGACTGGTGCTGCGGCGCCAGTCCTCAGCACCAGAAAAATTTTGACAGATAAATTTTTATGTCAGATTCCCGGGCTCATAACTTCTTCATTATAAGTGTGAATTGGCTCGTTCAAGAGCCTACGTGTTTATGCAAGAACTTTCCATTTTTTAATCCGTTAACTAAAAATTCACCTATTAGTTCATTTTAACGAAAACAATAAACGTTCGTGAATGTTCAACGCTTGTTTCTTAGTTCTAACTCCAAATTTGGTCATTCTCAAGTCCGCAACTCTATACATCTCTTGTCCACTCCTTGATCTTTGATCTCCTATAATGATCTTGATGATTTAGGGAGCGGTTAGTGACTGAAAGACTTAAGAAATTCAGAGGTTTGGTTAGAGAGGGAGTTGTTAATAGTTTGGGTGCAAATAAGCCAAGTTTGGTGAACTTTCTCTCTCTCAATCTCTTATAATACAAAGATTCAATGTATATAGATGCTGAATTTGGCTGATTTGCTAGAGATATAAGTCACAAAGTCAAATTATTTGGTCACCAACTAAAGGTCTTGGCAAATTTTACAAGTTACAAAATAAAGTAATGAAAAAGGGAATTTTGGGCATTTGTAATATAATTTTAATGGTATTCTTAACTTTTGTCCAAACCCTTAGGGTTTAACCCTAAGGTTTTAATCCTTAGGTTTTAAAACTTTAGTTGCTAGGATTTCCTAATTAGGGTTTTAATTAGAAAAATTAAGATTTCAAAAATATAATCATATAAAAGTTTAATAATCACATTAGGCTTGCTAATTAGGATTAGGGTTTTGTAATTAGGGTTTAGGATTCCTAAACTTAAAATTAGGATTTCTAGGCATACAATTAGGGTTATTAACTATGCATTAGGGTTTTTAAACCTGAGATTAGGATTTATAATCCCTCATTAGGGTTTATAAATTTTAAACACTATCCGATCAATCATTTTTTCGCTAGATTTGTTTGTTTATATAAAGAAAAAGAGATTACACAATCACAAAGGGCATACCCCAGAAGCTTTAGAAAGGACCATTAGGGACAACCCCCTAACGACCTACTAAAGACAAACATCCAAAACAAAAAAAAGAACAAAACAGATTACAAGTATTTAATATGAACAGGCAAAAGCCTAAACAACCATATTGTAGAAACAAAGCATAAAAATTGATCAGAAACGAGAACCTAAGGAGACAATGCCAACAATACCAACAACTAGCCACCTCACCATACCAGCACCAAACCAGGGTGCCCCGAAGCCCGAAACCACTCAAAAGCCGAAGTTCGGCATCGAAGACTGAACTGCCGAACCGATGAGGGTGTCCCGAAGCCAGAAGTCAGCATCCCTAGCTGAATCATATAGCAGAACCCACCCCCCCCCCCCCCGAAGCCAATAAGGGAGCCCCAAGCCGAATCCAGCTAACCCCCATAGCCGAGCCAAGATACTGAACCAAGAAACCGAACCAGCCCTTCATTGTCCCTGGAGCCGAACCAAGCTGCTGATGAGACCGAACTGCCATAGAAGCCGAACAACCATCCCAGACAGTACCGAGCTGTAGATGCTGCGAGAGCCAGGAAGCAGAACCCTGCAGAAGGAGTCTCAGACCTGAATCCCACAACTTCCAATCTAACCACGGAGGCCGAACTCGCTAGCACCAGACCTGCCCAACCCTGCTGAACTTAGACATACCATGAAGCTTAAGAGTGAACCAGAAGGCCAATAGGCTCATAGGACAACCCCCATAATGACCAAAGCCAAATTATCAAGAGCGAGAGCCTAAAGAGACATTGCCAACTCTGATCTTGTCCAAAAATCCCCAGCCGAAGCAATAGCTAACACTCGGTACTAAGGCGAGTCCCGCCACCTGCCCACCCGGCAACACAGAAGCAGCAGATCGACAGACAACCTGCACAAACCCAACAGCCCCTTGTATGTAAAACAACATTTCATCCAGTTTGCAGAGGAGCACATCAAGACATTCAGAGCATCCAAAGCATCAGACTAAATACTCATCCAAGATCCTAACCCATCCCTGCAACCACCCCAGAGGTTTGGCCTAGTTTGGAATCTCTTAGAAAAAACAGAGGAAGAAGATAACCTATGTGATAGCCCAGGATTTCGAATAATCCAAAATTTGCGAATAATTTTTTTTTTAATTAATATTATATTAATTATCAATTTTGTAATAAGTTTCTATGATACGTGTATCGAGAAGGTCAATTTATGTATTGACTAATAAAATTACAGTAGAGTTGTGCTTAACGGAGAATAGAAACCCTAACCCTAATTTTTGGAACGGAATTCAATAGAAAATATAATTAAAATAATTATATTAATATGTATGTGTTTGAACGGTATAGAATTTTTGATCAATGGTTAAAAATTAATTGGATAAGATTTAATATTATTAAACCCTAATAAAGGATTGGAAACCCTAATCTCAGATTTAGAAAATTAATTGTACAGTTAGAAACCCTAATTGTACGCCGAGAAACCCTAATTTCAAAACTGAGAATTATAAACCCTAAATTAGGAAACCCTAATCCTAATTGACAAGCCTATGGGTTCATTAAACTTAAATATGATTAGAAAACTCTAATTATATTTTTGTATGATAAATTTCTATTTTTGAAACCCTAATTTTATTTTAGAAAATTTATTTTTCTAATTAAACCCTAAATTGAAAATTGTGGGAACTAGAAATTTTTAAAACCTAAAAGGGTTCAAGCCCTAAACCTTAATGTCCAAACCCTAAACCCTAAGGGTTTCATCAAATTCAAATTCTAGAGAAAAATTGGAAAAGACCAAAATGCCCTTTATGGAGATTTTATTAGATTTCTTGTGTATCTTGCCAAATCAAGAGTTGTTCACCAACTCTCTTGACTTTGTGACTTCAAAATCTCAGCCAAATCAGATCCCAGCCGAAAATGATCAGATCCAAGCAACTTATAAGCTTATATTAGAAATTCAAGAGAGAGAAAGTTCATAAACTTTGCCATTTTTCACATTTGCTCTCACCAACTCTCTCTCTATCTAAAAGCTCCGAAAATCTCTAGTAGATCAGTCCTAGAAACAGCCCCAATATCAACCATAAACAGATTGGAGAGCCAAGATCAAAATTTGAGCTAGAGAGGTATAACCCTATTCATTTTTTTGATCTTTGATGCTTGAGAAATATTTGTGTTTATGTGTTTGAATCTTTGTTAGATAATGTTTTTCAATGATCTATGATGATCTATCATGGATCCATAGCATCAAAGTGTGATAAAATCGAGTTTTCAAAATCTGTTTTTGAACAAAATCTGTGGTCTGACAAGCTAATGTCAGGGGCCACAGATTCTAGTTCGTTTGTTGTTTTTGTTGTTTAATCGTTGTTACATGTAGCCTTGTATGTGGTCTTTACTCTGAAAGTTGAATCAGTGTTATTAGATGTCTGGATCGGGAGTTATTAACGGTCAAAATCCGTTGACCGGGATTGACTGACCAAAATTCTGGGTAACCCATAAAGAGTTAAACAGTGTCTGACAACTTTTTGTAGCGAGCAGATCTGTCAGTATTTTTATGTTTTGATGTTGTTGTTGTGACGCCCCCAAAATTAGGTATACATCACCCATCTTGGGTCGCCAGATACATGGTACATCATTCAAATACAACTTACTAATACAACTGTCGTGTACAATACGACAAAACATAACTGTCAGTTTGAATACAATTTTTGTATACTAGAGATCATACAAACTCAAAAGGAATCCTCATTACAATTATTAATACGCTATTTCACAGAATAGTGAGGACTACTAATGCTATCCTCCGGACCGTCACTCCATTCCCCGACTAGTCCCTGCTATGTTCTCATTTCCTGAAGAGAACAGTGAAAGAAAGGGTGAGCTCAACTAGCCCAGTAAGAAATATTATGACTTAGATAATGCAGAATAAATTATCATTAGCCTCCAACAATGTTAAACTGATAAAATATAATAGACATCAAGTTTAACAGCAGCGGATCAAGCAATCCATTAAAAGAGTCAAGTAGAGAATAGAATCTACTATCTTTTATGATTTAAAAAGTTTTTAATCACTTTTATCGCTAGGACTCAGCTCAATAAATAATCCACATCATTAAATCATCCCTGCACTACAGGCCAAGGATATTCTTTAGTATCATGACCACGAATTATCCATGCACTACGGGCCAAAGATAATCGTGTTTTCATCAACGGTCCTGATCATGCCATAAAAAAATTCATCTTTGCACTACGGCCGAAGAGAATCCATAGCCATAATCATACCAAAAACTGTCCATCAATGCACTACGGGCCAATGAGGACTTTTTCCACATCATTTGTAATATTACGGTCATGATTATACCGAATAATCCCTGGTCATAATCATACCAAGTCCATCTATGCACTACAGGCCACAGATGACTTTCAACATAACATAAACATGAAGATGATGACAATGATATAAGAATTTCAATAAAACAAGTTCAAGAATTAATTTATCCAGGAATTATTAACGTCCAAATTGTCAACACGATACTGTTTTGTGGTGTAAAATTCAAGAATGATCAGAAAAATATTTCCATGAAAAGATACTGGATGAAGCGCAAATATCAAGGATATTCTACTAATTTCATGGAGTATAGAAGTCAAAACTTTAACCAACTGAGTATAATAAAGAATGGAATAAGAAAAGAAATCACCATGCATGCGGTACTTCGCATTGACAGGTTATTCCAACAGAATAATAATAACGGAACCAGGTCAGGCAAAATTTGCACCGACAGGATGTTCCAACAGAATAATAAAGACGGAACCAGGTCCGGTGTAAAACACACAGACAGGATGTTTCAACAGAATAATAATAAAGATGGAACCAGGTCCGGTGTAAAACACACAGACAAGATGTTCCAACGAAATAATAATAAAGACGGAACCAGGTCCGGTGTAAAACACACAGACAGGATGTTCCAACGTAATAATAATAAAGACAGAACCAGGTCCGGTGTAAAACACACAGACAGGATGTTCCAACAGAATGATAGAAGAATGTCACCAAGTATAGGGTAGACCGCGTATACAGGTTATTCCAACAGAATAATAAGAAATAGAATAACAATAGTTCTCTTCATGAATAAGAAAGAATAACACCCCTTACCGTAACAGAAACTGGATATACGAAAAGAAAAGTTAATTAGAAGAAAGCTTTTCTTCTATCTCTCTATAGTTTCTCTCTCTAGAGTTTCTCTCTCTGGAGTTCAGTGAATTCGTAAGAAAATAATGAAAGAATGAGCTTCTATTTATAGGAAAATGAAATGCATAGTAACTAATCCATGAACGGTCCAGATTGATTTACTTTAATCTGACGGTCCATATTTAAAGAAAAATCTTTTAAATAAAATATAATATATTCTATTTATATAAAAAGATTTTTACTATGCAAACACTATGCAACACTATGCAAAGCACTATGCAACACTATGCATAATAAAATATAATATATTCTATTTATAAAATAACTTTAATAAAGTATTCTGTTTTATATAAAAAGATGTTTCTGTTTTATTACGTTAATAATACGAATAAAACAAAACGTCATTATAGCTATAATAATTCATATTATTAATCGATAATAATTGAATCAAACTGAGCGACTTCTCACATAAATATCAATAATCAATACCGTGTGCTACTATGCAACAACGCGTATTACTGTACTTTTACTACCTAGTAGTTCAACAGTATCAAAGGTAAAACTTCCGTCGTTATTTTCAATAAAATATTTTTGTCGTTTTCTTAATCCGACAATAATTCCGTTGTGGGGTCCACCAATAATTGTATCGTCGTACGAATATTTTCCGACACAAAGAATATTCCCTGACCAATCGAATATAATATAACAACTTGCATACTTTGCAAAATTTATAAATACTACCCACAACTATAATATTATCTCAAATTCACACCATAATATAAAAAAATTATTTCGAGAAAATTAATTCTTTATTCATAAAATCTGGGGTTTCACAGTTGTTGTAGCACTTTTGTAGATGGTTATGTGTACTATAACTTTAGGTCTTTATATCACTTATAAACGCAACAGATCGATCGTGACGAGTGGTCAAAGAAGACCACTCGGTCTGTTTTGATGTTTCTGGATAACCCAGAAAACGGTATGAACTCAGTTTCTGTCAGAGTTTGACCAGGACTAATCTAGCAGGTGTGATGTTGGTTAAATGATCTGTTGATTTATATTTGTTCCTTGACATGAGTACTAAAAATTTGAGTCATCAAACCACATGAACCAAGACCGGAACATAGAATAAATTGGGCATGAAAGTGGCTGGTCGAATTTTCTGGGTTTCTGAAAAACCCAGAAACCGTCTGACAGCAACTTTGGAGGCTTTGATCTCCTTGTTGTGATGTTGTTTGATCAATGTATCGATTAGGTATTGTAGTGTTACACTAATACTACAATATCAAAGTTTTAGTTAGCTCAAAACATGAACAGATTGGAAATTATACGCGGTCAAACGTGGACACTTAAGCTGCCGGCTGTCAGTGTTCTTGAGCTCAAGAACACCAACAGCGACGCTTTCTGTCGTTAAAGACCTATAGCGACGGTTTTAATTAATTTATTTTCTGAATATTCTGAAAATTAATAAAAAAAATAGAAATAAATTCTAAAAATTACCAAAAATAGTTTTAAAAATTATTTTAAATTATGAAAAATAATTTTTGACCAATTGGAATATTTTTCTTTAATATTTATAATTCTTTATAATATTAAAGGTATTTAATTTATTTAATTAGTTTATTAAATAAATTAGAGAAAAATGATTTAATATTCTGAAAAATCATTTTAAATAAGAAAAATATATTTAAAAATATTTTGAGTTATAAAATGTAACTTTTAATATTTTTGGAGAATTTTCATTAATAATTTAATATTAATGATATTAGATTTATTTGATTATTAAATTAAATAAATAAGATAAAAATAATATTAATGATTTAAAAATCATTTTAATTGAGAATAAAGTGTTAGAAAATATTTTAAATTATAAAATATAATTTTCAATATTTTTGGAAAATTTTCATTAATAAATTAATATTAATGATGTTTGATTTATTTAATTATTATATTAAATAAATGAATTAAAAATGATTTTAATGATTTAAAAATCATTTAAAAATGAGAAAAATGGTTTAAAAATATTTTAAGTTATAATTAATGACTTTTAATATTTGGATAATAATTTCATTAATATTTATATATTAATGGTGATGATTTAAAAATGATTTTAATTATTTTAAAAAATTCATTTAAGAAGAATATTGATGATTTAAAAATATTTTAAGTTATTAATAATAACTTTAAAATTTTGACAAGTAAGTTATTAATGTTTTTATATTATTAAATATTAATAATGATAAGATTATTTGATAATTAAATCATTTAAAAATGATTTAAGTGTTTGAAAAATTATTATAAATTATAATAAGTGTTTATAAATTATTAAAAGCTTCCGAAAAATATTATAAACGATATTTTACTTATCTAAAATAATATTGAAGCTTAGAGACCAAGTTTACTTGACAATCAATGTGTTAATTGTCGGATAAGGTGACCAGAACGCCGAGAATGGACCAAAATCCAATCAGACTGAAATAGTTAGATGTGATAAGTGTTTATATAGGTTATAAACACTAATGTGGTTATGTGGTAATGTGCCTAGGAGAAGTTTGACTGTAAAATACAGTGTTATGTGTTATAAATGTTTGTACTAATTGTGAGACCGACATTGTTGAATATAGGTCTTACGAACGCAGTTAATTATATTGTGTAGCTGTAATCAACGTGGAAGGCAAGTTTCCTAACTCAACCTTGAGTTATATTTCATTCAATTATTATAGTGGTTAATTATTGTTAATTACACCACATCCAGGGAAGTTATTATTGATTATTCGTAGTTAGTGCATGCTTAATAATTCAAATTGAATTACTGATTCAGAAATATATTTTCGTAGAATTACTGTTGTTGAATATTCAAATTTGTAGAAGTTAGAATTGACAGTACAGATAATTCCTGTTTATTGTCAAATTGTGTTGAGAAATGTCTTAGCTAATTATTCTGGCTAGACAAACATTGGTTAGAACTTGATAAATTCAAGAAAATAATTCAATTGTTATTGGTAGAATCGATGCCAATTATTTTGGCAAGATCGATAAGTAAGTAGAATTTGAAATCACAGTATTTCGTTGTAAAATCAAAATATTGATTCTAAAACTGAGAAGAACAACCTTTTATATAAAGGGAACATTTTGGGTCGTGAATTCGACCTTTGCGCGCGTTTTGAGTATTATGCATAATATAGGGTACAAGGAGTTGGCCGGCTCTAAGTACTTGCAAAGGGGTATGATTTAATCTTTATGGTTATCTGATACTCCTGGTATATATCAAAGTAAATCTTTGATAGATGCCCGAGAAAATAAGTTCAAAGATCTTGTGTGATCGCTCAGTATAAATCTGGAAATTAATCCACTTTATTATTGTGTAGAATTTGATTCTTGTAGAATTTTGAAAGCGTTGTACTCTTTCATTATCAAATTATGGTGTTGCATAGAAAAGGAGAAGCCTTGTTATTGAATAACAAATTGTTCAGCTATTTCAAAGTTCCCCGAACTTTGGTTTCATATTATCAAAATAGATAGGATATTATTGTTGATTCATATACATTTATTGTATAATCTTAACTTGCGGGGCAAATTTGTTGCTCACCCTTGCTATAAATAAAACATTTCAGCTAGGGACGAAGTTGCAGGAGGTGCTGTGAAGCAGAACAAGGGAAAAGGCGTAGTTATAAATTAGTTATGTTGAATATATTTATTATGTTGTATTGTAAACCCTTTTGTATATCTAAAGGGTATGTTTGTAAAGTTAAGGTTAGAGAACCTGGGTGATGTATTATTATTAAACTCTGATAAAATCTTATGAAAGTTACTATCTTTATATATTATGGGTAGTTAAATGTTAATTATAGTGTGGATCGTGAACACCAAACTCGGGAGTCAGGTAACCCGGATTTGGGGGTGTCACAGGTTGGTATCAGAGCTGTAGTGACCAAGGTGTCACCAGCTGGTAGTGGAGCTGTAGGTTACAAACCTTAAGTGGGGTGGGAAAAGACCTAGGATTATAACCATAAGCGAGATAGAGAATAATCATTTAGAGTACTAAGTGAGAGATTGCCAAAATGCAACTGTAAGACCCCGAATTTTATGAAATAAAAGTATTCAAATTTTCTTATAATTACAATTCAGTAAATGGTTAAATTGATAGAAAGTTAAAGTTAAGGGTGATATATGAATTTTTTTCAAAATAAGCAAGTGGTTATAAAATACTCATTGTTGTCGGGGAATATTCGTTTGGTCGTAGAATATTCTTTCTGTCGGGGAATATTCGTACGACGGCGCAGCCATGTGTGGGCCCCATAACAGAAAGCGATTAGAGGAAGAAAACGACAAATTAAAGTTTTTAAAAAATAACGGCGTATTTGTTACCGTTAATACTGTTGGAATACCCGGTGGGTAAAGTAAAGTAATACGCGTTGTTGCACAGTAGCACACGGTATTGCACCAATTATTGACTCTTACGTAAGAAGGCACTACTCAATAATGGTTACAGTAATTATTGTTTAGTATTTTATTTTATTGGTTCAATAATTGCTGCGTTGATATTTTATATTGCTGTTGTTGTCATTACACAGTATTTTTCATTATCGAAGCAATAATTCATATTATCTGAATAATATTATTAGATAACATTATTGGCAATGTCTAGAAAGTTCTGTCTAATGAGAGGTTTGGTCACCTAATTGCGCGCCAGTAAGGAGAAATTCTTATTGGAAAGCCCCCTCTTTCCTGGGAACTGCCTGGTTGTCAATATTGTGATTCTGTAATATCATTTGTGAATAATTATTGATTTATATGATGAGGAAAATATTGATTTTATGTGGATATAGATGGAGAAAATTTTTAATGTGACAATTGTTGAAAATTAATATTTTATCTTTTTATGATAAAATAATTCATTTAAATTTAATATTATATTTTAATAATATAATAATGGTGATATTTTTACAATGAATGTGGGATATATGAGTTTATGAGGAGAAAGAGTATTTTTGTTGCAATAAATATTAAAAACAGATTTTGTGTGTCGGTAGACCTATTTCTTGACTGAAATTTGATTATAGCTTGTAAAATCGTTCGTTTGTGGATTTCGGTCAATTTCTGTTGGGAATTTGGAAAAACTTCATTCTGCAAAGTTGTAGAGAATTGAATTTCCTATTAAAAGTTGCGATATTCGAATTTTCTGGCAAAAGAGCTATTTATTGTGAATTATTGAAGTTCTGAAGCTCCAAAATAATTGATTTTTGGAAGTTTAAAATAATTTAAATTAGAAAAACGTTTTTATTACTTTTCTAGAAGGTTTGCATGTGTGGTTGATGGCTGAATTCAGTTGGTATGCGTGGGAAATAATAATAATAATATTAAATTAATTTTTCTGCTTTGGTGTTCTAAGCAATTTCCTATAAATAGGTGCTTAGGTTAGAATTGAAAATCACACCAGAAACTGAAGTTTTCTCTCTCTATATTATCGAGCGTATTCTTGTGAGTATTTTGAGTATACTTTGAGTATTGCTATACGGTGCAAGTTCGTTCAGCGTTATTCCAGTCAGAAGTACTGCTCTTTTGAGGTAAGGGATAATAAGGGATTTTAAGGGTTATTATTTCGAAATTCTTCTGAACCTTCAAAAATTCTGGAAAAATTTGAAATGATATTTTGATGAGTTTTGTAGATTGTGTCCAAAAATGGCGATTGTTGGATGTATAGATTAAGAGTTATGGATTTTATGAGAAAAGACTATTTTTAAAAGTAATCTCTTATAACTCCTTGTGGTTAACTCCAAAATTGATGAAATTTTTATTGGGAGTACATCTATATGATATCAGTATACCCTGTGAATTTCCGAATTTTTGGATAAAAGTACAATTTATGATAAATGTTTAAATATTCAGTGGTTTTGGCCATATGAAAAATAGTAAATGACTTTTAAAAATTCTGAGAAAAATATATGTTCAATATAGGACTATATTCTGCTAAATCCCAGAAAAGAAATATTTTTGGAACTGATTAAGTATTTTTTATGAAAATATTCTAGTTATGAGTAAATGAATTAAATATGTTATGTGAAGTAAGAAAATTGGAAAATATAATTTTATGGCTTGAGAATTATATATGAGGTATATGCAGATTTTTGATGAGGGTTTTGGTTATTAGTGATGAAGTCTTATGAGTTTGGCATTTTAGAATGATTAAATGCATTATTTAGTAAAGTGTAAACAATTAAAATAAATTGTTTATAAGCTTAAAAAAATATTATTCTTTCAATATCATTATACCGAAATATTGGTATGAATTTTATTGTGGGATTTCTACCTTTTTGAGTCGAGTTACTATTCATGAGTTACTATTCACGAGTTACTATTCACGAGTTACTATTCATGACAAAATTGATTTTTTTTTCTAACCAAATTATAGTTGATTTATGAATATTACTCTGGAGATTAAAATTATATATTGATTATATTGATTTTATTATCATATATAACATTTTTATAACCCCGATGTTGAAATTCTCTTTCATTGGAGTGTAAAGATGGGTAGATTATTGGTATGATCATGACTAGGGTTCTCTTTGGCCAGTAGTGAAAAGTTGAATTGTGACTGGTATGATCATGACCATTGAATTTATAATTGAATATCTTTAGCTTAAGTGCAAAGGTGAATTGATCAACATATATGGTTATAATTATGGTTTATATAAATTCTGAAATGATTATGTATTTCTTTGGGATATGAATATCTTTGGCCTGTAGTGCAAAGATGACTTGTTGATGAATATCTTTGGCCTGTAGTGCAAAGATGACTTGTTGATGAATATCTTTGGCCTGTAGTGCAAAGATGACTTATTGATGTATATCTTTGGCCGTAGTGCAAAGATGAATTTATTAGTATGATTATGAACATGAACTGTGATTTGGTATAACCATGATCTTTGATGTTTCAGGTGATAAAAATTATCTTTGTCCTGGATGAGAAAAGGAATTTAGAACAACAATTACGATTATGAGTTATACATGTGATTGTGGACAGGAATTGTTGATTGATGTCATAGGGATAAAACATTGTTGATGGACTTTTAACATGGAGAAGATAATAGACTTTATAGTCTATTTGACTCTTCTAATGGATTGCTCGTTCCGCTGCAACTATGGTTGAAATTTTTTATCATATACCATATGTTCTAAATCTCTGATTTATTACTGTTGAAGGCTATTGATAATTTATTTATCTTTGGTCATGACATTCTTTACTGAGCTAGCTGTGCTCACCCTTTTACTTCACAATTCCTTTCAGGTAATACAAGTGTAGCTGGGTCGAGCGGGGGAATAACAAGGGAATAGAACGGTGGTCTATAGATGTTGAGGGTGAGGTGAATTTAACTTGGAAGGGTGTTTTGCCACTATCATACAAGATGTCTAATGACATACCACCTCGTGTCATCATAAAACATGGATGTGCTCATCCACTTGCTGAGTATATCTACCAGCACTATCTATATGATCTTGGAGTCTATTTGAAATATAACTCTCAATTAGAGACAGTGGAGATAATGATATGTCAGGAGAAGACTTGTCATTGGGAAGAATATGATAGTAATCTTCTTATTTTTCTTTGGGGTCTATTGGGTCAACCAAGGATAATTCTGTGGCCATATGATATCTATAATAACCTAGAAGTATGTACGAAGGTTTCCTTGAGCACTTCCCAAAGATTCTAATTTCTAAAACAGTTTTTGACTATACCTTTATGTAAGGTGTCAGTATAAAGTGATGTCCACGGTTGGGACATGAGTCACAGTTGATATATATTTGTATACAAACTCACAGCATATGTGTTGTTGTATTTTGCACGACAATTGTTGTAATAAAGTTGTAGTTGTTTTCTGTACCATGTATTTGGCAACTCAGAATGGGTTGGATGGAATGGACCTATTTTGGGGTTGTTACAGCAACGATAGTGAGAAATGGGGACATATAGTGTGAGGAGTTTGTACTAAGTAAGTACTAATCAAGTTATTTAAATTGATTATAGGATGTCTGGAGAAGATCAAATGAGTACGGAGATGCTAGCGGCTGTTGCACCAATGCCACAAGCCGAGGTGCCAGCGCAAAGTGAATCGGTTGATAAGGTGGAAGAAGATGAACCTATGGTTAATCTGGGGAGAGATCATGACGATTATCCCGAGATGTACCTGAGTGGAGATGAGGAGGTAGAGTCTGAGCCAGCTATGGTAGAGATAAAGAATAAGACTACAGTTGAAGAACAAGATCAACTAGTTGCAGAAGTTCAAGAACTCCAGAGTAAGGCGTTTCTCTTGGAGCAGCTATGGAAGACAGAACGAGCGCTATGCAAAATGACTGAAGAAAGGAACGAACTCAAGGCGCAGGTAGACAGAATGAAGGCGGAAGGTGGTGGATCGTCAGAAGGGATGATCAAGCAGCAGAAAGACAAGAAGAAAAGGAAGAGGGACAACGATAGTCCTAATTTAGAAAAGTCAAGCTCGAAGAAGAAGCAATCATGTGGCAAGTGTGGAAAGAGCCATTTGGGGGAATGTATGTGGGGTCAGAATGTGTGTTATAATTGTGGTCTAGAAGGACATTTATCACCAAATTGTCCTAAACCAAAGAAAGGAGGATGTTTTGCATGTGGTGGAACGAGTCATAAGGTTAAGAATTATCCTAAAAAAGAAGAAGGATTAAGTGTGTGGAGAATAATATTTTCTTTGATAGGAGATAACTTTTGTATGCCTCCACTTTTTGTGTAAAGTTGTAGTAATGAATCCCGACTTTTGTCAAAAAGGGATAGTACCTATTTGTAGTTGTATGGGTAGTGTACTAAAAAGTACTATGTAATATTTGCATGAATATAAATGCAATGATATGTTTGTATGAATGAAATCTTTATTTTCTATATAAATATAAGATTAAAATAAATTTGTGTGTTCTTAGAACTCATACTTATGGTATGTTCATGACTCATAATTATATAAAATGTTTTGAACCCCTCAGCGAATGGACGCCAAAGGTCTGACTAGGATAAGTTCATACACTCATATAATTGTGGCAAGTTACTGAACTCCTAAGTGTGGTAAGTTTGATGAACTGGATATAGTAATGTGAAAATGGAGAATAACAACTTTTTGTGTAAAGTTGTGTTGTTAATCCTGATATGATTTAAAAAGGGTTAGTAATATGTGAAGTACTAAATGTACTATGTGCTATTTGAATAAATATGCAATTACTTGAGAATTATGTGTTAAATTCTTATTGTGTTAAGAATTGGTATAGAGAAAGAGTATTAATATAAGATTTTTTATTTAAATCAGATCATGCCGCCTAGACGACAGAATCGAAACCAACGAGAAGAACATTCAGTGAATAACGAAGGAGGTCAAGTTGACCCAATGCAAAATTTTGCAAATATGATAGCCGAAGCTATGGAGAATAGAGCTTCCGCAGGAAGAGGAAGAGCGAGAGAACAGCCAGCTGATAGATTAGCCAATTTCAAGGATTTTAAAGCGGTAGGACCGCCGGAATTCAAAGGAACCACCGATCCGATTGAAGCCCAAACTTGGGTAAAGGAGATGGAGAAAGCATTCATCATTGCACGTGTGGCAGAAGAGCAAAAGGCAGCTTTTGCAACTTATCTGATGAAGGGGGAAGCCAATTACTGGTGGGAGACGAACCAATCATAAGCTGGTACAGAGGTGGTTTTGTGGACAAGATTCAAGGAGTTGTTCTTTGAGAACTACTTCTCACCAAGTATGCAATCCAGAATGGAAGTCAAATTCTTAGAACTAAAGCAGGAGAACATGTCGGTATCTGAATATGCTGCCAAATTCAACGAGCTGGCAAGATTTGCACCTCATCAGGTGGACACAGAAGTAAGAAAGGCACGAAGATTCAAGAATGGGCTAAAGCCGGGGATATTCAACAAAGTAGTTGTGCTGCAGATCAACACTTTTGCGGCTCTATTGGAGAAAGCGCTAATTGATGAAGGAGGGAGCGAAGCAGCGTCTCGATTTCATCAGGAAAAGAAGAAGAAGATAAATGACGGAGGAAGAAGTGGAGGAAGTAATCCGAATAAGAGAAAGTGGAATGAGAATACCCATTCGGGTAATAAGACAGAAGATAATAGGAAGGGAAGGGAGCCATATTCAAATTATGGGAAATAGCATGCTGGAGTTTTCTTGAAGAAGAAGGGAGTTTGCTATAACTGCGAGCAAGAGGGGCATATGTCACCTAATTGTCCCAGTCCGAAGAAAATTCAAGGTTGCTTTGGATGCGGATCGACCGACCATATTGTACGAAACTGTCCGAAAAGAAATGCTGAGAAGGAAAGCGTCAACAAGGGACCCGGAGGCGGAAGCTTGACGATTCGAGGACCTGCACAGCCAGGAAGACCAACGGCTCGTTCATTCAACATGACGGCGCAAGATGTAGTGGCAACTCAGGACGTGACAGCAGGTAATGATTTCATTACGCGAATAATAGGAGTTAGATAATTCTGTGAACTATTTTCTTTTATAGACTCAGGTCACAGGTTAGAATTTGAAACCAAAATTTATATGGTGTTGATTAAAATAAATTGATGATACAACTTTAAAAGATTGTACTCCCTCCGTCCCAGGATAAAAGTCCTTATTACTATTTTGGGTTGTCCCATGTTAAATGTCCTCTTTCTTTTATTAACCAAACTTTTACATATTTTTTCCTATTATGCCCGTAGCATTAAATATCTCATACTTTTCTTATTCTAATTCTCTCTCCATATTTAATGACATTATTATAGGCAATTTTGTCATTTTATTCCTCTTCTTAATATGCGTGAAAAGTCCACCAGGACTTTTATCCTGGGACGGAGGGAGTAGAATATAAGAAAGCGGTGATTCCGAGGACGGAATCCTTTTAAGGAGGGGTGAATGTGATAACCCAGGATTTCGAATAATCCAAAATTTACGAATAAATTTTTTTTTAATTAATATTATATTAATTATCAATTTTGTGACAAGTTTCTATGATACGTGTATCGAGAAGGTCAATTTATGTATTGACTAATAAAATTAGAGTAGAGTTGTGCTTAACGGAGAATAGAAACCCTAACCCTAATTTTTGAAACGGGATTTGATAGAAAATATAATTAAAATAATTATATTAATATATATGTGTTTGAACAGTATAGAATTTTTGATCAATGATTAAAAATTAATTGGATAAGGTTTATATTATTAAACCCTAATAAGGGATTGGAAACCCTAATCTCATATTTAGAAAATTAATTGTACAGTTAGAAACCCTAATTGTACGCCGAGAAACCCTAATTTTAAAACTGAGAATTATAAACCCTAAATTAGGAAACCCTAATCCTAATTGACAAGCCTATGGGTTCATTAAACTTAAATATGATTAGAAAACTCTAATTATATTTTTGTATGATAAATTTCTATTTTTGAAACCCTAATTTTATTTTAGAAAATTTATTTTTCTAATTAAACCCTAAATTGAAAATTGTGGGAACTAGAAATTTTTAAAACCTAAAAAGGTTCAAGCCCTAAACCTTAATGTCCAAATCTTAAACCCTAAGGGTTTCATCAAATTCAAATTCTAGAGAAAAATTGGAAAAGACCAAAATGCCCTTTATGGAGATTTTATTAGATTTCTTGTGTATCTTGCCAAATCAAGAGTTGTTCACCAACTCTCTTGACTTTGTGACTTCAAAATCTCAGCCAAATCAGATCCCAGCCGAAAATGATCAGATCCAAGCAACTTATAAGCTTATATTAGAAATTCAAGAGAGAGAAAGTTCATAAACTTTGCCATTTTTCACATTTGCTCTCACCAACTTTCTCTCTATCTAAAAGCTCCGAAAATCTCTAGTAGATCAGTCCTAGAAACAGCCCCAATATCAACCATAAACAAATTGGAGAGCCAAGATCAAAATTTGAGCTAGAGAGGTATAACCCTATTCATTTTTTTGATCTTTGATGCTTGAGAAATATTTGTGTTTATGTGTTTGAATCTTTGCTAGATAAAATTTTTCAATGATCTATGATGATCCATCATGGATCCATAGCATCAAAGTGTGATAAAATCGAGTTTTCAAAATCTGTTTTTGAACAAAATCTGTGGTCTGACAAGCTAATGTCAGGGGCCACAGATTCAAGTTCGTTTGTTGTTTTTGTTGTTTAATCGTTGTTACATGTAGCCTTGTATGTGGTCTTTACTCTAAAAGTTGAATCAGTGTCATTAGATGTCTGGATCGGGAGTTATTAACGGTCAAAACCCGTTGACCGGGATTGACTGACCAAAATTCTGGGTAACCCAGAAAGAGTTAAACAGTGTCTGACAACGTTTTGTAGCGAGCAGATCTGTCAGTATTTTCATGTTTTGATGTTGTTGTTGTAGCACTTTTGTAGATGGTTATGTGTACTATAACTTTAGGTCTTTATATCACTTATAAACGCAACAGATCGATCGTGACGAGTGGTCAAAGAAGACTACTCGGTCTGTTTTGATGTTTCTGGAAAACCCAGAAAACGATATGAACTCAATTTCTGTCAGAGTTTGACCGGGACTAATCTAGCAGGTGTGATGTTGGTTAAATGATCTGTTGATTTATATTTGTTCCTTGACATGAGTACTAAAAATTTGAGTCATCAAACCACATGAACCAAGACCGAAACATAGAATAAATTGGGCATGAAAGTGGCTGGTCGAATTTTCTGGGTTTCTGGGAAACCCAGAAACCGTCTGACAGCAACTTTGGAGGCTTTGATCTCCTTGTTGTGATGTTGTTTGATCAATGTATCGATTAGGTATTGTAGTGTTACACTAATACTACAATATCAAAGTTTTAGTTAGCTCAGAACATGAACATATTGGAAATTATACGCAGTCAAACGTGGACCCTTGAGCTGCCGGCTGTCAGTGTTCTTGAGCTCAAGAACACCAACAGCGACGCTTTCTGTCGCTAAAGACCTATAGCGAAAGTTTTAATTAATTTATTTTCTGAATATTCTGAAAATTAATAAAAAAATAGAAATAAATTCTAAAAATTACCAAAAATAGTTTTAAAAATTATTTTAAATTATGAAAAATAATTTTTGACCAATTGGAATATTTTTCTTTAATATTTATAATTATTTATAATATTGAAGGTATTTAATTTATTTAATTAGTTTATTAAATAAATTAGAAAAAATGATTTAATATTCTGAAAAAATCATTTTAAATAAGAAAAATGTATTTAAAAATATTTTGAGTTATAAAATGTAACTTTTAATATTTTTGGAGAATTTTCATTAATATTTTCATATTAATGATATTAGATTTATTTGATTATTAAATTAAATAAATAAGATAAAAATAATATTAATGATTTAAAAATCATTTTAATTGAGAATAAAGTGTTAGAAAATATTTTAAATTATAAAATATAATTCTCAATATTTTTGGAGAATTTTCATTAATAAATTAATATTAATGATGTTTGATTTATTTAATTATTATATTAAATAAATGAATTAAAAATGATTTTAATGATTTAAAAATCATTTAAAAATGAGAAAAATGGTTTAAAAATATTTTAAGTTATAATTAATGACATTTAATATTTGGATAATAATTTCATTAATATTTATATATTAATGGTGATGATTTAAAAATGATTTTAATTATTTTAAAAAAATCATTTAAGAAGAATATTGATGATTTAAAAATATTTTAAGTTATTAATATTTATATATTATTGATCATTAATATTTATATAAGTGTTTATAAATTATTAAAAGCTTCCGGAAAATATTATAAACGATATTTGACTTATTTAAAATAATATTGAAGCTTAGAGACCAAGTTTAATTGACAATCAATGTGTTAATTGTCGGATAGGGTGACTAGAACGCCGAGAATGGACCAAAATCCAATCAGACTGAAATAGTTAGATGTGATAAGTGTTTATATAGGTTATAAACACTAATGTGGTTATGTGGTAATGTGCCTAGGAGAAGTTTGACTGTAAAATACAGTGTTATGTGTTATAAATGTTTGTACTATTTGTGAGACCGACATTGTTGAATATAGGTCTTACGAACGCATTTAATTATATTGTGTAGCTGTAATCAACGTGGAAGGCAAGTTTCCTAACTCAACCTTGAGTTATATTTCATTCAATTATTATAGTGGTTAATTATTGCTAATTACACCACATCCAGGGAAGTTATTGTTGATTATTCGCAGTTAGTGCATGCTTAATAATTCAAATTGAATTACTGATTCAAAAATATATTTTCGTAGAATTACTGTTGTTGAATATTCAAATTTGTAGAAGTTAGAATTGACAGTACAGATAATTCATGTTTATTATCAAATTGTGTTGAGAAATGTCTTAGCTAATTATTCTGGCTAAACAAACATTGGTTAGAACTTGATAAATTCAAGAAAATAATTCAATTGTTATTGGTAGAATCGATGTCAATTATTTCAGCAAGATCAATAAGTAAGTAGAATTTGAAATCATAGTATTTCGTTGTAAAATAAAAATATTGATTCTAAAACTGAGAAGAACAACCTTTTATATAAAGGGAACATTTTGGGTCGTGAATTCGACCTTTGCGCGCGTTTTGAGTATTATGCATAATATAGGGTACAAGGAGTTGGCCGGCTCTAAGTATTTGCAGAGGGGTATGATTTAATCTTTATGGTTATCTGATACTCCTGGTATATATCAAAGTAAATCTTTGATAGATGCCCAAGAAAATAAGTTCAAAGATCTTGTGTGATCGCTCAGTATAAATCTGGAAATTATTCCACTTTGTTATTGTGTAGAATTTGATTCTTGTAGAATTTTGAAAGCGTTGTACTCTTTCATTATCAAATTATTGTGTTGCATAGAAAAGGAGAAGCCTTGTTATTGAATAACAAATTGTTTAGCTATTTCAAAGTTCCCCGAACTTTGGTTTCATACTATCAAAATAGATAGGATATTATTGTTGATTCATATACATTTATTGTATAATCTTAACTTGCGGGGCAAATTTGTTGCTCACCCTTGCTATAAATAAAACATTTCAGCTAGGGACGAAGTTGCAGGAGGTGTTGTGAAGCAGAACAAGGGAAAAGGCGTAGTTATAAATTAGTTATGTTGAATATATTTATTATGTTGTATTGTAAACCCTTTTTGTATATCTAAAGGGTATGTTTGTAAAGTTAAGGTTAGAGAACCTGGGTAATGTATTATTATTAAACTCTGATAAAATCTTATGAAAGTTACTATCTTTATATATTATGGGTAGTTAAATGTTAATTATAGTGTGGATCGTGAACACCAAACTCGGGAGTCAGGTAACCCAGATTTGGGGGTGTCACAACCTAGACTTAATGACATTGATTATCTCCCTAGAGAGAACCCCCATAGGCATCTTGATCTTGTTATGGACAATGGAGTTTCTGACTGCCCAGATTTTGTACACTGTGGTGGAGAGAACCAGCTTTAGAATATCTGACCTGAGATTACTCCCTCGATATTGGATAATATAGTCCACAAGGTTGTCCCAATTCATTGGAGTATTAGTCCAAGCGCCCACTGCTAAGGTAGTGGAGAGAACATAAGAAGAGTAGGGGCATTCGAAGAACAAGTCAGGGAAGGTTTCAACATGGGAATCACAGAGGGGTCAGGTCAAAGGGCGGAAGCTAGAATAGCTTGAAAATCTGTCATTTGAGGGCAATCTATACCTAAGAGCAAGCCAGAGATTAAAGGAAAATCTGGGAATGTGGAGAGAATGCCATAACAGTGCAGCCCATGGTACTAATGGAGCACGTGAACGAATAGATTCCCAAATAAGAGAGGTCTTAACATATTTCAGCTCGCAGGATTCCCATAAGATCATGTCATCGGCAGCAGTCGGAGCAGGAAGAGAAATGATTAGGCCACGAAGTTGTTGCACTTCATGATGATTACTTGCCGGTAACACCCATGCTCCCAAAGAGATGGCAAAAGAGACAAGAGCGTTAATAGGGATTCAGGAGTTGGATAGCAAATACGAAGAGGGGCTTAATTCTTGGCCATTCAACCATGGGTCATGCCAGAACCTAAAAAAATTGCCATTCCCAACTTTATAGATAAGAAAATTTAAAGCTAAAGGCCGCAGTTTAAGAATCTTACGCCATATCCATGAGCAGCCCGATGGAGTAGAGCAGTGCCAGAAATTAGTCTTTGGAAGAACTAAGGCGTTGACCCACTTTGCCCATAATGAAGTTGGGGAAGGGGAAATGACTCTGAGTAGATGGGATAAAATGAGGGCTGAGTTCCAATTGGCAAGATTTTTTATAGCAAGACCTCCCTCCGCATAGGGAAGAGACAAGTCCTTCCAAGCGACTTTAGAACCATACCTAGGAAGAGAGGAGCCCTTCCAAAGAAATCTGCACATTATAGATTGGATTACACACAATACCGATTTAGGCAAGATAAAATGGGTCGCCCAATAAGATTGGATGGAAAATAGCACTGATTTTATCAACTGCACTATACCGGCATAAGAGAGGTAACGGGAAGTCCATGAGGTGACTCTCTACTCTTATTTCTAAGTCAATACACAAATTGACTATATCTCGAGACTCGTATCACATTTACACATCACAATATTTACAATCAATATTAAAATTAAATAAAAAAAATTATTTGTAAAATTTGAATTATTCGAAATCCCGGGTTATCACATGAATGATGGTATATCGTATATATTAAATAAGTATATGAGTGAGAATACGATAATAATACGTAAACAATACGTTATAAGGCTTTAAGCCAAATGAATTGGACTTGTAATATTGTGTGGCAATTGATAAAGTCCAATAGAAGTAATGTGTAAGCCCAAGTGTAAGTAATGGTAAAGTCCAATTAAGTTTGTTAATGCCCAAAAGCTTAAGTTAAGCAAATTAAACCTAAACCAAAATTATTAATTCAATGGGTTAGGGTGACCCATAGGGAAACCCATGATCACATGGTTGAATGTGATGACCAAGTAAATAATGTGAGGACCAAGTAAATAGTGTAATGACCAAGCAAAGGAAGTATTGAGCAAGTTAACTTAAATGTGAAGTAATGAATAGTAAGGAGGTTTGCTAAGGAGGTGGGATTGGCTATGGACTAAAATGCCTTAACCTTGGTTTTCCTATAAATAAAGAACCTTGGATTTCATTAGTTGTTTGTTAACTTTCACCAACAACTTAAGTGCTTCATTGTTAGAGATAATAAGTAAGAAAAAGTTAGACTTCCATTGTTAGAAAAGAAGAAGAAAAGCTTGATCATCAATGGTAATGATCCTATGTCATTAATCTTCCATCTCTATAATTGTAGGTTGATAAGAGAAGTGTTTGTGGACAGACATGTATGCTAAGAAATGATAAGAAGGAATAATCTAAGGACTTAAGTCTTAATAAGCCATGAATAAGTACTTTGATCATAGATAAGTTATGAACTAATGAAGAACTTGTAACATGCTTACATCAATGAAGTTTTTATGAGAAGAAGAAGTAAGAATGATGGTTAGAAGATTTAAACTATCATAAGTCATGTGAAATGAAAATATAAGTACTTTATACTTTTATAAGTTATAAACTCATGAAGCACGAGTAATAACTTAACATGTAAATAAGTTGATATGAAATTAGTAGGTTAAGATGTTAATATAATGGAAATAATCCATTTGAAATGATGAACAAATCATAAGTAACGAAGTTATGCCGGAATTCACACGATTAAACGATAATCGTCGAATTCGTGAAAATCTCAGATTAGAAGTTAAATTTTGATTTTGAGCTCAGAAATGTTGGTTTTCAATGGGAAGAAGTCTTATTTGGCATTATAGAGTTGTGGACTCAAAAATGACAGAATTCTGACTTAGAACGAAGAAACGAGCGTTGAACGTTCACGAACGTTTAACGTTTTCGTTAAAAATGAACCAATAGGTGAATTTTGAGTTAAAGAAGTCAAAAATATAAAATTTTTGCATGAACATATAGAGTATGTGATTTATGAGTAAATGGCTTTTGAACGAGCCAATTCGGACTCAAAATTATCAAATTTGGAATCCGAGAAGTTCATTGTGCAAATCAAAATTGTTAATTGCCTGGTGCACAGAGTTGGCAACGTGGCTCCAGCCCAAGTCCAAAGAGTGGCGCTACAGCACCATGTGTATTGCCCAAACATACCGAAGAGTCGCGCCACAACAAGATAGATAGTACTGGGACTCACGCCGCAGTGCCGAGTCAGGATCTTACACACTTGAGAGTGGCGCCGCAGCGCGGCACAAAGAGGAAGAAGTGGCGCCGCAATGCCAATAGTGAGAGAACCCTACAAGAAACTCACGCCGCAGAGCGAGTTGTAGAGTAATAGTTGGCACCACAGTGCCAACCTTAGGGTTTTTACAATAAAGAAAGGTTATGAAGATAAAATGAAAGGTAGTTGGTTAATGATGAAGTAAAACATTAATTGACTTAATGTAGCATTGTTTAAAGTATTTTGAACCTTAAAGTATGATCACTAATGGTTGAAGATAATCAATCCAACTTGGATGTAATGGCGATGTAAAGTATAAATGGCAAGCTGGAACCAATAGTAACAAATCTAATACATGATTAGATTGACAAGAAGGGTAAGATTCATTAGGAACCATGTATGTTTATGCATGACCTAATGTGTTATGTATGTGATTATCTATTGTAGTGACTTTAAAGACTTAAAGTGAACGTGCAATAACAATAGCAAACGTTGAAGGAAAGTATTCTAACCCTTGTCTATGTTCAACCTAGATAGGTTTTGTGATTCATGTATTCTTACGCATGAATTTATGTATGATGAATTCAAAGCCAATTCCTTCGGCTAAACTTAAGATGTTTGGATTTCTTATAATCTATCGAAGTATGGTCAATGTTTTACCAAACTATATTGGTATTATTTTTAAATGAAGACTGAGTATGCTAAACAAATTTTTTGTCGTCAAACGAAAGGCACGTGAGGTTGCCACAACTTAAACGTACATACATTTAAAGAATGTAGTGTTGATTAACATAGAGTACTATAGGCTTATCACCTAGACGAGCTCGTATGTAATATTGGACTTACGGACTTAGTATCGGGTTGTCCTTTTCAAAGAAAGTATGAAATGTTCAAGGTCTTGGACCAGAATTGATGTTTTAATGAATGTTGTCATTGTAAAATGTTTTAAAGATAAGAGAAGTGTTATTTTGAATTATCGATAGTACTTCATAACTATTGTTCAGTTATTGAAGATATATGATTTGTGTGATTGAAGCATGTCGTTTAAATGGAATTATTATACTTGTTGAGCTAGTTATGCTCACTCTTGCTTGAACCATATGAATGCAGCTAAGACCGAACGGACCGAGGTTCTAGCGAAGATAAAAGGAAGGCTAAGGCGAACTTGTAGATTACTTATGTAATAGTATAGGCGAATGATGTTAATATTTGATATTATTACAAGAACAAATGTAACGATTATAAAGAACCTGGGGAATGGTAATATTGTTTTGGAATATATATATATATATATATATATATATATATATATATATAATATATTCATTATTTTGAGGTATTTCAATTGAATGTTTATGTGAACCATAGCACCGTGTAGAACCATATGTCGGGTTGGAAGATACCCGAATTTGGGGGGGTCACAGGTTGGTATCAGAGCATAAGGTTTTAAAACTTAAGGGGAGAAATATAACCTTAAGTCATAACCTTAAGAGAAGTCAAATAAGTAAAAGATGAAATTAACCTTAAAATGCATTGTATATATAATGTGTTTTTATTATTCTACTAACGTGTACTAATCAAACTTAATTATTTTGTTGTAGATGTCAGGAGGAAATGGAATGTATAGAGACGTAAAGGTAAAAAGTCAAGAATCGGTTAATCAGATAGAGGTTATACCGAACCCCATAGCAGTGGAGTCGGAAGTAGTAGTGATTGAGTCTGGAGACTCGGAGAACCACGACTTAATGTCAGTTTTCGACAGCATGTCAGAAGAAGAAGTGGAGGTAGTATCCTTTAACTCGGTAGCACTTGCTGAAGAGACACACCAGGGGGAGTCGATGTGACAGTGTTAGACAGAAACCTCGACTACTTTCAGGAGGTGAATGAGTTAAAGACAGAGCTCTATGATGTCTTACAAGATAAGATAGATGTGGAGTCGATGTGGGAACAAGAACATAACGAGAGAGTTTTATCCAAGGACAAGGTCCACGAGCTAAAACAGGACGTCTTTGTACTCAAGGGGAGCTAAAGACCAAGAAGTAGAAGATAGGGAGAATGTCCTATATTCATAGGAGTTCTCATAAGGATTTCCAGCAGCAGGTAGCTGGGTATCCAATAGAGGCTGGGCAGACTCAGCATACTATCAGTCGTGATGTTATCGTCAGTCTTGCCACCACGGATTTTGATAATGCCTTACGACAGATGTAATCTAGTAGTAGCTAGAGTAGAATTATATATGTAAATATTTTTTTTATCTAGTAGTGACGTAAAACCCTCTTTTGTCTATCAAAGGGTAGTCTTTTGTAAATCCTAATTTTTGGAAAGCAATTGCGGAATAGTATTGTAATCAACTTAGGCTGTGTAATGTAAAAGATGTAGTATTATACTACAAGAAGCCAATCAATATAAGCATTTTTACGGAACATATTGAGTAATGAATGTGGAAGTTATTGTTTAATCTTGAATAATGACTAAGTAATAAGGAAAAGAATATTAATGATGTGTTGTTTGTTTTAACATCAAAATGCCGCCAAGAAGGAGACAACGTAATCAAAACGCTAATATAAATCAACCGAAGGGAGGTCCGATAAACCCAATGTATAAGTTTGTTAACTTATTAACAGTCGCGTTTAATAGAAATGGGGCTAATATCCCCATAAATCCTGGAGTAGTACGAGCTACTACTTTTAAGGGATTTCAAGAGTGTAGGTCCACCAGAGTTCAAAGGAACTACAGACCCTATAAAAGCCCAAACATGGGTGAAAGAAATTGAGAAGGCATTTGTTATTGCAAAATGCCAATGAGGGTCAGAAGGTTACTTTTATAACCTATAATATGATGAAGGGTGAAGCCAATTTTTTGTGGGAGGCTAACCAGGCTAGGGCTGGTATTGAAAATCTAATGTGGGTAAGGTTCAAAGAGATATTCTTAGAGAACTACTTTCCCACGAGTATACAGGGAAGAATGGAGATGCGGTTTCTTGTTTTGAAACAAGGGGATATGACAGTTCCCCAATATACTGCCAAGTTTAATGAACTGACTAGGTTTGTTCCACATCAAGTGGACACCGAGGTTAGCAAAGATAGACGGTTCGAGCAAGTCTTGAAACCCTGGCTCTATAACCGGATATATGTGTTCTAAAGTACTTCTTTTGGTACTATACTAGAGAAGACGATAATCACCGAAGGTGGGAGCGAAGCTCTGAGCTAGTACCACAAGGACAAGAATAATAAGGGAAAAGTCGATAGGGGAGTGAAGATTGAAGGAGCCAACGGAAGAGGAGAATGACAAAAAAAGAAAGGGTTTAACTCTGGGAATACCAGAGTGAAACAAGAAGATTCGAAGAGGAGAATGGTGGCCTGCAAAACCGGTGGGAAGACACATTTAGGAGTCTGTTTGAAGGGGAAAATGGTATGCTATAACTGTGGACAGGAGGGGCATATTTTGCCTAACTGTCCAAGTCTGAAGAAGAACCACGAATTCTTTGTATGTTGGTCAACTGATCACATAGCAAAGAACTGCTCAAAGAAGGGGATGAACGGGAATAAGAGCATTAATAGCGATAAGTTAGCTATTAGTGGTCCAGCGTAGCCGGGTAGGCCGATGACCCACTTTTTTAACATGGCAGTCCAAGATGTAGTTGCATCAGGGGATGTAATCACAGGTATTATTCTGATTAATGACATTAATGCTTATGTGATGTTTGATTCGGTTGCTACTTGTTTGTTTATAGCATTTGATTTTGCTAAACGATTAGGATTACTTCCAGAAAATTTGCCTATACCATTAAATATTAATGTAGAAAATGAAGAGATAATTCTTGTTGAAGATATTCATAGGAGTTGTTGCATAAACATACGGGGTTGTAAATTATCGATAGATTTGATAACGATAAAGGTAGGAGAATTCGATGTAATTCTCAGAATGGATTGGTTGTTTAACCTTGGTAATATTAGAACGTTGAGGCAACCTCAATAATAGATCGTCGGGGCATTTGTGTTGTCTTACCATGACACAAACTAGGAAATTATTGAGGAAGGGATGCGTAGGTTATGTGTGCCATGTTGTTGATACCCAGAGAGTATGAGCAACCATGGAACAAATACTTATAGTTAAAGAATTCATGGATTTATTTCCAAGTGAATTGTCGTGTCTTCCACCGGATAGGGAGACCGAGTTTGTAATAGACATTGTACCAGGAGCAACACCAGTTTCCAGGGTACCGTATCGTATGGCGCTAGTAGAGATGAAGGAGATGATGGTACAGTTACAAGAACTGTTGGATAGAAAATACATACAACCGAGTGTTTCGTCATGGGGAGCACCGATACTTTTTGTAAAGAAAAAGGACGAATCGTAAATACTTTGTATCGACTACAGAGAGTTGAATAAGTTAACGATAAAGAATAAATACCCATTGCCCAGGATCGATGATCTTTTTGATCAGTTGAAAGGGGCAAAGTATTTTTCTAAAATAGATTTGAGGATGGGGTATCACCAGCTGAAGGTTAGGAAGGAGGATGTACCAAAGACGGCATTCAAGACTCGTTATGGTCATTACGAGTTTCTAGTGATGTCATTGGGGTTGACTAATGCACCAACTGTATTTATGGATATGATGAACAGAGTGTCCAAACAATATTTGGAAAATTTCGTTGTAGTGTTTATCAATGATATTCTAGTCTATTCTAAGACACCAACATATCATGCTGAACACCTAAGAATAGAGTTGGAGACACTAAGGAATGAGAAGTTATATGCGAAGTTCACTAAATGTGAATTTTGGCTAGAGAAGGTACAGTTTTTAGGTCATGTCATTGACCATGAAGGGATTTATGTAGATCCAGCGAAGGTGGAAGTCGTGATGAATTGGGAACATCCAAAATCGCCGACTGAGGTGCAGAGTTTCCTAGGGTTAGCAGGATACTATCAGAGATTCATTCAGGATTTTTTGAAGATAGCTACTCTATTGACTAACTTGACAAGGAAGACGGTGAAATATGTGTGGACTGAGAAATGTGAAGACAGTTTTCAAGAATTGAAGAGGAGGTGGAATGAAGTGCCTATTTTGTCATTACCCGATGACACAGGAAATTTCGTAGTTTATAACGATACCTCTCATAGAGGACTTGGCTGTGTGCTCATGCAGTATGGAAAGGTCATTGTGCATGCATCAAGGCAGTTAAAGGATTATGAGAAAGTTTACCCTACTCATGATCTAGAACTGGCCGCAGTAGTTTTTGCCTTAATTATATGGAGACATTATCTTTACGGAAAAAAATATGAGATATACATGAACCATAAGAGTCTAAAATATATCTTCACATAGAAGGAGTTGAATATGAGACAGAGGAGGTGGCTGGAGTTGATAAAGGATTACGACTGTGAAATCCTGTATCACCCTAGAAAAGCTAATGTAGTTGTCGATGCCTTAAGTAGAAAGGGTCGAGAGAAGTTGTCTGTGTTAACGGCTCAAAATAAGTTAATAATAGAGATGGCTTGGATGGAAATAGAGGTGAAGTTGCTGAGTGAATCGGTGCAGAGACTGTTTGTGACAGAGATTCAATCTACCATTGTAGAGAGAGTTAAGGAGGTGCAAATCAAAACTGATGAGTGTGACCAGATAAAGGAGATGTTAACCAATGAAAAAGATATTAAGTACAGTCTTGATAACGAGGGGTTATTGAGATTTGAAGGAAGAATTTGGGTTTCGAATGAGACGAAATTAAAGGAGAAAGTATTACAAGAGGCTCATAGTTCGAGGTACTCAATTCATTCTGGTAGTAGTAAGATGTATCAAGACCTTCGAAAGAGTTTTTGGTGGCCAAATATGAAGCGAGAGATCGCCGAGTATGTGAGTAGGTGCTTGACTTATCAAAAAGTTAAGGTCGAACATCAACGACCAAGTGGCTTATTACAGTCATTGGAGATGCTAGAGTGGAAGTGGGAGCATATCACGATGGATTTTGTGGTGGGACTTGATAAGTGGATTTCATATCCATAAATTGACGTTCATTTCAAGCTTTATTGTTGTTAATTCTTTGTGTTTATGTTTATTTTTCACTTGTTTTGTGTTATTTTGTATGTAGGATGGGTGGTGTGGGGAATGAGTGAAAAAGGGAGCATTTGGAACAATTATGGTTGCAAGTATGAAGTTCAGGCAAATCAACTTGCAGAACCTATCCTCGTCGGGGAGGGCCTATTTTTCCTATGTACCCCCGCCGGGGCCGGGGGGTCTTCAATATCAGTTAATAGTAGCTATGCCCGCCGGGGCGGCCTGTTTATAGGCATACACTCCCGCCGGGGCGCGGGGTCTCGAAAGCTGGACTCTCCTATCTTGCCTTGAACTCTACTAGGACATGAATATTAGCATTTGGATAGCATATGCACTCTGTTGAGCATAGGATTTTGACCAAGACTTGTGTGTTGGGTATCTATTACTCAATTAACAATGGATTGAACACACACAAGGCACATTACAGAGATTAATTCCAGATTTTTCATAGCAAGCTTTGGAGGAATACTTTGAGGAGATTTTCATGTCAATTGCATATTTAGGCTACGTGAAGGGTGTTTTTCACTATTCTTCATCTTAGTCTTATATTTGTAAATGAAAGGATGTTATCTTTAAATTATTCAGTTATTATTTCATTCATGATGAACTAATTCACTTGTTAGGCTTATGATGGATCCTTAAGTGAAACGATGGTTTTATAACTTTGATTTTCAATTTAATAAACTAATTTCCAGTTTATCTATATTAATTTGTGCTTGAATTTATGAATTGTCTGATCAACAATTCTCTGTGGATTTGTGTGGAATTGAGAGAGGATAAATGAATCAAGACTTAGTTAATATAGCATGTGTTCATGAATTTTGTGAATAGCAGAATCTTGATGAATGTTAAGGTAGAGATATGCTTGACATCGCATGTAATAGGATAGAGAGCTTAATCTTAAACCTTCTTTAATTTTAATTCACATAGAGATATAGTGAGTTAGTTGATTAAGGTGTTTAACTTGTTTCTATCTAATTTGTGGATTTAAGTTAATACGGTATTAGTGCATCGAGAGGTGCTTAGTGCTACATTCGTGTTTTCGATTAATAAACTGGAATAGTGAGTTGAATTGGATTAAAGGTGTAAAAATCAGAGTGAAGCTTAGAGTGAAATCATAAGTCTAATTCTCTACTAATTGTTTGAAATTTCAGTTTTAATATTTGCGATGGTTTTGTGATAGTGTATTTATTAATAATTTAGATTTTATAATTTTTAATCATTGAACTGGATAGTTTAATAAAATTAGGATTAATAGAAAATTGATAATTGTGAGGTTAAAATTCTTACTAAATTGTCTCTGTGGGAACGATACTCTACTTTCACTTTATTACTTGTTGACCATGTATACTTGCGTGCTGTGCGTAACTAGATTTTACGCAACAAGTTTTTGGCGTCGTTGCCGGGGATAAATTTAGTATAGATTTTAATATTTTTACGATATCGGATTAATTAGTCCAGTTTTACTTAAACATTTTTATTTTTGTTTTGTTCCTATTATTTCTGGTTTTTGAAGTTGATTTACAAACTCGGTCAAAAAATCCAGACTTGCTATCTTTTGAGGACGTAATTGAGAAATGGTTTCAGAGGTTAAGTAAGTGGATCAAGGAAACAAGAGAAGAATTCGAAAACTCTGAAAAAGAAGAGGTAATGGCAGCCAAAGATCAGAAAGCATTGAGGGACTTCGCCACACCCAAGGTGATTGAGCTGCAGTCGAGCATCACCAGGCCTGCAATAACTGCAAACACATTCGAAATCAAGCCTGGGATAATTCAGATGATCCAGAATTCAGTCCAGTTTGGGAGATTGGCAATTGATGACCCGGACGAACATCTAGTCAGCTTTTTGGAAATTTGTGATACCTTCAGGTATAACAGGGTATCGGATGAAGCGGTAAGACTTTGTTTGTTCCCATTCACCCTACGGGATAAGGCAAAGAGTTGGTTACACTCTTTTCTACCGGGATCAATAACTACGTGGGAAGACTTAGCTCAGAAATTCCTTGCAAAATTTTTCCCGCCAGCGAAAACTGCAAAAATGAGGAATGAGATAACGATGTTTGAACAACAACATGGAGAATCACTGTACGAGGCATGGGAGAGATACTAGGAATTGCTTATAAAGTGCCCGCAACATGGATTGCATAAGTGGTTGCAAATGAATACTTTCTATAACGGACTACATGGGAATCTCAAGACCAGTATTGATGCAGCATCGGATGGAGCATTCATGGCTAAGAGTTATGAGGAGGCGTACAATTTGATTGAGACAATGGCAGCTAACAACTACCCACCCACGGCAAGAATGACACAGGCAAAGGCAGCTGGAGTGTTAGAAGTAGATGGTGTGACGGTAATACAAGCGCAAATTTCAGCACTTTCCAAGAAATTAGATGCTATGACAGGGGCACAGGTACAGCAAGTTGTGGTTGTGTGTGAATTGTGTGTGGGTGACAATCCTAAATATCAATGTCCAATCAACCCAGCGTCTATGTAATTCGTGGGTACCTACAACAGGGTTCCACACAATATGTACCAAAACACTTACCACCAGGGAAATAGGAATCACCCAAATTTCTCGTGAAGTAATAATCAGCAACATCAATCTCCACGACCATCATATCCCCCAGGTTGTCAGAATCATCAACAACCAGTTCAACATCAAGAAATAAAATAAGATTTAGAGGAGTTGTTACCAAAACACATAACAAGCAATGAGGCAGCGATTAAAAACCAAGCAATGGCCGTTAAAAAATTGGAAAATCCGATGGGACAAATTGCCTTAGCATTAAATAACAGGCCACAAGGGACTCTACCGAGTGACACCGAGAGAAATTCGAAGGGAAACCATGAACAGTGTCAGACAATCACATTGAGAAGTGGAAAACATTTAAAAGGGAATAGTGCAGAAAATTCAGCTGTATCGGATGACAAAATAGATGACAAAAAAGTGGTTGAAGGAAATCAGGGTAAGGATAAGCAGACTAAGAAAACAAAGTTAGATGACAAGCGAGTAGTGTATCCTCTACCACCGTTTCAGCAAAGGGTACAAAAACAAAAATTAGATAAGCAGTTCGCAAAATTTTTAGAAGTTTTTAAGAAACTCCATATTAGCATCCCGTTCGCAGAAGCCCTAGAGCAGATGCCAAGTTATGCGAAGTTCATGAAAGGGATTTTGTCGAGGAAAAAGAAATTGGAAGACTTCAAAACAGTGGCATTAACAGAGGAGTGTAGTGCAGTTTTACAGCGGAAGTTGCCACCAAAGTTGAAAGACCCGAGGAGTTTCACCATTCCATGTACAATTGGGAATATGACGTTCAACAAATGTTTGTGTGATCTAGGGGCGAGTGTGAATCTTATGCCGTTATCAGTTTACCCAGAATTGGGTTTGCCCGCACCAAAGCCTACGAACATCTCATTACAGTTGGCGGATAGGTCAGTCACATACCCGAGAGGAATTATGGAGGACATATTGGTAAAGGTTGACAAGTTTATATTCCTCGCGGATTTCATTATTTTGGATTTTGAGGAGGATAAGAACATCCTGATTATCCTCGGGAGACCTTTCTTGGCTACGGGTAGGACACTCATTGACATACAAAAAGGTGAACTTACTATGAGAGTCCAAGATCAAGAAATTAAATTTAACGTCTTCAAGGCCTTGAAAATCCCTACGAATGAAGAAGAATGTTTTAGGATGGATATTATTGAGCAGATAATCAGTGAAGACAAGGGAAAGAGTTTGGTTAATGATCCATTTGAAACAACGTTATTGAGGGATGAAGAGTTCGATGATCCAGAATTTATGGACTATTTGCAGATACTAGATTCTTTGCCACGATTTAGCAGATTTAAAACGCCATTTGAACCATTACACATGGAGGAGAAATCCATAACAAGGATGAAACCATCAATGGAAGAGCCACCGACTCTTAAACTTAAGCCACTCCCTAAACACCTCAGGTATGCGTATTTAGGCAATTCAAATTCTTTACATGTTATTATTTCTGCTGCACTTAACGATTTGCAGGAAGAAAAGTTGTTAAGGGTACTTAGGGAACATAAATCAGTGATAGGATGGACGATAGCGAATATCAAGGGAATCAGCACCTCTTTTTGCATGCACAAAATTCTGATGGAAAATGATGTAAAATCGACAGTGGATCAACAAAGACGACTCAAACCAATCATGAAAGAAGTTGTAAAAAAATAAATTCTAAAATTGTTGGATGTCGGTATCATCTACCCAATTTCTGACAGTAGGTGGGTTAGTCTGGTTCAGTGTGTGCCGAAAATAGGAGGAATGACCGTGGTACAGAATGAGGACAACGAGCTAATTCTGACAAGGACAGTGATTGGTTGGAGGAGGGTGTGCATGGACTACAGGGAGTTGAATAAGGCAACCCATAAAGATCACTTTCCTCTATAATTTATCAATCAAATATTGGACAAATTGGCGGGACATGAGTACTTCGTCTTATTGGATGGGTACTCAGGCTATAATCAGATCGTCACCGCTCCTGAGGATTAAGAGAAGACTATGTTTACGTGCCCATACGGCACATTCGCATCCAGGAGAATGTCATTCGGTTTATGTAATGCACTTTCTACCTTCCAACGGTGTATGATGGCAATTTTCTCAGACATGGTGGAGAAAAATGTGAAAGTCTTCATGGATGACTTTTCTGTCTATGGGGACAATTTTGATTCTTGCCTAGGGAATCTGTTGATGGTGTTACAAAGATGTAAAGACACGAACCTTATACTTAATTGGTAAAAATGTCATTTCATGGTTGAGGAGGGTATAATTTTGGGTCACAAGGTCTCGGCTCAAGGATTGGAGGTTGATAAACCTAAGCTGGAAACAATTGAGAAATTGCCTCCACCGAGTTTAGTTAAGGGAATTAGAAGTTTTCTGGAACATGCTGGGTTCTACAGGAGATTCATAAAGGACTTCTGTAAAATTGCAAAACCCTTGTGCAGTCTTTTAGAGAAGGATTTGGTTTGCAATTTTGATGAGGAGTGCAAGTTGGCTTTCTAGTTGTTGTAGAAGAAGTTGACTACAGCCCCCATGATCGTCGCACCTGAGTGGAATATGCCTTTCAAGCTAATGTGTGATGCAAGCAACTATATAGTTGGGGTTGTTTTGGGTTAATGCCGAGAGAAGGTATTTCACACCATGTATTATGTAAACAAGACACTCACGGAGACTCAAATGAATTACACAACTACGAAAAAGGAATTACTTGCAGTGGTGTATGTGTTTGACAAATTTACGGCATACTTGATCGGGACTAAGGTGATAGTCTACACGGATCATTCGGCTATTCGGTACTTAATTGTAAAAAAAGATGCTAAGCCACGCCTTATCCGATCGATTCTCCTTCTACAAGAGTTTGATTTGGAAATAAAGGATAGAAAGGGGACGGAGAATTAAGTTGTCAATCATTTGTCTAGGCTGGAAAATCAAGATAAACTGAAAGAGGACAAGTGTGCAATCAACGAGTCATTCTCGGATGAGCAATTATTTGGGATAAATACAGAATTTCCATGGTACGCGGAATATGCGAATTATCTAGTGAGCAACGTTCTTCCACTTGATCTTACAAGACAACAGAAAAAGAAGTTTCTTCATGACGTCAAATGGTACATGTGGGATGAACCTTATTTATTCAAGTAGTGCGCTGACAAGATGATTAGAAGGTGTGTGCCCTACAGTGAAGTGAAGAACATACTACATGAGTGTCACTCATCTGGATATGGCGGACATTATGGTAGTGAGAGGACAGCATCAAAGGTGCTTCAAGCCGGGTTTTATTGGCCTACGCTATTTAAGGATGCCCACCAGATTGTCAAAACATGTGATAGATGTCAAAGGGTGGGCAACATTTCGAAAAGAAATGAAATGCCATTACAAACAATTCTAGAATTTGAGATTTTTGATGTATGGGGCATAGATTTCATGGGGCCATTCCCGTCATCACTTCGCAATAAGTACATTTTGCTCGCAGTAGATTATGTTGCAAGGTGGGTTGAAGTCGCAGCACTCCCAATGAACGATGCCAAAGTGGTTCTAAAATTCCTAGAGAAGAACATTTTTACAAGGTTTGGCACGCCAAGAGCTATTATAAGTGATGAAGGTAGTCACTTCTGCAACAAATCATTTACGACTCTATTGGCAAAGTATAGGGTCAACCACAAGGTTGCGATGACTTATCATTCCCAAACCAGTGGGTAAGCTGAGGTGTCGAACAGGGAAGTAAAGCTAATCTTGGAAAAAGTGGTAAGCCCGAATCGAAAGGATTGGTCGCTCAAGTTGGATGACACATTGTGGGCCTACCGGACTGCGTATAAAACACCTATTGGTGTTTCACCATATCAACTACTATACGAGAAGGCTTATCACTTATCGGTTGAGTTATAACATAAGGCTTATTGAGCGATTCAGAAACTTAATTTCGATCAAGCAGCTGTAGGAGAAAAGCGACTACTACAATTAAACGAGCTCGAAGAATTTTGACTTCAAGCCTATGAGAACTCCAAGTTATACAAGGAAAAGGTCAAGAGATGGCACGACCAGAAAATTATGCAAAGAACATTCGAGCCGGGGTAATCAGTCCTATTGTTCAACTCACGGTTGAGATTGTTCTCAGGCAAGCTTAAGTCAAGATGGTCGGGACCATTCACCATAAAAAGGGTGTTCTCTCATAGCGCCATTGAACTCTACACCAGGAATCTATTAGAAACTTTGAAAGTCAACAGTTAATGATTAAAGCACTATTGGGACGGCGAGTCCAACAACGATGTCATCGCCATCACATTATCTGATGTACCATGAACAGGAAGTAGTCAGGCTGAACGACTTAAAATCAAGCGCTAATTGGGAGGCAACCCAATCATACTTTTATTTTCCGTATTTTCATTCATAACTGGTAGATTATAGTTTAGCATAATTAGTAAGTTATCATAAGTTCATTACATAGTTATTATAGTTTATAAGTCTCATTAATCTTTCAACCAAGCTCCAATTGATCAACAATCTACTAATTTTTATGTTTCATGGCTTGCAGGATGAGAAAATAATCATTAAGTGGCATAACATGAAGAAAAGAAGAGCAAAGAAGGTCAGTCTGCAGTACACATGCCCACCGGGGTGGGCCCTTAATGAGTTATACCCCCCGTCGGGGCAGGGGTCCTGGAACTCAACTGACTAATCGACAGTTACACACGCATTCTTCTTCTTCTTCCCAACTACACACCACTTCCCCACTTCTTCATCAATTACTCCTAGTCCACATCCACTTCCACTTCTACTTCTACCCACGATTACTCCATCATCTCACCCTATTACTACACACAACCCCGTATTCTTCATCAATTACTCCTAACCCTCTCCCTCACATCATCCACTTCTATAAGTTCACTCCCTAAAATCCCAAATTCATCACATATTCTCCACTCCTTCTACAAAAAGCTACGAATTCAGCAAGGTATTGGGGTAAATTCTTCATCTTCTCTCACCCTATTTGCCACATAAAATCATAAAGTTTGAGGGAAGAAATTTTTTTGCACACCAAGTGTTCGACAGTTTGTGTGAACCAAGTTTGGGGGGGAGACACTGTTATTAAGACATCCGAGAATCAATGGCTTTGTAACCCACATGGAAACGACAAAGGGGAGAAAGTTTAAGGCCCACACAACTGACAAGAACCTTTGATCGTCGTAAATTTGTAAGTGTCACCACTGCTGACCGGTACGACTATATGATGACAAAAGCCGTTACACCAGTGCGGGGGTTGGCATCGGACCATGTCGATAGGGAAATGATGCAACAAATTTATCAGAAGGGTTGGAACAAATTCACTGAAAAACCGGAACCTGCCACTGTCTACATAGTCAAGGAGTTCTATGCAAACGTCGAGGATAAAGCCCCCTACAATGCTTATGTGCGGGGTCGATTAGTACCGTTCAGCGCTGATGCTATCAACACCTATTATCAATTATGAGTGCCTCGATAATGTCAATATGCTAACCTACGTGATTTTGATCCAGACTATGAAGTGGTACTCAAAGACTAAGCCGGGAACAACATGGATCAAAGGCCGGAAGGGAGGCACAGTTTTTCATAGCAAAGATATTAGTCGGTATGGTAAAATTTGGTATGCTTTCTTATGTGCTAAATTGTATCCATCCCAACACACATCGGACGTAACCAAGGAGAAGAGACTACTGTTGTACGCAATTGTGCAAGATTTTATCATTGATGTCGGGGCCATAATATGTTTTTCCATCCGCCGGTGATTATGAGGAAACCTTTCAGGCGGCTTGCCATACCCATCACTCATATGTGGGTTGTGTCGCCAAGCAGGTGTTAGATGGTCGGATGATGAACCTACGCAGATGTCGCTTCAGATACTAGATTCCAGAATGATAGCGCAGTATTCAGTGTGGGCTGGAATAGAGTCCCATCCTCGAGGTCTTGGTTTTATTTTTCTATCAGCTTCGGAGGACGAAGTTGACACTGCAGACACCTCGGAGGATGAGGATGACACTATGGGAAATCAAGGAATAAAGAAGGTACAGTAGTCCGAGGCATTATCGAGTCCTCAGTTTCTTGATTTTCAATGTCAAATGGATGCGCACAACAAGGCAACACGTCGGGATATGCAGCGACTCGCATTGAGACAAGACCACATATTTGACACTATGAACACGTCTTTTGCTTTAATCAATATGACACTTCAGAGCTTCAATCTAGCTGCACAATTTCCATACCAGCAGCCCATGCTAATGCCAAGGTTTCCGCTCAGTGACTCCGAGGAAGAAGATCAACCACCACTATCCCAGACTTAGTCGATTGCAGGGAAGTCCTCACACACTTTATTGCCATTATCCATACAATGAGGGCATTGTAATACTTAAGTTTGGGGGATTTAATTACGTGTTTTAATGCATAATGTCATTGGTTAGGTTTATATTTGTCATTGCATTCTAGCTTTGCATATTAATTTAGGAATTTAAGTGCATACATAGTAACTTAGGTTATTTTTGTTATTGGATTTTTATTTTTGTTATTGATGCATTTTGTTATGTTATGAACTAAAAAAATTAGTTAAATATTGTGTTTGCATATGTCCAGCAGTGTTGTAGTTCATGTTATTTTGGGCCAATGATGAGATTGAGACTAAGTTAACAAATACAACATTGATTATTAGAACTGTGATATAGTTTCTGTTATGAATTGAATCTTTTGCTTGTTTGAAACTGGTTTAAAAAGGGAAGCATGTAACAACATCTGTTTTGACTGGTTAGTTCAAATTGATACATAAAGATTTTCTAAAGGATAATGCTAGGGTGAATGAGAAAATGACAAGGATAGGCAGTGAAAATGACGAATTAGATAAGAACCTAAGTTTGGGGGATAAAGGTAGTGTATATAAGCTTAAGAAAAAAATAATATCTAGTTAAGTCTTGTGGTGGGTTGAGGGAAATATACTCCCCATAAACACGAGAGTGAGATGGAGCGTAAAATGCGCTCACCAACCATCTATCAGATCAAAAAAAATATAGTATGAAAAAAGACGAGAAATAAGAGCAAAGGGCCCCCGTCAATGAAAAAAAAAGAAAAAAGAAAAAAACATGAATACCCTATTTGATCCCTTAATCTTGGTAAATGTCTGAATTCAGTTGGAACTTGTTTGTTTTTGAAACTTTTAAGTTTGCGTTGTATGATTCCTTCTAAGAAACTGGTTATGTATTAAATTTGAGTCTGTATCACTTATCATGGATGTTAAACACACACGCACACTATACCAGTGATAATGGTTTAAGATTTGAGAACTAATAAGGAATTATTGATTGGTTTTGGTGATTAATATTGTAGAGTTCGCTCTAGAGGCAAGTGAGATAATTTTGATTCTGTGATACAGTTGGATTCGTAATCATGTAGATTAGATACATTCCATCACATTGCTTTGCATAGTATGTAGTTTATTTTGTGCTCGAGGACTAGCATGGTTTAAGTTTCGGGGATTTTGATAAGTGGATTTCACATCCATGAATTGACGTTCATTTCAAGCTTTATTGTTGTTAATTCTTTGTGTTCGTGTTTACTTTTCACTTATTTTGTGTTATTTTGTATGTAAGATGGGTGGTGAGGTGAATGAGTGAAAAATGGAGCATTCGGAGCAATTATGGTTGCAAGTATGAAGTTTTGGCAAATCAACTAGCAGAACCTACCCCCGCCGGGATGGGTCTATTTTGCCTGTGTACCGTCGTCGGGGCTGGGGGCCTTCAATATCAGTTAACAGGCATACACCCCCGTCGGGGCAGGGGGTCTCAAAAGCTGGACTCTCCTATCTTGCCTTGAATTCTTCTGGGACATGAATATTAGCATTTGGATAGCATATGGACTCTGTTGAGCATGGGATTTCGACCAAGACTTGTGTGTTGGATATCTATTACTCAATTAACAACGGATTGAACACACAAAAGGAACGTTACAAAGATTAATTCTAGATTTTCCATAGCAAGCTTTGGAGGAAGATTTTGAGGAGATTTTCGTGTCGATTGCAGATTTAGGCTACATGAAGGGTGTTTTTCATTATTCTTTGTCTTAGTCTTATATTTGTAATTGAAAGGATGTTATCTTTAAATTATTCAGTTATTATTTCATTCATGATGAACTAATTCACTTGTTAGGCTTATGATGGATCCTTAAGTGAAACAATGGTTTTATAACTTTGATTTTCAATTTAATAAACTAATTTCAAGTTTATCTATATTAATTTGAGCTTGAATTTATGAATTGCCTGATCAACGATTCTTTGTGGATTTGTGTGGAATTGAGAGAGGATATACGAATCTAGACTTAGTTAATATAGCATGTGTTCATAAATTTTGTGAATAGCAGAATCTTGATGAATGTTAAGGTAGAGATATGCTTGACATCGCATGTAATCAGATAGAGAACTTAATCTTAAACCTTCTTTAATTTTAATTTACATAGAGATATATTGAGTTAGTTGATTAAGGTGTTTAACCTGTTTCTATCTAATTTATGGATTGAAGTTAATACAGTATTAGTGCCTCGAGAGGTGGTTAGTGCTACATTCGCGTTCTTGATTAATAAACTAGAATAGTGAGTTGAATTGGATTAAAGGTGTAAAAATTGGAGTGAAGATTAGGGTGAAATCATAAGTCTAATTCCCCATTAATTGTTTAAAATTTCAGTTTTTAATACTTGCGATTGTTTTGTGGTAGTGTATTTATTAATAATTTAGATTTTATAATTTTTAATCATTGAATTTGATAGTGTAATAAAATTAGGATTAATAGAAAATTGATAATTGTGAGGTTAACATTCTTTCTAAATTGTCTCTGTGGGAACGATACTCTACTTTCACTTTATTACTTGTTGACCACGTATACTTGCGTGTTGTGCGTAACTAGATTTTACCCAACAGTACTTCGAAGTACAACTAAAGGATACGACGCGATTTGGGTGATAGTGGACCGGTTGACGAAGTCAGTTCACTTTTTTCCAATTAGGGTAAAGTATAACTTGGATCAGTTAGATAAACTTTATGTTAAGGAAATAATTTCCAGACATGGAGTACCAGTTTTGATTGTGTCAGATCGTGATCCACGATTCACATCAAACTTTTGGAGGAGTCTGCAGGAGTAGTTGGGAACGCAGTTAAAGTTGAGTACGGCATATCATCCACAAACCGATGGACAAAGTGAGAGAATAATTCAGACGTTAGATGATATGCTAAGATCTTGCGTCGTGGAATTTAAGGGTAGTTGGGATGATCATCTACCATTAGTAGAGTTTGCATATAATAATAGTTATCATGCAAGCATAAGTATGCCACCTTATTAAGCTTTGTACAGAAGAAAGTGAAGGAAACCACTATGTTGGGACGAAGTGGGAGAACGCTGAATGCTAGGACTAGAATTAGTGTAGCAAACAACAGATGTAGTGAAGTTGATACGAATATATCTCGTAGCAGCTCAAGACAAATAGAAAAAGTATGCGGACTCGGATCGAAAAAATAGGGAGTTTGAAGTAGGCTCTTACGTATTTCTAAAGGTATCTCCCTGGAAAGGAAAGATATGCTTTGGAAAGAAGGAAAAGTTAAGTCCAAGGTTTATAGGACCTTTTGAAGTGTTAAAACGGGTAGATGAGGTAGCTTATATGATAGTATTACCTCCAGACCTAGAACAAATACATAACGTGTTTCACGTATCTGTATTACGTTCTTATAAGATGGATTATAATCACGTAATAGAGTATGAGCCTATTCATATCGAGAAGGACTTAACGTACGAAGAGATGCCGATTCAAATTATCGATAGAAAAGAGCAAGTTCTGGGGAACAAAGTTAATACCTTCCGTGATGGTGTTATGGAAGAACAACGATGCAGAAGAAGCAACGTAGGAATTGGAAGAAAAATTAAGGAATGATTACCGTCGTTTGTTTACGTATTGTGAGACGAGATTCTGGGGACAGAATCTTTATAAGGTGGGAAGAATATAACCACCGAGAAATTCTGATCCATTGTAAAATAATTTGTTTTAATTAAATAATGAATACAATTATATTATTTGTTATTATTACGTGTTAGTAAGATGAATGTCATTGTATAACCTAGAAATGTCAGAATGTCGTAGTATTTCGACTATGTGAAGGAATTAAATTGTTTGAATTTACAAGACGAAAATAAAAGTTTTTCGAGAAATTTTCTGAAAAATATTATTCACTAATTTCTGCTCAGGAATTATTTTTGAACTTCTGAGAAATACATAACGATAAAATATCATGGTGGGATGGATTATGTAATAATAATTCAAGTATGGAAAACGTAGTTTTTTGCATGCGGACTTAATTCGAGAATGTTAGGAAAAATAAAGCGTTAAAGGAGCTAAAGTGATGATTATATGATATGTAGGTATTGTCACGGAAATGAATATGAGTACGATACGAAGTATTATACGAGTATGTATGAATGATGGTATGTCATATATATTAAATAAGTATATGAGTGAGAATACGATAATAATATGTAAACAATACGTTATAGGGTTTTAAGCCAAATGAAATGGACTTGTACGATTATGTGGCAATTGGTATCCAATAGAAGTAATGTGCAAGCCCAATTGTAAGTAATGGTAAAGTCCAATTAAGTTTGTTAATACATGCCCAAAAGCTTATGTTAAGCCAATTAAACCTAAAGCCCAAATTATTAATTCAATGGGTTAGGGTGACCGATGGGGAAACCCATGATCACATGGTTAAATGTGATAACCAAGTAAATAATGTGAGGACCAAGTGAATAATGTAATGGCCAAGCAAAGGAAGTATTGAGCAAGTTAACTTAAATGTGAAGTAATGAATAGTAAGGAGGTTTGCTAAGGAGGTGGGATTGGCTATGGACTAAAATGCCCTAACCTTGGTTTTCCTATAAATAGAGAACCTTGGATTTCATTAGTTGTTTGTTAACTTTCACCAACAACTTAAGTGCTTAATTGTTATAGAGAATAAGTAAGAAAAAGTTAGACTTCCATTGTTAGAAAAGAAGAAAAGCTTGATCATCAAAGGTAATGATCCTATGTCATTAATCTTCCATCTCTACAATTGTAGGTTAATAAGAGAAGTGTTTGTTGATAGACGTGTATGCTAAGAATTGATAAGAATGAATAATCTAAGGACTTAAGTCTTAATAAACTGTCAATAAGCACTTTGATCATAGATAAGTTATGAACTAAGGAAGAACTTGTAACATGTTTACATGAATGAAGTTTGTATGAGAAGAAGAGGTAAGAATGATGGTTAGAAGATTTAAACTATCATAAGTCATGTGAAATGAAAACATAAGTAGTTTATACTTTTATAATTTATAAACACATAAAGCACAAGTAATAACTTACCATGTAAATAAGTTGATATGAAATGAGTAGGTTAAGATGTTAATACAATGGAAATAATCAATTTGAAATGATGAACAAATCATAAGTAACGAAGTTATGACAGAATTCACACGATTGGACGATAATCGTCGAATTCGTGAAATTCTCAAATTAGAAGTTAAATTTTGATTTTGAGCTCGAAAATGTTGGTTTTCAATGGGAACAAGTCTTATTTGGCATTATAGAGTTTCGGACTAAAAAATGACTGAATTATGACTTAGAACGAAGAAACGAGCGTTGAACGTTCACGAACGTTTATCGTTTTTGTTAAAAATGAACCAATAGGTGAATTTTGAGTTAACGAAGTCAAAAATGTAAAATTCTAGCATGAACACGTAGAGTATATGATTTGTGAGCTAATAGCTTTTGAACTAGCCAATTCAGACTTAAAATGATCAAATTTGGAGTCCGGGAAGTTCGTTGTACAAATCAAAACTGTTAATTGTCTGGTTCACAGAGCTGGCGCCGCGGCGCCAGCCCAAGGCCAAAGAGTTGCGCTGCAGAACCGTGTGCAGTGCCCGGACATACTGAAGAGTCACACCGCAGCACGATAGATAGTACTGGGACTCGCACCGCAGTGCCAAGTCCGGATCTTGCACACTAGAGAGTGGCACCGCAGTGCAGCATATAGAGGAAGAATTGGCGTTGCAGCGCCAAAAGTGAGAGAACCCTACTGGAAACTCATGTCACAGTGCTAGTTATAGAGTAATAGTTAGAGCCGCAGTGCCAGCCTTAGGGTTTGCACAGTAAAGAAAGGTTATGAAGATATAAAGAAAGGTAGTTGGTTAATGATGAAGTACAACATTAATTAACTTAATGTAGCATTGTTTAAAGTATTTTAAACCTTAAAGTATGATCACTAAAGGTTGAAAATAATCAATAAAACTTAAATGTAATGGCAATGTTAACTATAAGTAGCAAGCCAGAACCAATAGTAACAAATCTAATACATGATTAGATTGAGAAGAAGGTAAGATCCATTAGGAACCATGTATGTTTATTCATGATCTAACGTGTTATGTATGTGATCATCTATTGTAGAGACTTTAAAGACTTAAAGTGAACGTGTAATAACAATAGCAGACGCTGAAGGCAAATATTCTAACCCTTGTGTATATTCAACCTAGACATGTTTTATGATTCATGTATTCTTATGCTTGAATTGATGTATGATGAAGTCAAAGCCAATTCTTTTAGCTAGACTTAAAATGTTTGGATTTCTTATAATCTATCGAAGTATGGTCAATGTTTTAACAAACTATATTGGTATGGTTTTCAAATTAAGACTAAGTATGTTAAACAAATGTTTTGTCATCAAACGACAAGCACGTGAGGTTGCCCAACTTAAACGTACATACGTTTAAAGAATGTAGTGTTGATCAATATAGAGTATTATAGGCTAATCACCTAGACATGCTCACAAGTAATACCAGCCTTACGGACTTAGTGTCGGGTTGTCCTTTTCAAAAAAAGTATGAAATGTTCAAGGTCTTGGACCAGAATTGATGTTTTACTAAATGTTGTCATTGTAAAATGTTTTAAAGATAAGAGAAGTGCTATTTTCAATTATCGATAGTACTTCATAACTATTGTTCAGTTATTGGAGATGTATGATTTGTAGGATTCAAGCATGTCGTTTAAATGGAATTGTTATACTTGTTAAGCTAGTTATGCTCACTCTTGCTTGAACCATATGAATGCAGTTAAGACCGAACGGACCAAAGGATCCGACAAAGATAAAGGGAAGGCTAAGTCGAACCTGTAGATTACTTATGTAATAGTATAGGTGAATGATGTTAATATTTGATATTATGACAAGAACAAATGTAACGGTTATAAAGAACTTGGGGAATGGTAATATTGTTTTGTAATATATGTAATCGTTCTTTTGAGGTATTTCAATTGAATGTTTGTGTGAACTGTAGCATCGTGTAGCACCATATGTCGGGTTAGAAGATACCCGGATTTGGGGGCATCACAATAGATTTGAATTGGTTGCACCAACTCAACCGATTTTGAAAAGGTTTGCAAGAGACCCAATGGTTGGACACTATTTAACTGGTCTTGGAAACCAAGATTCATTAGGTTCGGGGGGCTTGATTAAGCGAAGGGGTGTTAGACACCCCCCAACTTCCTTGAAAACACTATTACCACAACTTTTCAATTAACTTTTTATCTCTCTGTGTGTATGTGTGCATGTGTTGGGCCTATGTGCAATTTTCTGGAAGTAGTGTTATGCCTCGTTTGCACCTATATACAAAGGGTTTAACTTGAATATAAAATTTCAATTTTTACAAGATATAGCAGTGATGTTTTGGAAAATAGTTTTTCAAACCCTTATGCTAAATAGTAATTGAGGCATTTGATACTTCTATTTTATTATGTATTCAGCTTGGTTGCTTTTATTTTCGAGATGCAAGACATCTTCAAGAAAATAAGATACATAACAATGTCGAATTCCTTTTGGCATGAGAGTTAACTAAGGATATCCAAACACCGTAGATAATTTACAAGTTGATTGCAGCTGAGAAATGTCCATCGTGGGAACCGAATCTAGATTCAGAGGCTGAATCTGTGATCACATGATTCTTAGGCTCACATGCAAAAGTAATATGTACAAAAGCTAGAAAAAGAACTAGATTTGAATAAATTTAAACCATTCTACCTTCAACGGTTCCAGTTTAGTCACTTTTGAACCGATCAAAGTTATAAATAGCCACACTTAGACAAGTCTAGCCCATAGACTTGAATATTAAATATCTACATTATGAAAGCAGTTAAAGTAGATATATATAAAAGCAGTAAATATATAAAGGTGTATATATATATATATTGATGATCAACTGCAGGACTTTGAAATGTAAATATATATATATATATATATATATATATATATATATATATATATATATATACACAGAGAGAGAGAGAGAGAGCAAGGATCCAGAGCATTCCCCTTAAATATCATTCCTCCTTAAATAACACTCCTTTATTAAACTACGTCGTTTTGGAGTCTTTTTTTAAAAACAAGTGGGGTCGTGGGTGGTATTTTTGTAAATAAAAGGAAATCTAGTGGGATCACTCTCTTTTAAAAGACTCCAAAACGATGTAGTTTTAATAAAGTAATGCTATTTAAGGACGAATGTTTTTTAAGGATAATGCTCTCGATCCTTACCCTCTCCCTCTCTCTCTCTCTCTTTCTATATATATATATATATATATATATATATATATATATATATATATATATATATGTGTGTGTGTGTGTATAAGCGGTAAATGGCCACGAAGTAAACTCCATGCCTGACAGAAATATAAATATATAGAATATCCAGAGCATTTACTGTTTATATATATATAAACAGTAAATGCTTCTCTTAATGTCAGTATATATATAGATATAAAAGTAATGTCAATAAAAAGACACGAATCAATGATCCAGGCATACCCACTCGAAGAGATTCTTAATGTCAATATATATATATATATAAAAGTAATAGAAATCTTAAAAATCTAAAATATCTTACAGTGAGTTGCCAAGAAGACTTCAGATAGCTTTTGAAGCCTGAAAACTCAGTTTCCACGGGTTAAACTTTAGTATGTTACCGAACACGAGCTTAAAAGTGTTTACAAAGAAGAATCACTCAATTTGAAGCAATCTAGCAGGGGTTACAGACTAAAATGGACGAAATTTTCTCTCTTCTCTTATATTTTTTTTTCAAATAAGCTTCCAAGAGCTCATATTTAAAGACAACATGGCCACGGGTCAACCTGCGGCTGCTCCGGGATTTACAGGTCCAACCGTCTCAAAGTACGTGCACTTGGGCTACGCGTTGTCCACTCAAACCTTCATAACTTTCAATTCGGGCATCCGATAAAAGAGTGTTGTATCTTTTTGGAAAGTTGATGTCGAGAGCTACACAATGACATGGGATTAGAGGTTGTACAAAGCCAGAAAGATGGGTCCATGACCATATCTCCAAGTCTTCATTGTCTATCCGTTGTGTTGTCTTGTGTAGTTGTCACTCGGGATTTGAGTTATGGTTCTTGTGGGACACCCTTATATGCAATTTGAGTTGAACTGTGGTGAGACGATGTGGATGTGATGTTGAGGTGGTAAAATGATGGTTTTGACCCTCCCGGGGTTTCTCTGGTTTTGGTGCAGTTGTAGCAATCGTTTCTCAAGGTTATCTGGGAGATTGGGCTGCTGTTGATTCTGACTGCCCTTAGGGTTATCTTTAAGGTTGGCTTGACCTCCTGGGGTTATCTTCGGGGTTAAAACTAAGTCTCTCGAGGTTATCTCCAGGGTTGAAACGGACTTTCCGAGGTTATCTCCGAAACTTGAACTGGATCCCTAATGGTTATCTCTGATGTTGAAACTGGATCTCCTAGGAGTATCTCCGGGGTTGGAACTGATCTCTCGGGGTTGTCTCTGATATTGAAACTGACTTGACTTCTAGGGTTATTGATAAGTGAGTTTTATACCCCACAAATCAGTTCCTAATTCAAGCTTAATCGGTATTAATTCGTTGATTTTACTATTTATTTTTACTTATTTAGTATTATTTTGTGTGTAGGTTAGGTGGTGTGGCAATTGATCAAAAAGGGTGAAATTATGGCAAAAATGTGGCAAGCAAGGAGCAATTCAAGTCAACTAGCAGAAGCTACCCCCGCCAGGGCGGGCTTTTTTATGCCTAACACCCCGCTGAGGTGAGGGGTCTTGATATCAGTTAACAGTCTACAAGCCCGTCGGGGTGGGCACAATACAAGCTTACAACCCCACTGAGGCAGGGGTACGGGGCAGAGTATTCTTCTATTTGGTTTTAATTACTACAAGAAAATAAGCTTAAGTGTTTGGGATGCCTTGGGACTCATATTGATGTGGAATTGCAATCAGAATGCATGTCTTAGCAATATATTTGACATCAAATAACAGGATGCAAAGAATTCAGAGCAATTAACATTGAAAAAAGGACAGATTTTGGAGCAAGCATTGGAGTGAAGATATTTGAAGGATTTTCATATTAATTGCAAATTGGGCTAAAGAGAAGGGTGGTTCTAAATTTATTCTTTTCTTTTAGTTTTATATTTGTAATTAAGAGGATGTTTTCTTTAATTACTTCAGTTTTTATTTCATTGATGATGAACTAAATTACTTTTTAGGCTTATGACGGATCTTTAGGTGGAACGATGATTATGTAACTTTGATTTTTAGTTTAATAAGCTATTTCTCAGTTTATCTATATTAATTTGTGTTTGAATTTATGAATTTCCTGATCACCAATTCTTTTTGGACTTGTATAGATTCGAGAGAGGAAATACGAGTCTAGACTTAGTTAATATAGCTTGTGTTGGGTCATGATGTTTCTCCTATTGGGTCGAATAGATTGGGCCTACTTATTTGATTAGTCCATTGGGTCCTCATTATTGAGTCTTAAAGTTACTGGGCCTGGTCATTATATTATTTCTGTTGTGTCCTTTTAAGATCAGGTCGGATCAGTGGATCGACCTATTAGATATTTTAATATCTCTATCTTTGACTTGTAATGATGAAAAAGGAAGGTTGTTAACTGTAGTGACTGCAAATCATTAATGTGGATGGGATTATAATCGCCCAGTGGCAAAAACAGTGCATGGGAAAGGTGACAGCCTGCATGCAGTCGGCAGAAATCACTGAGGAGTAGGGGGTTGTGTCAGACGGTAGTGGGTGGCACAGTAAACCGGGCAAGAGAGTACAATCTAGCAAGGAAGACTTAAAGAAAAGGTACACAAACACACTAACAAATGATAACTCTCTCTCAATACACTAGATATTAGTATCCTCCATTGTTAATCCGTGAGACCGCCTGTACTGACTCTCACGCCTGAGCTATCCCCCGACGGTCGAAGCCGTCAAGCTTTTGGTGTTGATCGTTCTTACTGTGCAGGATCAGGGAGTCTTACGTAATTGGGACGTCGGAGAAGATCTTGGCATTAACATTTGCGCTAGAAGGAGGGGTGTGTTCTAGTGTCCTTGAGTTTTCAATCACAAAGTTTCATTTGTTCTACGTCAGAAAGAATGGTGAGGAGTAGAACTAGTACATTGGAGGGACAACCGATGGCTGTAAGCTCATCCTTGCCTCGTGTTTCAATTAAGGATCGTCTGGGTCCTTTTAAAAGTGCTCTTGAGAGTACGGCTTCCAAGCATGATTTAGGGGATTCTCGTTCGAGAGCCCATGGTGAAGCCCGAAGGAGGTTGGTCTTTTCTGCTGACAATGAACGTGATCATGGCCGAAGGCTAGTAGAAGGCACCTCACCTAGAACTCGGCACCGAAGTGATCAGGACAACAAGGCTGCCAAGCTGGCGAAGATGGCGGACGAAGCAGATAAAGCTTTGGTGTTTTTCTTGAAGCAGAGCGAGGATATAACTGAACATCTGCTTTAAATTTCCGAGCTGAAGGACGAGGCATCCAATTATGTACAGGTCCTTCGAATGGCAGAGCTATAGCAGGTCCTTCGGATGGCAGAGCTGGAGCAGGTCCTTCGATTGGCAGAGCTGGTGCAGATCCTTCGGATGGCAGAGCTGGAGCAGATGCTTTGGATGGCAGAGCTGAAGGATGAGGCATCCAATTATGTCCAGTTTGAAAGACGTAATAAATCAGTCTATACACTTTGAATACATGTCTCAAGGTGATCTTCATGACCGAAGAAGACCAAAGAACCATACTCCTGAGCATCCGAAGAGGGTACCTCACTCTATCGGTTCTCAGGATTATGGTTGCAGTAGACGAATAAGTTGATCCAGAGAGTATACACCTTAGAATATAAATAAGTCATTCTGCCTCGAGTATTCTCACCACAGTGATAAAAATCTCCACCGAAATAGATCCACAAATCACACTCCCGAGAATCCACTGAGGGCACACCGCCCTATGGGTACTTGTCTTTTGAGAAATCCATCGAAAGCTGCAAAAGATCGGACCGTTCAGAAGAAGCTTTGAGGAGGTTTATGTCCCAATCAGCAGAAGCAAAGCTCATAGATGTTGTGTGCAGACAGATATTCTACTTCAGACAATCAGTACGGCAGGTTGTCAAGTTCAGATTCAGCACAAAAGATTCACTTTTTGCAATTGATCTTCTTTCTATTGGTCCTAAGTCCGCAATGGTGTAAGGAGGTCGGGGGGGACTCGCTGAATGCGATGGTAGCCTTTTTGGCAGGTGGTCCTTATGAATTTGTCAGGCCCTTCAAGGTAGGCAAACTTCATCGGTGTAAGGAAGACGGGGTGGACTCGCTGGCCATTCGATGGCAGCCTTTTCGGTAGGAGTGTCCTCATGGGTTTGTTTCACCGCGAGTGGTAAACAAATTCCATAGTCCTTTTAATTTCACTTTACCGCAAGTGGTAAACAAAAGGCACTGAAGTAACGAGGTATGGTCAGACTCGCTGGCCATTCGATGGCAACCATATTGTCAGGTGTGTCCTTATAAATTTGTTTTACCGCGAGTGGTAAACAAATTACATGGTCCTCATAAAATTATTCTACCCTGAGTGGTAAACAAATATCCTTATATACTTGTTCTACCCCGAGTGGTAAACAAGATCTTGATGATGCAAAGAGGATCAGCCGAATTCACCTTATACATGGCCTGCCTCACACTTCATAAACGATAAGTATGCATTACTTTATTTTATTCAAGTGTTGAGTTCGGTTCATTCAGTTCAGTTCACTATGTTCAGTATTATTCTTCAACTTAACTGTTATATGACTTGTCTGATTCAAAATTTAAGTTACGTTCACAGGAATCTTATACATTTTTCATGTTGATTGATGATGAATTGTTGACAAGAAATGTTCACCCATAAGTAATAAGGCATGAAGTTGAAATTTCATTAACTGTTCACAAAAAGTTAGGATTTTTGCAGAAAGTTCTACAGATAAAGATAAAGGGGAGGTCATGTTCAGGCTTCTTCCTTGTCATCGCCGCCTTCTAAAGAATCTAGAAGAGATGGACCTATTAACAAGCTTTTCTTGCCTTCTGCAGATTTTCATATCCTTTGGCATACATATGGATGATCTCATCATTCAGCTCGACAGATTTTTGGTATGCTGCCTGGATTTCCTTGCGAAGGTCTTCGGTCATTAGCAGACCCAAATTCTTAAGTGCCCGAGGCTCTTTAAGCTCTTCTTAAAGCTTATGACGATATGCCACGAGTTACGAAGGATCCGGACTCGACATCAAATCCATGTTATATCAAAGATGAACCGACTTTCGAATGGCATTATCCCTTCGAACGGTATTCTCTTCAGAATTCTCTTCGGTATCCTGTTCGTCTCCTTTGTATTTGAGACGAAGATAGCGTTTGCCTACAGATGACCATTATTAGTCAATCAGTTCAAATTGATGGGCAACAATGTAAATTCCATGGTCCACATAAAATTGTTCTACCCCAAGTGGTAAACAAAGGTCCTTATATACTTGTTTCACCCCGAGTGGTAAACAAGATCTTAATGGTGCAAAGAGGATCAGCCGAATTCACCCTATGACTGATCTGTCTCACACTTCAGAAACGATAAGTATACATTACTTTATTTTGTTCAAGTGTTGAGTTCGGTTCATTCAGTTCAGTTCATTGAATTCAGTTCATTTCATTTCTTAAATGTTATATGCCTTATCTGATTCATAGCCTAAGTTAAGTTCATACAGGTCATTGGTGTTGAATTATTGACAAGAAATACATTATACAGAAGTCATAAAAAAGGAAAGTTGGAATTTCATTAATAAAATAATTGTTTACACAAAAAGGGAAGAGATCTTTACAATAAAAAGTCCTAATATTAAAACGAATCAATCAGACTCCGGCAGCACCTTCATCATCGGAGTCAAGAAGGGTCGGATCCAATTGAGTTGCAGCCAGCTTTTCCTTGCCTCGATCTCGGCAGACCTCATACCCTTTAGAATAAACCTTCAGAATTTCAGCATTCAATTCATCAGAGGCCCGGTATTCAGTTTGAATCTGTTTACAAACCACTTCAGTCAGAAGAGGACCTCGCTCCTCAAGGGATTTTATCTGGCGACGAAGTTTATAACGCTTGGCCCTATATGCCTCCTTGTCGTCCTGAGCTTTTGCCTAAACTTCACCAAGTTGAATCGCCAAGCTTCGATTGGTTAAGGCGAGTTCTTCATTTTTGGTCTTCAGAATAAAATTCTCTTCAACCAGTCCGACATTCATATCAGTCAATGACTGTTGACTGGCCTTGGTCGCCTTCAATTCCTCTTCAATTGCCTTCTGTTCGTCCTCCGACGCCTTCAGGCCCTCTTTGGTTTGAGTTAAGTCTTTCCAAAGACCTTCATTAGTGTGAAGAACGTCTTCATTTTTGCTTCTCTCCCGAGCTAACGATGCCTTCAACATATTAATTTCCCTTTTCATGGCCTCCTCTTCGGCCTCGGCATTTACATGTCTAGGACGTAAACACCCGAAGACTGCATTTGCCTGCATATGTTCAATATTATCCAATCAGTTTCGGATACTCAAGCCAGAAAATAAATGCATAAGTAAGAATACTATTACTTACCTTCACCAAATAGCTCAATCCTTCATCAAGTAGATCCCCGTCTGAATGGTTACCGAATCGGTGATCGTCGATTTCCCGAATGAAGGTATCAAAGAGCTGAAATGGGAAATTAGCATTGAACCGAGGCCATAATGTCGGTGATCCCATGGCATCATTATGAAACTCTTGTGACGAGGGCCATGGGGGAAAAGGCATGGTTTGGTCACGAGGTGGAGAGGGATCCATGTATACGTTTTTAGGTGAAGGGGATCGAATCGGAACGAATTTATGTGGTAGAGATGGGGCGGAAGCCAAACTTGGATGATTCCCAGAAGGATGTTTCTTCTTCCTGGACAGTGCTGGCACGATTTTGACTCGTTCTTCTTCGTCAGAAACTTGAATCTCAACCGGGATTGGTGGAGGGAGTTCGGTTGAGGAGGGAGGTATTCTAAGTTCTTCTGCTGATAAAGGGGTAACTTTGGTTCTTAATTTCTTCACTCGAAGAAGGTTTTTTCGATCATGGACAAGCAGATCGAGCAAACCTCCTCGAAGGGAGGCTGGGTTGGTAGTCGGTTCATGTTCTGGGGTAGGCTCAGGATTTGTCAGGGTGGGAATGGATTGAGGTTTTTGAATAGCTCGTTTCTTCCTACGGGGTTGAAGAGCCTCTTCTGGTATGGGAGGTTCATCAGCTTCTGGCTCCTCTACCTGGGATTCAATGGTATGTGCTTTATGGGTTGGATCGGATTTGGGTGTAGTCTCTAATAGTGGAGGTTCAACAGTGTTTTCCGCAAACTTCCCATCCAAAAAATCATCAAGATCCCTTACATCCGATGATGTTGGCTTGATCAAAGACACTACAAAAAGCAGAACACATATCAACATTTATATCATTAAAAGTTTCAAGTAAGTGTGTGTCAGAATGATTCAGAACTTACATTTGTAATCATATAACCACGCTTGTTTGGTGAGAAGACCGTAATCCCATTCCTTCGATGGGAAATTCTCAAAGAGCTCAATCATTTCACTTATCCGCTCATCGAAAATATCACCAAAATCAGCAGAAACCTTATCTTGCATAGTCCAGTCCGGCAGAGAAGAGATCTCTGGCCCCTTGACGAAAAACCACCCCTTATGCCATCCTTTGTTGCTGGAAGGGGTGGAAATCAGTGAGGAGACATATGAATTAATAGAGAAAATGGCAGCTAACAACTACTAGTAGCCCACGGCAAGAATGACACAAGCTAAGGTTGTTGGAGTGTTAGAAGTAGATGGAGTGACGGCATTAGCAGCGCGGATTTCAGCGCTCTCTAATAAAGTGGATGCTTTGTCGGGGGGTCCAGACTCAGCAGGTTGCAGTTATTTGTGAATTGTGCGCGGGTGAACATCAGATGAAACAATGTACAATCAACCCAGCATCAGTGCAATTTGTGGGTAGCTACAACAGGATTCCACAGAACATGTACCAGAATGCATACATATAGGGGAATAGGAATCACCCTAATTTTTCGTGGAGTAATAACCAGCATCAACAAGCTCCATGGCCATCTTATCCCCAGGATTTCAGAATCAACATCAACAACTAGCTCAACATCAAGAGAGGAAAACAGATTTAGAAGAGTTATTATCAAAGTATATAACAAGCAACGAAGCAGCCATGAAATCACAAGCAGTAGCCATCAAGAATTTAGAAAATTAGATAGGACAAATTTCCTTAGCATTGAACAATAGACCACAAGGGACTATACCGAGTGACACCGAAAGAAATTCGAAGGGAAATCACGAGCAGTGTCAGGCAATCACTTTGAGAAGTGGAAAACATCTAGATGGGAAAAGTGCAAAAAATTCAGTTAGAATGGATGACAAATTTGATGAAAACAAAGTGGTTGAAGAAAAATAGGGTGGGGAAAAGAAAGTTGAACAAACAAAGTTAGATGACAAGCCAGTTGTGTATCCTCCACCGTCGTTTCAGCAGAGAGTCCAAAAATAGAAATTGGATAAGCAATTCGCTAAATTTTTAGAGGTTTTTACGAAACTTCAGATTAACATCCCTTTCGCAGAAGCCCTAGAGAAGATGCCAAGTTATGCTAAATTTATGAAGGGTATTCTGTCTAGGAAAAAGAATTTGGAAGATTTCAAAACCATGGCATTAACAGAGGAATATAGCGCAGTTTTACAGTGAAAGTTGCCACCTAAGTTGAAAGATCCAGGGAGTTTTACCATTCCATGTACAATTGGGAATACAGTATTCAACAAGTGTTTATGTGATTTGGGAGCAAGTGTAAACCTTATGCCATTATCAGTTTATACTGAATTAGGTTTACCAGCTCCAAAACCTACGAACATCTCATTGAAGTTGGCAGATAGGTCAGTTACGTACCCAAGAGGCATTGTGGAGGATATTTTGGTTAAGGTAGACAAATTCATATTTCTCACGGACTTCATAATTCTTGATTTTGAGGAAGATAAGAACATCCCAATCATCTTAGGGAGACCGTTCTTGGCTACGGGTAGGACTCTCATCGACGTTCAAAAAGGTGAACTAACCATGAGGTTCCAAGATCAAGAAATAATGTTCAACGTATTCAATGCCATTAAATTCCCTACGGATGAAGAAGAGTGTTTCAAGATGGATATCATTGATCACATAATCAGCGAGGACATGGTTAAAAGTTTGGCTAATGATCCATTGGAAACGACATTATTGGGAGATGAAGATTTAGATGATCCGGAGTTTGTGGATTATTCGCAAATGTTAGATTCTCTGCCACGAGTTAGTAGATTTAAAGCACCATTTGAACCATTGCAAACGGAGGAAAGAGCCACAACAAGGATGAAACCTTCACTGGAGGAGCCACTTACACTTCTGCTTAAGCCACTCCCTAAACACCTCAGGTATGCGTATTTAGGCAATTCTAATACTTTACTTGTTATTATTTCTTTTGTACTTAACGAATTATAGGAAGATAAGTTGATGAGAGTGCTTAGAGGACATAAATCGGCTATAGGATGGACATTTGCAGATATCAAAGGAATCAGCCCATCCTTTTGCATGCACAAAATTCTAATGGAAGAGGATGCAAAGCCAACAGTGGAGAAACAATGACGGCTCAACCCAATCATGAAAGAAGTAGTGAAGAAAGAAATCCTGCAATGGTTGGACGTGGGTATCATCTACCCAATTTTAGACAGCAAGTTGGTCAGCTCGGTTCAATGTGTACCAAAAAAAGGAGGAAGACTGTGGTACAAAATTATGACAATGACCTAATTCTGACGAGGATAGTGACTGGTTGGAGGGTTTGCATGGACTACAGGAAGTTGAATAAGGCGACCCGCAAAGATCATTTTCCTCTGCCTTTTATCGATCAGATGTTGGAAATATTGGCAGGCCACGAATTTTATTGCTTATTGGATGGGTATTCGGGATATAATCAGATAGTTATTACTTCTGAAGATCAAGAAAAGACCACTTTCACAAGCCCATATGGCACATTTTCATTTAGGAGAATGTCCTTCGGCTTGTATAATGCACCCGCTACTTTCCAACGTTGTATGATAGCCATCTTTTTGGAGAAGGTAGAGAAAAATGTGGAAGTCTTCATGAATAACTTTTCTGTATATGGGGATGATTATGATGGTTGTCTAGAGAATTTGATGATAGTTTTAAAGAGATGCACAGAAACAAATTTGGTACTTAACTAGGAAAAGTGCCACTTTATGGTTGAGGAAGGAATAATTTTGGAGCACAAGGTTTCCGTAAAGGGGTTAGAAGTTGATAGAACAAAGATGGTAACAATTGAAAACCTTCCACTACCAACTTCAGTAAAGGGAATCCGTAGCTTTTTGGGGCATGTCAGGTTCTACAGGAGATTTATAAAATATTTCTCTAAGATTGCAAAACCACTGTGTAGCCTTTTAGAAAAAGATTCAGTTTTTAAGTTTGATGACGATTGTAAGTTAGCATTTGACATGTTGAAGAAAAAGTTGACTACAATGCCAGTTATTGTCGCACCGGATTGGACTATGTCATTTGAGTTAATGTGCGATACAAGCGACGATGGCATAGGGGCTGTGTTGGGTCAATGCCGAGAGAAGGTATTTCATGCCATATACTATGCAAGTAAGACACTTAGGGAGACCCAAATGAATTACACAACTATGGAAAAGGAATTACTTGTAGTAGTATATGCCTTTGATAAATTTTGGGCATATTTGAACAGAACAAAGGTTGTAGTTTATACGAATCACTCGGCCATTCGGTACTTAATTTTGAAAAAAAGATGTCAAGCCACGCCTTATTAGATGGATTCTCCTTCTATAGGAATTTAATTTTAAAATAAAAGATAGAAAGGGGACGGAGAATCAAGTTGTAGATCATTTATCAAGGCTGGAAAACTCGGGTAAGGATGAAGAGGATTAGTGTGTAATTAATGAGTCATTTTCGGATGAGCAGCTATTTGGAGTCAATACAGAATTTATGTGGTACGCGGATTTCGCTAACTATCTAGTGAGCAACATCCCTCCCCCTGATCTTACATGATAGCAGAAAAAGAAGTTTGTACATGTCGTCAAGTGGTACATGTGGGATGAGCCATATATATATTCAAATAGTGTGCCGACAAGATGATTAGAAGGTGTGTGTCAAACAGCAAGGTGAAGAACATATTGCACGAATGTCACTCATCTGCATACGGGGGACATTACGGAAGTGAAAGAACAGCGAAAAAAGTTCTTCAAGCCAGGTTCTTTTGGCCTACATTATTTAAAGATGCCCACCAGTTTGTTAAAAGCTGTGATAGATGTCAAAGGGTGGGTAACATACCAAAGAAGAATGAGACGCCACTACAAACGATCTTAGAAGTTAAAATTTTTTATGTTTGGGGCATGGATTTTATTGGGCCATTTCCTTCCTCCTTTGGTAATCAGTACATTTTGCTTGCGGTTGACTATGTATCGAAATGGGTTAAAGCTGTAGCACTCTCAACAAATGATGCCAAGGTGGTTCTTAAATTCTTACACAAGAATATTTTTACAAGATTTGGCACGCCAAGAGCTATTATAAGTGATGAAGGTAGTCACTTCTACAACAGATCATTTACAGCTTTGTTGGAAAAATATGGAGTTAACCATAAGGTGGCGACGACATATCATCCCCAAACAAGGGGGAAAGCGGAGGTTTCAAATAGGTAGGTGAAGAGAATCTTAGAGAAAGTAGTAAACCCGAATAGAAAAGACTTGTCTATCATATTGGATGATGCACTATGGGCTTATAGGACTGCTTACAAAACACCAATCGGGATGTCACCATGTTAGTTAGTTTACGGAAAAGCATGTCACTACCTGTGGAGTTACAACATAAAGTCTACTGGGCAATTCAGAAACTCAACTTTGATCAAGCAGCTGCAGGTGAAAAGATGCTACTTAAGGGTTATGAAAAAAAGAGAATTGTGGTATTTAGAATACTTTCTAATTCTAAGAGATTTATTTTATACATCTCGGTTGATTAATTTTATAACCTAATTATAGCAAGTCTAATTGGGTTAAGGAAATGAGTGTGCATGAGCAAGGATTTGTGTTTTAATTGGAGAAGTAAAAACCCTAAGTAAATGAGTTGGGTTGGATGAGAATTTAAGGAATTGGACTATGAATATTTTATATCTCAAGTATTGGTGAATGAAATTGGTTAGAGGACCAAGCAAAACATTAAAACAATGGCTCAATTTTTAGCCTAAGTTGGAGAGGAATTTTTGAACATTTGTTAACTCAAATAAGAGGTAAGATAGAAAGCAAACTTGGAGCATTTTTAGCCAAGTGGCCAGCCATGTGAGCTAAGATAAAAGGGGGAATGAATGCATTAAATGACTCACTTTAGTTAGTGACCAACCCTAGCCTAACCTAGCTCTAGCCTAGATATGTGTCCCTTATTGATTTAGCCAACTTATTAGCATTTCTTGTAAGGAAAGTTTGGCAATTACTAAGGAGAAATCAAAAGGGAAAAGGAGAAAGTGAGAGTAAGGCCATATGGCCGGTTTCTTTTAGCAAGAAGAGGAGGAGAGGGGGTGTGTTCCATTAATAAGAAGCTACACAAAAGTCTAGCTTATAATTTTTCTTTCTTTCATCTCGTATATTCTTCCAAGTTGCTAAGAAAGAGAGAGAGAGAGAAGAGGAGGCCATATTCGGCCACTCTAGGAGGAGAAGAGGGAGAGGAGATTTGGATCTTCATTCAAATCAAGATTCATGATCAAGCTATGGAAAAGAAGAAGAGGAGAGCAAGTAAGCTAAGGTATAACAAATTTATATTTGTAGGCTTGAGTTTCTTGGTAGTTTGATTTGATTTTTGATACCTTGAAGTTGTGATCTTGAGATTTAAAACCTTAGATCTATGTGTATATAAGTGTTTAATATGTAGATCTAACCTTTTTGAAGATCAAAAGTTAGATTTATAGCATGAATTGGAAGCTAGGTTTTTAAAGTATAGAAAATCTTATTTTTCTTACTCTTGAGTGTGTTTAATCTTGTATTTGATTTTGGTTATTTTGAACCATGAAGTTCATGATCTTGAACATGAGAACTATAGATCTACTTGTTAAATGGTATGTTATGTTTAGATCTAGCTATTTTGTGTATTAAAAGTTTAATCAAACAAGATAAGCAAATCAGTTTGTTGGACTTAGTGGACTGCTGCCCTAAACAGAAAATTTCGGATTTTCTAGTGTGCTCTAAAAATTCTGGACTTATGATATGTTGTAGTACGCTCAATAAGCTTTTCCATAGACTCCGAAACGGACTAAATCCGACATCGGAAGAAAGAGTTATGGGATTTCTCCCAAACTTCTCAAAACTAAGAAAACTGTTAAAAGGACAGTTTTGAAACAGTCACTTCCAGGCTAAATTCCGGGAGCTAAATTTGTCCAAATATGGATTGTGATATATGAAAACTGTAGTTCGGAAAGATACGAACCCAACAAAGTTGACGGATCATTAATCAGAGTTACAGAACTCGATTTATATAAGTTTTAGCAAAGGACTCTAAAACTGCCAAATGCCAAAAACAAGCTGCGAAGAATTTTCCGAGGGCTGTTTCGGACATTTAGTTAATGAGAAAAATTCCAGGCTTCTAGGAAATGAAAATATATGGTAATATGTGGCTCGTGTCCAAAAATGAGCTGATTCCGAGTTAAAACGACCAAGTTATGACCATTCCAATTTTTGTGATTTTCCGACGGAAATCACTATAAACGGAGTTTTACAACTCCGATTGCCACGAAATTTAAAATGGAGTATCACGTTAACATATATAAGGTTATGCCAAAAGATGGGCATTACTGGAGTTAAGCACGAGGTAGCTAATTTCTTAAGCTACGCACTAGAATTAATTTTTGATAATTATCAAAGGAAGTTAAATAAATTTGGAATAAATAGTTTTAATGTTTTAAAAATCATATAAAAATGATTTAAGTATTATAAAAATATTTTAAGTTATAAAAGATAACTTTTGATATTTTGGCATAAAAATATTAATATCAATATTAATTATTGGATAATGGATTAAAGTGTTGGAAAATCATATAAAAATAATTTTTAAAGTATTAAAAATACTTTGTGATATTATAATTATACTATGATATTATGAAATGATTTTCATTAATATTTTTTTATTAAATAAATATTAATGATTAAAGAATTTTGTGGTATTTAATTCACTTAAATACGGTATTAAGGATTTGAAAAATGGTGATAAATGGTAATAATTATCCGAAAATTATTACGAGCTTAGGAAAAATGTTTTGTCTGGTTAGAAATTAACGGTGATATGGTTAAGTGGTTAGACAGGGTTTAATTCAATTTAAACTCGATAAAAGTCCGACTAGACCGTCGAGATGATAGAATTGTGTCGATTTAAAGTCAGACTGAAATAGTTTGAATTGATACCTAGTCTTATGTGCTGTATAGACTGATAGGCTTATGTGGTAATGTGTTTAGGTTATTCTGTGTGTATAATTATAACAGTATATTACTGTGATGATATTATTCTAATTATTGGAGATCTATATTATTAATATTAGGTCTTCGGGTAAAGCGTTATTAATTGCGTGCGGTAATCAACGGTTCAGGCAAGTTTTCTTGTACTTAACTCTAATAAGAGTAGTTTATTCAAGCTTATGGTTAATCATTACTGGTTGCCATGAAAATTTGTAATCCGTACATCTTGCATGTATAAGTCAGGTATGAAAGGCTGATCACCTTCATTACCAGTTGGTTCAGAAATGTTTGTTCATGTATAATACTTGTTCAGTAAAAAATTTGTTCGTGCTAGTTCTCAATTATATTGATGAATTATAGCAAGCCCTTTATTCATACTCTTCAATCATGATATATCGTTAAATTGTTGTAAATAAACTTGATGGGCAACTTTCATGCTCACCCTTGCTATATCATGATAAAACATTGCAGGTAAATCAAATGCGTTCATATACAGGAAAAAAAAAAGATAAAGCCAAGTTCAGCTTGGGATAAATTGTGCAGCTAGTTTGTAATAATGTATTTGATAAATGTTGTTGTGTAATAGATAATTTAAGAAATGTGTATTAAGTTAAGGTTACTCGACCTTGGGGAATAGTATGTAATGTAATGTATAAACAATTTATGTTTATATCTTCCGCAATCAGTTATAGAAATTATAGCGTACCGGATCCGAGGCGATTCGGGGCCCGGATTCGGGGATGCCACAGCCACCACCCCAGGCTTAGGCGAGTACAAGGAAGTCGTCACTTATTTACTGCTTTATCTATACAATGAGGACATTGTAATTTTCCAGTTTGGGGGATTTAGTTTAATTTTCATGTTTGCATATTTAGTTTCATTAGCTAGGTTTGCATATATTATTTCATATTTAAATGTTTGCATTCATGTAGTCATGTAGTTGCATAGTAATATAGGATTATAAATAGTGAATAATGGAATCTTGTGGTGGGTTGGGAAGAATAATGAAAAGCACTCCCCATAATCACAAGCGTGAGATGGAGCGTAAAACGCACTCACTACTTTTCTAAAAAAAGAGAAGAGAATAAAATAGGAAATAAGAACAAAAGCCCTTGTGATTGAAAAAGAAAGCATAAGTACCATATTTGGACTCTTGATCTTGGTAATTGTTTGATTTTAGTTGGACTTCGTTTGTTTTTGAGATTTTTTAAGTTTACTATGTATGATGCCTTATAAGAGACTTGTTATGTATTAAATTAGAAATTGCATCAGTTAATTAGCATGTTGTTAAGCACAAACACACACTATACTAGTAATAACGGTGTAAGATTAAAGGATTGATAAGGAATTGTTGATTGGTTTTGATACGAAGTGTCGTCATGTTTGCTTGATTTCTCTGAGGCCGGTTGAATAAATTTGATTCTATGATGACTGCTGGATTCATAGGCATATAGATTAGAAGCATTACATATCATGGCATTGCATTGCATAGTTTAGTAGTTTTGTTTCGTGCTCGAGGACTAGCATGGTTTAAGTTTGGGGGATTTTGATAAGTGGGTTTTATACCCACGAATCAGTTCTTAATTCAAGCTTAATCAGTGTTAATTCATTGATTTTATTATTTTGTTTTACGTCTTTAGTGTTATTTTGTGTGTAGGTTAGGTGGTGTGGCAATTGATCAAAAAGGGTGAAATTTTGGCAATAATGTGTGAAGCAAGGAACAATTCAAGTCAATTAGCAAAAGCTACCCCTGCCGGGGCGGGCTCTTTTATGCCTAACACCCCCGTCGGGGCGGGGGGGTCTTGATATCAATTAACAGTCTACTAGCTTGTTGGGGCGGGCACAATACAAGCTTACACCCCCACTGGGGTGGGGGTACGGAGCATAATAGTCTTCTATTTGGTTTCGATTACTACAAGAACGTAAACTTAAGTGTTTGGGATGCCTTAGGACTCATATTGGTCTGGAATTGAAATCAGAATGCTTGTCTTAGCGATATATCTGACATCAAATAACAGGATGCAAAGAATGCAGAGCAATTAACATTGAAAAAGGACAGATTTTGGAGCAAGCATTGGAGTGAAGAAATTTGAAGGATTTTCATATCAATTTCAAATTGGGCTAAAGAGAAGGGTGGTTCTGAATTTATTCTTTTCTTTTAGTTTTATATTTGTAATTGAGAGGATGTTTTCTTTAATTACTTTAGTTTTTATTTCATTAATGATGAACTAAATTACTTTTTAGGCTTATGACGGATCTTTAGGTGGAACGATGATTATGTAACTTTGATTTTTAGTTTTATCAGCTATTTCTCAGTTTATCTATATTAATTTGTATTTTAATTTATGAATTGCCTGATCACCAATTCTTTATGGACTTGTATGGATTCGAAAAAGGAAATACGAGTCCAGACTTAGTTAATATAGCATATGTTCTTGAATTCTGTGAATGAATGGAATCTTGATCATGAATATTAGGGTAGAGATAAGGTTAACATCGCATGTAATTAGATAGAGAACTTGGAGTTAAACCTTCTTTGATTGTAATTCACATAGAGATATACTGAGTTAGTTAATTAAGGTGTTTAATTTAATTATATCTAATTTGTGGATTTGAGTTAATATGGTGTTAGTGCATCGAAAGACGGTTAATTCTACTTAAGTGTTCTTGATTAATAAAGTGAGATATTGATTTAGACTAGAATAAAGTGTAATAATCAGAGTAAAACTTAGGGTGAAGTTGTAAGCCTAATTCTCTAATAAATGTTTAAAAATTCAGTTTTTATATTTGTTGATTGTTTGTTATTTTTAATAATTTTATTTTTTATAATTTTAATCGTTAAATTGGTAACTTTAATAAAATTGGGATTAATAGGAAACTGAAAATTGTGAGGTTTAAATTCATACTAATTTCTCTGTGGGAACGATACTCTACTTATCATTATATTACTTGTTGACCATGTATACTTGCGTGTTGTGCGTAACTAGATTTTACCCAATAGTTATCTCTAAAAGACGATTCTGCCCTCCTGAAAGGTTAGTAACAGGAATGCAAAATTTTGAGTGTCTACAATATTTTTTCCCTTTAAATTTTATCTAAGTTTTAGTGTTTAATTTTCTCTTTCAAATTAATCAAAATATTCTATTTAAATTTTTATTTAAACAGATCTTTGAGTTTTGTAATTAATTTCTTTTTACTTATTTATTTGGTTAAAATAAAACTTGATTATTTATAAGAGAATCAATTTTATTATTATAAGGATGAATTTGCCCTTGCATTAGGAAAGAAAATAGTTTTGTGCATGAATGAACTATTTTGCCCTTATAAATTCACTTGACATGATTTTGACCAAAATTGGTTAGAAATGACGGTTTTGCAAAAAATTGAGACATTAGTTATGACATTACAAAAATTGAAATATTGAGGTCTATGTTGTAATTCAATGTATACATGATAGTTCAATTTAGCAATTTACCCATCCAAATATGCCAATAACGTATATCTCTTTCACTTCCAAAAGTTCAATAACACGTTATGATTTAATAATATAATGCGACACAATTTCACCAATTCTTCCTCTCTGACTTTATAATATAGATAAAGTATCGTATCAACTTCTCCCAATCCTCAAAGAAGAATCGACTCCTTTGCCAATGCCTGCAAAGAGCTTAGCAATCTCCAGTTGAGTATTTGCAATTATCTCGGTTCGCTTAAGGTCCATTTCACCTCTCTTCGCCTCAGCTTCTGCTCGCATCCTTTCTAAATCTCTCATTGTATCGACTCTCGCTTGCTCCGACCTCATCACTACTTCCGCTAACCATCTAATGCTATCGGCTATATCCCAATCTTCCCTTCTCCTTCTCTTCTTTTTCTCCGTCCTCGTCTTTTGATTTTTGGACTTCATTTTCTCCTTGTCGCTGTATAAGGCCGGTGTGCTACTATCCGTCTCCATTGCGTTTTTATCTGATTCGTGGTCTGACAATTTGGCAGGCATTACATCTTCCTGTCAAATAAATAATAGTATGCATGTATGTCAAAGAATTTTGAATTTTTCGAAATTTTATTTAGTGCAATTGCATGGCTTGGTGACAAGTTCTTAATAATAATTATAGCAGTAATACTAATAATACTCACTTTAATGTGAAAGTAGCCCACCCCAAGGTACATGTACTTCCTACTCAATTTACGTTATTATTATCATATATTTTAGACGGTTTAAAATCGATAGATCTTATAGACAAATTATAAAAATAACTTCTATTTTATACAATATAAAATTAGAATTATATAATATTTATATAACAAAAATTATCTAAAATTAATGCAATTATCTGTTATATAAAATATAATTTATTTTTATAGACTAACCATTTTCAATTATTTTAAATATTAATCTCGCTATTTGACTGTGTAAGATAACGAAATAGCCGAACTTATATGGCTGAATGACACTTCTGTTTCTCTAAGTTGTAACTTATTTTTAAAATCTTCTTTAAAGTTTATTTTTCATCAATTAGGTCATTAAAGTGGCAATTTTTGTCGATTACGTTTTTTTACCTGATTTGACTGTAACCCTACCCATTTATTTTTTTTATCCGATTTGGCATTTTTTGCACTTTTGTCCGTCCAAGTTACCTGATTTTATTTTATTTCAGGAAAAAACATTATTTTCTTTAAAAAATAGAATTTTTTTAAAAAAGAGATTAAGTTTCATAAAATATATATTCAAAAAAAAAATAAACTTTATTTTTCAGAATAAAATAGAAATTTAATTTTTTTTAAAATGAGTAAAATTTCATAAAATATAGATCCAAAAAATAAAACAAAAATAAATATTTTCAAAAAATATAGTATTTTTATTTTTTTAAAATAAATGAAGTTTTATAAAATATAGATTCAAAAAAATAAAACAAAAATATAAAACGATATTTTCAAATAAAATAGAAATTTTAATTTTTTAAAATGAATAAAGTTTCATAAAATATAGATTCAAAAAAATAAAACTTTATTTTTCAGAAAAATAGAAACTTTTATTTATTAAAAAATTAGTAAAGTTTCATAAAATATAGATTAAAAGAACATAAAAAAATTAAACCTTATTTTTCAGATTTTTTTAAAAAAAATAGGTAAAGGTTAATAAAATATATATTATTAATTTTATTTACTTTTTTTGAATCTATATTTTATAAATTTAATTATTTTTCAGATTAAAGGTGAAAAAAACTTAATTATTTTTCAGATTCTATTTACTTTTTTTGAATCTATATTTTATAAAACTTTATTAATTTAAAAAAATATCTATTTTTTTAAAAAATAAATTTTAATTTTTTAAATATATATTTCATGAAACTTTACTCATTTAAAAGAAAATATATTTTTTCCTAAAAATAATATTTTTGTTTTATTTTTTTAAATCTATATTATATGAAATTTTATTCAATTTTTTTTTAAAAAATTTCTATTTTTTATGAAATTAGAATTTTAATTTTTTTCAATCTATATTTTATGATACTTGAATCTTTTTTTAAAAAATATAAAATTTTCTATTTTTTTCTGAAAATATTTTTTTAATTTTTTTGAATCTATATTTTATTAAAATTTACTCATTTTTCAAAAGATAAAAATTTCTAGTTTTTGTAATTATTTTTTAAATCTATATATTATGAAACTTTACTCCTTTTTTAAAAAATAAAAAATTCTATTTTTTTCTCAAAATAAAATTTTATTTTTTTGTTTTATTTTTTGAATCTATGTTTTATAAAACTTTACTAATTTAAAAAAAACTAAAAATAAAGTTTTATTTTTATTTTTTAGTTTTATTTTTTTAAATCTATATTTTATGAAACTTTACACAAATTTTTTTAAACAAAATCTGTTTTTGTGAAAATAAAGTTTTATTTTTTTAATATATATTATGAAACTAATTTTTTTTATAAAATTAAAATTATCAATTTTTTTCTAAAATAATTTTTTGTTCTAAAAGTAAAGAAAATAAAATTGGATAACATAGAGGGATAAAAGTGCAAAAAATATTAAATCGGATAATAGATAAATAGGTCGGGTCGGGTTGGGTTGGATTGCAGTCAAACCAAATAAAAATAATGGAGTTAATAAAAATATCACTTTAAAAACCTAATTAATGAAAAACGAATTTTAAAAATAATTTAAAAAATGTGTGTGACAACTTACGTCTTACTGGACAAAAATGTCATTCGGCTGAACTTATATACTGATTGAAGTAATCAAGTAATTTATGAGTGATTATGTGTATATGATAAGAATTGACCTCTAGTGGTCCCTAGATTGAGTCACCGTGCAACAATTAGATACATTTATTTTTATTACCCGCGGTTATTTTTATTAGCCACGGCTTGAAACAAAGAAATTAATAAATAAATAAATAAAATATTACTTTATTGTAAAAACCTAAACAAAGAATAGCAAATTTTCTTATACGAAGTTGATCATTTCAAACCCACATAGTCTGGTATATGACCTTGGCCTTCAAAAGACAATCAATGGAAATCCCTCTATAAATACTTTCTAAATTGGTTACCAACATGCATTATACAATTTACCATAATACTTTAAAAAACAAAAAGACCGAAAATTGTAGCCATGATGATATTAAATATTAATTACACCTTATCACTTCAAAGTTGAAACTAAAATACACGTACCTTGGCCACCCTATCAGCACCATTGGAACCATGTGAATTTTGCGCAATTCCAAGATGGACCGGCTGAGCCGGACCCGGAAGCAACGGTGGTAGCGGTTGTGAAGACACTGGCACCGATGGTTCAACCATCATTAGCGGAGAATTGTCAATCGGCGGTGACAGCAGCGGCGGCAGAGGGGTAGGCTGAGGAGCGGCGGTACCACGTAGTAAAAGATCAAGTCGGGGGAAAAGCGGCCACAACGACGTATCGGCGGCGGCTGACTCGGACCGATACCGTTTTTTCATCGACTCAATCTTGTTCTTGCATTGAGTTTGTGTCTTAGGTGACTTGGTGGAATTACCACGTGACGACACAAACTTTGCCACATCTTCCCAATCATGTCCCTTAAGTTTTGCCCGATTTCGAAGCACCCACTTGGCTTCATAAGCCTCAAGAAGGCTCGAAACCGCCCCTTCGCTCCATTCGTCGCGTTTTAGCCTATCATTGTTTCCACTGCTGCCGCCACCTAGTGGTTTTCTAGGAGATTCATCCGTGTTGTTTATGGGGAGGGTAGAGGAGTTTTCTTGCTTAGTGTCTTTATCCATCTCGCATCCTAAATAAAAATTTTACATGTCTTTAGTATAACAATACATAATTGAAAATAGAAAACATTTTGTTATTAGATGAGATCGGAAGAAACGGGAAAAGGAGAGCCACTAGCATTTAGAGGGAGAAAAGGGAAAAAGAAAGAATTTGGGCAACTATTGAGAGGAGAGAGACCACTAGCGTTTATGGGAGTGGAAACGTACGTATAGTAATGTTAGTGGTGGAGCTAGTGGCCAACCCAAAGTAGAGAATAGTAGGGGGGCGGGGTGACTTTTGTCAAATAAGTTAATGATAGTAATCTAACTTTTTCACACTTTTAGGTGGGGTTATCTTTTTGTGGGTTTGTGTTGGTTTTATGTTGTATAGCCGAGGCATTTTGGCTGTTTGCGTTGATATGAAGCCAACCATGACATCCACCGACGGATGGTGGTCACTCACGTGGGATTGTCACCCACTCCCTCTCTATATATGGTTAGATATGTAACTGCAAAAAATATATTGTAGGTTAGAATAATAAAATGATACTATGTATATCTAACTGCAAAAATATATTGTAGGTTAGAATAATAAAATGATACTATGTTAAAGTTATTAGAAGTTACATTGATAAAATCATAAAATTGACATTAAAAATGGTTGTTGCAAAAATGATGCTGGCACGTAATATATATTTAGAGTGACATATATTACTCTAATAACTTTATTTTTGTTATAATAACATTAACCGTCTTAAAAATATATAAATAAATATTACTTGAGTGATTACCAAAATCAGCTAACAATACAACCACATAAAATTTTAAATATATATATATATATATATATATATATATATATATATATATATATAAATTTTTGTGATATGATTTATTCATATTTAATTTAGGAAGATGATATTTTCTGCCCAATTTTTTTTTCTCATTTAAGCTCAAATGTTGTGGTTTGTACATTATGTTCGTTTGGTTACACAATGTTTTGAGCATATGATGCGTTTGGAACGTTTAAAATTATAACCACACTAAAAATTTTTATTCGTCTAACAGTAACTCATTTTAAACGTAACTTATGTAACTAACAAACGTATTATTTAAATTTTATTCGTCTAATAGTAACTTAATTATTTTGAACACAATTTATATAACTAATTAACAAGCGTAATATTTGAGACTCAAACACTGAGTATCGAAAATTAATGATGCGTTTCGAGTTCCAAAAGCTGCAAATATTATCGCCGTAGACGTTGCAATCGCTAGTAGTCGAATAATTTATTGTATTTTATTGAAAATTCGTATCATTTTTTTATAACTTTGTTAAAAACAAATGGTGGACTTAATTAGATGTAAGCTTATTTCCCACTAAGGTTAGAAAGAATATCACGAGTCGAATTCTTTGTCCTAATATTTGAACCTAATTGTTAGAGAATCCAAATTGACGACTTAAAAATTTCTTAATACGCAATTACCTGATGAAAGAACCTTTGATGCTATATGCGCGTAATATCAACATCACTGCCACTAGCCAATGCGCTGCATCACCCTTAAACTAATGAGGTAGTCTTTTTATTCTTACTTTTTTGTTATCTTTAAAAACCTGCGAAAGGTTTAATTGTGATACTTTGAATTAATTAACTACTCAATGGTTTACTATACACCATAATGTTTCTTTGGTACAAAAGTTCTCAAAGTTGGCATTATATATCTTGTTAAAGGTGCAACAATAGTGGGTTGAGATATCGGAACATTTATATTGTAATTTAAAGAAAATGATTGAACAATAACTTTCTTATAAGATCCATGTTTAAAATATTAATGTTGAGCTGCTACACAGTATAAAAACTTGAAAATTAATGTTACAGGATAATGCTTTCCCCTAAAAAAAGTAGTACATATAAGCAAAGAAATCTTTAGCTCGTTAGGATTCGGATTTTGTGTTTACTAAAGAGAAAAAAAATCAACAAAAGAGTATAAAATTGATTGTTAAGTTGAAGATAGAAAAAGAACAAATAGAGAATTACTCTAATAAAATGTGATAGAACTCTTAGGTTGAAAGAGTATTTTCGGGTGTCTCGGGTGTTTCGGATGTGTTCGGTCTAGAGAGAATCAAAAGTTGAAAATTAGTCATTTCTTCTAGAATAGAAGGAGTATTTATAAAATTTCCTGAAAAGTGATCACATGCTTGATACTCGAAATTTTGCATTCCTATTGCTAACCCTGCAGGAGGGCAGAATCGTCTTTCAAAGATAACCATGGAAGTAAAATCAGTTTCAACCCCGGAGACAACCCTAGGAGATCTAATTTTCAATATCAGAGACAACTCCGAAAGACTTAGTTTCAATCTCAAAGATAACCCCAAAAGATTCAGTTCCAACCTCGTAGATAACCCCGAGGGATCTAGTTCAAGTTCCGGAGATAACCCCGAAAAAGTCGGTTTCAACCCCAACGACAATCCCGGATCGACTATCGAGATTTGAACAAGTTAACGATTAAGAATAAATACCCACTGCCCAAGATCGATGATTTATTTGATCAGTTGAAAGGGGCAAAGTATTTTTTTAAGATTGATTTATGTACGGGGTATCATTAGTTAAAAGTGAGGAAGGATGATGTACCTAAGACGTCGTTCAAGACTCGTTATGGTCATTACGAGTTTCTGGTTATGTCGTTTGGGTTGACTAATGCGCCAGCCGCATTCATAGATATGATGAACTGAGTGTCCAAACTGTATTTGGACAAGTTCGTTGTAGTGTTCATTGATGATATTCTAGTCTATTCTAAGACGCCGGAAGATCATTCTGAACATTTAAGGATAGTGTTAGAAACACTATGAAAAGATAAGTTGTATGCGAAATTCACAAAGTGTGAATTTTGGCTTGAACGAGAGCAGTTTCTAGGACATGTTGAACGTCCCCAAATCCAGGTCCCAAATCACCACGGATCTGGTACAATTATTCTATAACTATTGCGGAAGATATAAACATAAATTATTTATACATTAGACTTTACACATTTTTCCCCAAGGTCGAGTAACCTTAACTTATACACAATTCATTATCCTATTTGACATACAAAGATTTTATCATACATATACAAATTTAACTGCACACATAAACTGAAAGTTGGATCTGTCTTTAACCTTTCTTTGTATCCGACACATTTATCTTAATCTGCAATGTTTTATCATGATATAGCAAGGATGAGCATAAGTTTGCCCAGCAAGTTTAAGTATATTTGAGGATATATAAAGAATTAAAGAATTGGAATAATAAGCTAGCTATAATTCAATAATATAGTTGTGAATTTAGCACGAACAAAAATTGGACATGAACATATATATATATATATATATATATATATATATATATATATATATATATCTGAACCGAATGGTAATGAAGATGATCAGCCTTTCATACCTAATATATGTAGTACGTACAGAGTGCAATTTAATAATTCTTAGATATGGCAATCAAAAATGATTAACCACAAAAATATTCGAATAAACAACTCGAGGTCGAGTCAAGAAAACTTGCACAATAATTAAGAGTTCAAGTTTAGTAACTTGCTTGTTCGATCGATAATTGTTACGCAGTTTATAACGCTTTATCCGAAGACCTAGTATTAGAAATATAGATCTCCAATATTAGAATAATATCATCACAGTATAATACTGTTATATATATAATTATAACATAATCATAAACACATAACACATAATCCTATCAGTCTATGACACACCTAAGACTCAGTATCAAGTCAAACTATTTCAGTCTGAGTTAAACCTGGCTCAATTCTAACATCCCGACGGTCTAGTCAGACAAATATCGAGTTCAATTAAACTCTGCCTAAACACTTAACACTTAGATAATTTTATTATCAGTCAAAATAATTTTCATAGGCTTGTAATAATTTTCAAATAATTATTACCATTTATCATAATTTTTCAATCATTAATACCATATTTAAATGAATTAAATAGCACTTGATTCTTTTATCATTAATATTTATTTAATACTAAATATTAATAGAAATCATAAAATAATATTATAATATATCAAAGTATTTTTAATACTTTAATTTCTCATTTATATGATTTTTTTAAACCTTAAAATCCATTATTCGATAATTGCTATTAATATAAAAATATTAATATTTTCATGGCAAAATATCAAGTTACATTTTATAACTTAAAATATTTTTATAAAACTTAAATCATTTTTATATGATTTTAAAGCATTATTTCTAATTTCCCATAATTTATTTAATATATTCATTAAATAAATTAATCACCATTAATATTAATTTATTAATGAAATTCATCAAAAAATATCAAAAGTTATTAAAAACAACTAAAAATATTTTCTAACACCATAATATAATTTTAAATGATTTTTCAAGTATTAAAACTATTTTTAAATAATTTATTTTATATTATAAATAAATAAATTAAATACCTTTTATGTTTCAAAAATATTAAATAATTTTGAAATATACTCAAAATAATTAAAAACTAATTTTCGGACTTTAAAATAATTTTTAGAAATTTATTTTGTATTTTTAATAATTAAAAACCAATTTTTTTTCTATTTATTTAATAAATTAATTCATTTTCATAATTAATCATCGCTAAAAGTATCATAGGCGACAAAACCGTCGCTAATGATGTTCTTCAGTAAACCCGGAATTCTTGTCAATGGCTAAGGTGCCATGTTTGACCGGTTCTAGATCTTTGGTTATCATGTTTCTAGGTGTGCTAAGATGTTGATGTTGTAGTATAAGTGTAATACTACAATTATCAATCGATTTCATGGCCATACAACAATCTACCAGATAGATCTAATGTGACGCCCCCAAATAGGTATACATCACCCATCTTGAGTCGCCAGATACATGGTACATAAATTCAAATACAACTTAATAATACAATTGTTGTGTAAAAATACGACAAAATATATAGTGGGAGTTTTAATAAGAATATTGTCATCTAGACAATATCCACACTCAATGAAGTCCTCATTACATTTATTGCCACACTATTTTACAGAATAGTGAGGACTACTAAAGCCAATTATCCTGGACCATCACTCCATTTTTCGACTAGTCCCAGCTATATTCTCATTTCCTGAAGAGAATAATGAAAGAAAGGGTGAGCTCAACTAGCTCAATAAGAAATATTATGACTAAGATAATGCAGAATAAATTATCTTTAGCCTTCAACAGTATAACAACTGATAGAATATAATAGACAACAAGTTTAAGATCAACAACTGCAGCGGAATAAGCAATCATTAGAAGAGTCAAGTAGATCATAAAATCTACTATCTTCGATGATTTAAAAAGTTTTTCAATAATTTTATTGCTGAGACTCAGCTTAATAAATAAAATCGAATCATCCCTGCACCACAACCAAGGATATTCATGTAATCATCAATGGTCATGATTATACTGAATAATCCCTGGTCATAATCATACCAACAACTGTCCATCAATGAACTACAGGCCAATGAGGACTTTTACCACATCATTCGTCACATTACGGTCATGATTATACCGAATAATCCCTGGTCATAATCATACCGAGTACATCTATGCACGTAAACCAAAGATGACTTTCATCACAATATAAGCATGAGGATGATGACAATGATATAAGCAATAATCAATCGAAATCAAATCAAACAAAATCAAGGATAAATATTAAAGACTTTAAATTTATCCAAAGTTTAAAGATATCCAAATTGTCAACATGATACTGCTTTGTAGAGTAAAATTCAAGAATAATATTCATTTACCAAAAATAATTTGGATAGAAAAGAATATATTTTTTCGGTAAATAGTACCCCGTGACTAGTACCCTATGAATAGTAGCTCGTGAATAGTACCCGGATATCAAAAGTACTCCAAATACTCGAGTGAATAATATTCGGGTGAATAGTAGTCTATGAATAGTAACTCGTAAATAGTACTCCGGCATGAAAAGTGCCCCGAATACCCGAGTGAATAATACAGTGAATAGTAATTAGATGAATAGTAACCTATGAATAGTAACTCGTAAAAGACAAATACCAAAGAAAATGATATTTCATGACGAGTACAAAAGAAATGATATCTCAGACGAGTATAATAGAATATACGAAAATGCAAATGGATTTTCACCCGCCATGCGGTAATCCACGTAGACAGATCATTTCTACAATTTAATAAAGAATAAATACGAAGGATCATTCACCATGCATGCGGTAATCCACATAGACAGGTTATTCCAACAGAATAATAAAGAATGGAATAACAGAAGAATTCACCATGCATGCGGTACTCCACATAGACAAGTTATTCCAATAGAATAATAAAGAATGGAATAACAACAGAATTTACCAAGCATGCGATAGACTTTGGTGCACGACAAAATCGGGCTAGGTGACCTTATCTTCTTGAAATTTTTACTTCTATTATCTTGGCCATGATTACCACCGAAGTGGATGCCATTCTTTCCATGATAATTTCTGTAAGACCCCAAATTATTAAAAAATGAAATTTAATTTCCTCTATTTATTATTTTGAAATAGTAAGGGTTGATTTGATTAATGTGGTTAGTTATGGGTAAAATACGCAAATATTTTCAATAAGCAGGTGGTTATAAAATATTCATTGTTGTTGGAGAATATTCGTTTGGACGTGGACTATTCTTACTGTCGGGGAATATTCGTACGACGGCGCAGTCTTTTGTGGGCCCCATAACGGAAAGCGATTGGATGAAGAAAACGACAAGTATAAATTGTTTATAAATAACGGCGCAGTTGTTACTGTTAATACTGTTAGAATACCTGATGGTTAAAACACAGTAATACGCGTTGTTGCACAGTAGCACACGGTATTGCACCAATTATTAATTTTTACGTAAGAAGGCACTACTCAATAATTGTTACAGTAGTTACTGTTCAGTATTTTATTTTATTAATTCAATAATTGCTACGTTGATATTTTATATTACTGTTATTTCAATAATTATCACTACACAGTATTTTTCATTATCGGAGCAATAATTCATATTATCTGAATAATATTATTAGATAATATTATTGGCAATGTCTAGAAAGTTCTGTCTAAGGAGAGGTTTGGTCACCTAATTGCGCGCTAGTAAGGAGAAATCTTTATTGGAAAGCCCCCTCTTTCCTGGGAACGACCTGGTTGCCAGTACTGTGATTCTGTAATATTATTTGTGAATAATTAATTATTGATTTATATGATGATGAAAATATTAATTTTATGTGGATATAGATGGAGAAAATTTTTAAGGTGACAATTGTTAAAAATTGATATTTTATCTTTTCTGATAAAATAATATTTTATTATATTATTATAATATAATAATGATGATATTTTTACAATGAATGTGAGATATATGAGTATATGAGGAGGATGAGTGTTTTTGTTACAAAAAATATTTAAAACATGTTTTTCATGCTTGTGGACCCCATTTCTTGACTGAAATTTAATTTTAGCCTGTAAAATCGCCCGTTTATGGATTTCGGTCAATTTCTGTTTAGAATTTGGAAAAACTTTCTTCTGTAAAGTTGTAGAGAATTGAATTTTATATAAAAAGTCGCGAGATTTGAATTTTTTGACAAAAGGGCTATTTATTATGAATTATTGAAGTTTCGAAGCTCCGAAATAATTGATTTTTGGAAGTTTAAAATAATTTAAATAAGAAAAACGTTTTTTTGTGTTTGGTGGGCATCTTTAACACGTGCTAAGTTGCTGAATTCAGATGATTCTAAGTAGGCGTAGACAAATTAATATATATATTAATATTTTATTAAATTTTCTGCTTTGGTGTTCTAAGTATTTTCCTATAAATAGGGTGCTTAGGTTAGAATTAAAAATCACACCAGAAATTGAAGTTTTCTTTCTCTTTATCTCTCTATAATATCGAGCGTATTTGTGAGTATTTTAGTACTTTGAGTATTGCTATACGGTACAGGTTCTTTCAACACTATATCCAGTATTCCAGTCAGAAGTACTATTCTTTATGAGGTAAGGGATGTTATTTTCTTCTCAAATGATATTATTTCTTCAATATCATTATGCCGAAATATTGGTGGAAATTTTTATCAAATTTGGAACTTTTTCATGTCGGGGTTACTATTCACGAGTTACTATTCATGAGTTACTATTCACGAGTTACTATTCACGAGTACTATTCACGAAGCATGATGATGTTTTTGTGAAATTTCTATCTTTTGGTGTCGAAGTTACTATTCACGTATATGACACTATTCACGTATACGGCACTATTCACGAATACGACACTATTCACAGAAAAATTAAATTTTTCCTTTTCGTCCAAAATATCTATTATGGATACTAGCTTTGATTGTATTCATGTTTTGATCATTCTTGAATTTTACTTTAGTATGATTATTTATGAAGTATTTTTGAACTCGGATTGTTTAAAGTACGAATCCAAAATACTTGTTCTTTTGTTTCACTAGATTCGTTTTCTTTAAAATATTTTTCATCATCCTCAGTCCTAAATGATGATATAACTGAATATCTTTTGCCTGTAATGCAAAGATGAATGATTTTCTGATGAATATCTTTGGCCCGTAATGCAAAGATGAACAGGTGTTGAGATGAACATGACCAACAGATGAATATCTTTGGCCTGTAGTGCAGAGATGACTATTTGATTTATGATGTATATTGATTGATGTTACAGGGATAAAATATCGATGATGGACTTTTAAATTCATAGATGATAGTAGATTTCATTCTCTACTTAACTCTTGTAATGAATTATTATTTCCGCTGCGAAGATTGATTTAAAACTGGTTGTCTATTGTATTCTATTAGATTTTTCCCTGTTGAGGACTAACGATAATTTTTTCTATATTATCTTAGTCATAATGTTCTTTACTGGGCTAGTTGAGCTCACCCTTTTCCTTGTTGTTTCATTTTTCTTCTTAGGAGGCGAGAATGTAGCGAGTACTAGTAGGGTGTGCAATGATGGTTCTAGAAGTGGTTCTAGTAGTCCTCACTATTTTATAAAATAGTGTATCAATAATTGTAATGAGGACATATTTGAGTGTGGATATTGTCTAGATGACAATATTTGTATTTAAACTCAGAGTTTTTATGTTGTATTAATAAAGTTGTAGTTGTTTCTGTATCATGTATTTTGACGACTCAGAATGGGTGTTGTATACCTATTTTGGGGGCGTCACAATTTCTCCCACGATAGTTATCATTGTTCCGATGGTCGTTACCACCGGTACTATTATTATCGTGTTGTTGCTCATTGCCTTTTGGTTGTGCTAACTCATTATCGCGCTCCAATAACTGAGCCCTATTCACAACATCTGAATATAAATACTGTCACAAAACAAGGTTTAATTGACATATCGCATATTATCCCTATACTCTGACCGACCAATTTAAATACCAAATAAACTTAGGTAGGTCATACTAGAGAAGGAATTCCCCGTCTCTCCCCTCCAAGTTCTTGTCTCACATCTCAGCCAGGAATCATATCCCTAAGCTTTGATACCAACTGTGACGCCCCCAAAACAGGTATACATCACCCATCTTGGGTCGCCAGATACATGGTACATAAATCAAATACAAACTTAAATATACAACTGTCGTGTAACATACGACAAAACATAAGCTGAGAGTTTAAATAGGAATATTGCCTTCTAGACAATATCCACTCTCAATGGAGTCCTCATAGACAGTATACAAACTCAAATTTAGTCCTCATTACATTTATTGTCACACTATTTAACAGAATAGTGAGGACTACTAATGCTATCATCTGGACCGTCACTCCGTTCCCCGACTCGTCCCAGCTATATTCTCATTTCCTGAAGAGAACAGTGAAGAAAAGGCCCAGTAAGAAATACTATGACTAAGATAATGCAGAATAAATTATCATTAGTCTTCAGCAATGTTAAACTGATAAAATACAATAGACATCAAGTTTAACTGAATTGGAACAAGCAATCCATTAGAAGAGTTAAGTAGAGAATAAAATTTACTATCTTCTATGATTTAAAAAGTTTTTCATCACTTTTATCGCTGAGAATCAGCTTAATAAATAATCTACATCATCAAATCATCCCTGCACTACAGGCCAAGGATATTATTTAGTATCACGACCACGAATTATCCATGCACTACGGGCCAAAGATAATCGTGTTTTCATCAACGGTCCTGATCATGCCATAAAATAATTGATCTTTGCTCCCTTGGCCAAAGAGAATCTATAACCATAATTATACCAAAAACTGTCCATCAATGCACTACATGCCAATGAGGACTTTTTCCACATCATTTATAACATTACGGTCATGATTATACCGAATAATCCCTGGTCATAATCATACCAAGTCCATCTATGCAATACAGGCCATAGATGACTTTCAACATATTATAAACATGAGGATGATGACAATAATATAAGAATTCAATAAAACAAGTTCAAGAATTAAATTATCCAGGAACTAATAACATCTAAATTGTCAACATGATACTTCTTTGTAGAGTAAAATTCAAGAATAATATTCATGCACCAAAAATAATTTAGACAGAAAAGAATCAGTTTTTTGTCATGAATAGTACTTCGGGAATAGTTCCTCATGAATTGTACCCCGACATGAAAAGTACTCCAAATACCCGAGTGAATAATATTCAGATGAATAGTAATTTTGGTGAATAGTAATCCATGAATAGTAACTCGTGAATAGTATTCTGGCATGAAAAGTACCCCGAATACCCGAGTGAATAATACTAGAGTGAATAGTAACTGGGTGAATAGTAACCCATGAATAGTAACTCGTAACAGAAAATACCAAATAAAATGATATTTCATGACGAGTATAGAAGTCAAAACTTTAACCAACTGAGTATAATAAAGAATGGAATAACAAAAGAAATCACCAGGTATGCGGTACTTCGCATAGACAGGTTATCCCAACAGAATAATAAATAACAGGACCAGGTCAGGCGTAATACGCACCGACAGGATATTCCAACAGAATAATAAAGAATGGAATAACAACAGAAATCACCATGCATGCAGTAATTCGCATAGACAGGTTATTCCAATAGAATAATAAATAACGGAACCATGTCTGGCGTAAAACACACAGATATGATATTCCAACAGAAAAATAAAGATGGAACCAGGTCCGGCGTAAAACGTACAGACGGGATATTCCAACAGAATAATAAAGACGGAGCCAGGTCCGACGTAAAACGCACAGACAGGATATTCCAACAGAATAATAAAGAATAGAATAACAGAAGTTCTCTTTATGAATATGAAAAAAAGTAATACCCCTTACCTTAGAAAGAAACTGGATACTGGAGTAGAAAGGGAGCATACTTCTCTTCTTCTTTCTCTCTATAATTTCTCTCTATAATAATGACTCTAAAGCTTTAGTGGATTGGTGAGAAATTAAGGAAGAATGAGCTTCTATTTATAGAAAAATATAGTTTCGATAATTGCAGGTTTTGGGGCTCGAAAAATTATAATACAATACCTCCAACTTTTCTTTCATTTTTAGTCCTGCAAGTATTATCAATCTTGCACCAACTCCCCTAATAGTAAATCATGTGAATCAATAGTAAAGTCATGTGACTCAATAGTAAATCATGTGACTATATAGTTCTAAACATGTGAAAAAATTAATTACAATATAGTACCTCCATCTATACCTCCATCTTTAACTTAGTCATGCAAGTATTATTAGTATTGCACCAACTCCCCTAATAATAAATGAATGTGACTCAATAGTACACACATTTGAACAAATAGTTATATAAGCATGTGAATTAGTAGCAATTATTTGCTCATTTATCCGATAAATTACATGATAACCCCAGACATCAATTATCATCGGAATAGATGTCGATTTCAACTAATACCAATAATCCCAACACAATGGAACTACCAAATTCATCTTTAATCAACACGAACTTATTCATCATTAATATCATAACTCACAATATTTAACAACCAGGTCGTTCCTAGGAAAGAGGGGACTTTCCAATAAGGATTTCTCCCTATTGGCGCGCAATTAGGTGACCAAACCCCTCATTGGCAAAACTTTTAGACATTGTAAATATTGTAATTTAATAATATGAATAACTTTGTTATCTCAGTTATTGATTTAATAATATATCATATAATGCAGAGGATACTGTGACAATAATCGAATCAATAATATGAGAGATATGATGCAAATTACTATAGCAATAATTGAGTATAACTGAGTGATTTCTCACGTATGCATCAATAATCAATACTGTGTGCTACTATGCAACCACACGTATTACTGTACTTTTACTACCGAGTAGTTCAACAGTATTAACAGTAAAACTTCCGCCGTTATTTTCATAAAAATTTTTTTGTCGTTTTCTCAATCCGATAATAATTCTGTTGTCGGGTCCACCAATGATTGCGACGTCGTATGAATATTCTCCGACCAATCGAATATAATATTACAACTTGCATACTTTGTAAATTTTATAAATATTACCCACAACTATAACATTACATTAAATCCACATCATAATATTCAAAAAAAAAATTCGAGAAATTTAAATCTTTATTCTTAAAATTTGGGATTTTACATCGCACAGACAGGTTATTCCAACAGAATAATAATAAAGAATGTAACTAGGCCATGCGTAATCTGTACAAACATGATATTCGAACAAAATAATAAAGAAGGGAACCAGGTCATGCGTAATCCGCACAGGTAGGATATTCCAACAGAATAATAAAGTACGAAACCAGGTCATACGTAATCCGCACAGACAGGATATTCCAACAGAATAATAAAGAATGGAATCAGGTCATGCGTAATCCACATAGACAAGATATTCCAACATAATAATAAAGAATAGAATAATAACAAAATTCACCAGGCATGCGATAGACTGCACAGACAGGTTATTCCAACAAAATAATAAAGAATGGAATAACAGAAGAATTTCACCATGTATGCGGTACTTTGCATAGACATGTTATTCCAACATAATAATAAAGAATGGAATAACAACCTTTACGAGTATTGAAAGAAAATAACTCTCTTCATGAATTCGAAAGAATAATAACCCTTACCTCAAAAGAAGTCTGGATACTAGAATAGTGAGGTAGCAGACTTCTCTTCTTCTTTCTCTCTATAATAATTGCTCTATAGCTTTAGTGAATTGGTGAGAAATGAAGGAAGTATAAGCTTCTATTTATAGGAAAATATAGTTTCAATAATTGCACGTTTTGGGGCTCAAAATATTACAGTATAATACCTTCCTCTTTTCTTTCATTTTTAATTTAGTCCTGCAAGTATTATCAAACTTGCACCACCCTCCCTAATAGTAAATAATGTGAATCAATAGTTCAATCATGTGAATCAATAGTTATAATCATGTGAAAATATGAATTATATTATATCACCTCCATCTATACCTCCATTTTTAACTTAGTAATGCAAATATTATCATTCTTGCACCAACTCCCCTAATAGTAAATCATGTGAATCAATAGTATACACATGGGAACACATAGTTATAAGCATGTGAATTAATAACAATTAATTTCTCATTTATCCGGTTATTTACCCGATTGGTCAATATAACCTCCAGACATTAATTATCATCGAAATAAATGTCGATTTCAACTAACACTAATAATTTCAACAGAATAGAACTATCAATTTTATCTTTAATAAACACGAACTTATTCATCATTAATATTATAACTTATAATATTTAACAACCAGGCCGTTCCTAAGAAAGAGGGGGCTTTCCAATAAGGATTTCTCCCTATTGGCGCGCAATTAGGTGACCAAACCTCTCCTTGACAGAACTTCTAGACATTGTCAATATTACAAATAATAATATAAATAACTTTGTCGTCTCAATTATTGATTTAATAATATATCATATTATGCAGATGATACTGTGACAATAACTGAATCAATAATATGAGAGATATGATGCAGCAATTACTGTAGCAATAATTGAGTATAACTGAGTAACTTTTTACGTAAGCATCAATAATCAATACCATGTGCTACTATGCAACCACGCGTATTACTGTACTTTTACTACCGAGTAGTTGAAAAGTTTTAACGGTAACACTATCGTCATTATTTTTATAAAAAGATAATTATGTCGTTTTTAACTATGACAATACTTTCGTTGTGGGATCCACCAATGATTGTGCCATTGTACGAATATTCCCTGTTAAAACGAATATTCCCCGACCAATCGAATATAATATAACAACTTGCATACTTTGCAAAATTTATAAATATTACCCACAACTGTAACATTATATCAAATCCACACCATAATATTAAAAAAAATATTTCGAGAAATTTAAATCTTTATTCATAAAATTTGGGGTCTCACAATCTCCCCTCATGAAATTTCGCCCTCAAAATTTACGTACGTACTTGGTATGCCGAAGAGACGAGGATACCTTGACTTCATTTCAGATTCTAACTCTTGAGGTATAACCTTTGAGTGTTGAATACGATCCTTCTTATCCAAGATTTTAACACGTATCTCCTCATACGTTAAATCTTATGCTATCTCGTCTAGTTCTAATTTAATAACGTGGTTCGGGTCATCCACATATTTACGTAACATCGATACGTGAAAAATGTTATGAACACGCGACATACTTAACGGTAAAACGAGTCTATAGGCCACAGTTCCTACTCGATCGAGGATTTTAAATGGGCCAATTAAATCGAGGGTTGAGATTTCCTCTATTCATCGATTCTTGCTTCTAGAATAATTCCCTCTTAAACCTTCTTCTTCACATTCATCAGCTCTGAGTATGTAGCTTGCACGACTTTAACTTTATCGATTAAAGTCGATTCTACTCGTATATTTGATATCACCACGTGGGTCCTAAGAGTCTTTAACTCTATCTTCATCATTTGTAAGTTATACGAAATGGATTTTTATGTTAACAACATCGCACTCGTAAACGCATACGATCTTCTACACAACACGTTAGCTACCACGTTCTCTCTTCCACAATGATATTGAATGGTATGATCGTAATCTTCAACAGCTCGAGCCAACGTCTTTGGCGCATGTTACGTTCATTTTAGTTGAAGAAATATTTGAGGGTTTTAGAAAGGGGTTTTGTACTGGGGTCAATACAAAATTCGATTTCACGCTCTAGGGTTAGGCTAAGATGTCTTCAAGAATACGTCAGGAAATTTATTAACAATAGAAATATCATTAAAAATCGTGACTCTCATCCCAAGACTTGGATAACACATCACAATGATACCTATCAATTTTCCATTGTCATTCACGACGTCGCCTACAGAAATTCTTGCTTCGGTGCATTCCACACAAAGAAGTCACCAGCGAAATGCTCGGGGCTCTTTACTTCTGGCTTGATATGACAGTAATTAACTTTAGTGGTTTGGTTACTTGAATTTGCATAATAGGTTGGTTAGGAATATGAAAGCTAACAACCTTACGAAAAGCATGATGAGTAGTTAACCAATCGATTCCTAAAATCGCATCAAATGCGAGTATTTTTAAAGAGATAAGATCGACAGGTAACGTGAAAGTGTCGATTTGAATCAAACAAGACTTATAAATAGTGGAAGTAATGAAGGTTTCTCCTAACCGAGTTTCAACCAATAAGTCAAAGTCTAATTTTTCCGGAGTCAAATTTAAACGTTGAGTGCTAGCAAGAGAGATAAAAGAATGGGTAGAACTGGTATCTAATAAGGTATAGACTTCGCAAGAATTTATAATTAACTAACCCGTGCTAACTTCGTTCGGGATACTCGCTTTTTGAGAAGTCACGAAAAACGCTCTTCCTGAAACCACTGACTTTGTTTTGTCCATATCCGCCTTTGGTGCCACCGTCTCAGCTGGACTTGACTTTGGTGTACGACAAAATTGGGCTAGGTGACCTTCTTTTCCATAGTTGTAACATGCTTTGGATTGCATCACGCAATTTGGACTGATATGTCCCTCCCCTCCACATTTGAATCAAACAATTGGTGGTTGTTCTCCTTCCTTGAAAATGGGTGTTAGTGCTGCTGTCTTTCCATCGTTGTTGAACCTTTTCTTCTTGAAATTTCCACTTCTATTATCTTGGCCATGATTACCACTGAAGTGGTTACCATTCTTGGCACGATAATTTCCCCCACGATGGTTATCATTGTTCCGATGGCCGTTGCCACAGGTACGATTATTATCGTGTTGTTGGTCGTTGCATTTTAGTTGTGCTGACTCATTATCGCGCTCCAAAAACTAAGCCCTATTCACAACATCTGAATATAAACAAAGTTTGTGAGAAATGAGGTATTGACGTATATCGGGTTTCAAACCTCTTAGAAACATTCGCGTCATTCGTTCCTCATTATCTACCAAATGGGATGCAAACCGGGATAACTCCGCAAATTTAGCCTTGTATTGCGACACGGTTATATTGTTTCACTCAAACTTGATAAACTCCACCTCCTTCATGTGACGAATACTTTCGGGAAAGTTCTTGTCGTTGAACAGCTCTTTGAACTTCTCCCAAGACATCTTGAGTGCATCAAGTTGGGTATGTTTTACAGATTCCCACCAGTAATCTGCCTTTTCACGCAACATAAAGGTGGCAAAGGGAACCTTTTGCTCCTCGGAGCATCCCAAGACATCAAATATCTTGGTGATCTGCTTTAACCATGTCTCCGCCTTAAGTGGTTCTGGCTTTCCCAAAAACTCTGGTGGTCCCAGCTCCTTGAACTGCTTAGCAGTGACCAGCCGTGGGTTGCCATTATTTCCACCTGCATTTTGAACAGTAGTCTCTCTTACCTGATGTTGCATGAATTGCATAAAGCCTCTGATCATCCCATCGTTCGCCATTTCATCGGTGTTGTTATTTACCTGAGGATTATTGTCATCTTGTTGTACATTATCCTGGGTATTGATCATTGGTGACTCAACTGTCTCATGTGCTACATTGCTTATCTCAACATTTTCGGATGCCATTTTCAAATACTGCCACAAAACAAGGGTTAATTAAATACCAAATAAACTTATGTAGGTCATACTAGTGAAGGAATTCCTCGTCTCTCCCCTCCTAGTTCTTGTCTCACATCTCGGCCAGGGATCATATCCCTAAGCTTTGATACCAACTGTGACGCCACCAAAACAGGTATACACCACCCATCTTGAGTCGCCAGATACATGGTATATAAATTCAAATACAACTGTCATGTAAAATACGAAAAAATATAAACTGAGAGTTTTAATAAGAATATTGTCATCTAGACAATATCCACACTCAATGGAGTCCTCATTACATTTATTGCCACACAATTTCACAAAATAGTGAGGACAACTAAAGCCATTTATCCTGGACCATCACTCCATTTCCCGACTCGTCCCATCTATATTCTCATTTCATGAGGAGAACAATGAAAGAAAGGGTGAGCTCAACTAGCCCAGTAAGAAATATTATGACTAAGATAATGCAGAATAAATTATCCTTAGCCTTCAACAGTATAACAACTGATAGATACAACAGACAACAAGTTTTAGATCAACAACTGCAGCGGAATAAACAATCCATTAGAAGAGTCAAGTAGAGCATAAAATCTACTATCTTCTATGATTTAAAAAGTTTCTCAACAATTTTATTGCTGAGACCCAGCTTAATAAATAAAATCGAATCATCCCTGCACCACGGCCAAGGATATTCATGTAATCATCAATGGTCATGATTATACCGAATAATCCCTGGTCATAATCATACCAACAACTATCCATCAATGAACTATAGGCTAATGAGGACTTTTACCACATCATTCGTCACATTACGGTCATGATTATACCGAATAATCCCTTGTCATAATCATACCAAGTCCATCTATGCACGTAAGCCAAAGATGAATTTCATCGCAATATAAGCACGAGGATGATGACAATGATATAAGCAATAATCAACCGAAATCAAATCAAACAAAATCAAGGATAAATATTAAAGACTTTAAATTTATCTAGAGTTTAAAGATATCCAAATTGTCAACATGATACTGCTTTGTAGAGTAAAATTCAAGAATAATATTCATGTACCAAAAATAATTTGGACAGGAAAGAATATATTTTTCGAGTAAATAGTACCCCATGAATAGTACCTTGTGAATAGTATTTCGAGAATAATACCTCGTGAATAGTACCCCGACATGAAAAGTACTCCAAATACCCGATGGAATAATATTCGGGTGAATAGTAACCTACGAATAGTAACTCGTGAATAGTACTTCGGCATGAAAAGTGCCCCGAATACCCGAGTGAATTATACTAGAGTGAATAGTAATCGGGTGAATAGTAACCAGTGAATAGTAACTCGTAAAAGAAAAATACCAAATAAAATGATATTTCATGACGAGTACAAAAGAAATGATATCTCAGATGAGTATAATAGAATATACGAAACTGCAAATGAATTTTCACCCGTCACGCGGTAATCCACGTAGACAGATCATTTCCACAATTTAATAAAGAATGAATTCGAAGGATCATTCACCATGCATGCGGTAATCCACATAGACATGTTATTCCAACAGAATAATAAAGAATGGAATAACATAAGAATTCACCATGCATGCGGTAGTCCGTATAAACAGGTTATTTCAACAGAATAATAAAGAATGGAATAATAGCAGATTCACCAAGCATATGATAGACCGCATAGACAGGATATTCCAACAGAATAATAAAGAATGGAACTAGGTCATGCGTAATCAGCATAGACAAGATATTCCAACAGAATAATAAAGAATGGAACCAGGTCATGCGTCATTCGCACAGACAGGATATTCCAACAGAATAATAAAGAACGGAACCAGGTCATGCATAATCCGCACATACATGTTATTCCAACAGAATAATAAAGAATGGAACCAGATCATGCATAATCCACACAAACAGGATATTCTAACAGAATAATAAAGAATGAAATAACAACAGAATTCACCAGGCATGCGATAGAACGCACAGACAGGTTATTCCAATAGAATAATAAAGAATGGAATAACAGAAGAATTTCACCATGTATGCTGTACTTCACATAGATAGGTTATTCCAATATAATAATAAAGAATGGAATAACAACCCCTACGAGTATTGAAAGAAAATAACTCTCTTCATGAATTCGAAAGAATAATACCCCTTACCTCAAAAGAAGACTGGATACTGGAATAGTGAGGTAGCAGACTTCTCTTCTTCTTTCTCTCTATAATTTCTCTCTATAATAATTGCTCTATAGCTTTAGTGAATTGGTGAGAAATTAAGGAAGAATGAGCTTCTATTTATAGGAAAATATAGTTTCAATAATTGCACGTTTTGGGGCTCAAAATATTACAGTATAATAACTTCCTCTTTTCCTTCATTTTTAATTTCTTCCTGCAAGTATTATCAAACTTGCACCACCTCCCATAATAATAAATAATGTGAATCAATAGTTCAATCATGTGAATCAATAGTTATAATCATGTGAAAATATGAATTACAGTATAGTACCTCCATCTATACCTCTATTTTTAACTTAGTCATGCAAGTATTATCAATCTTGCACCAACTCCCCTAATATTAAATCATGTGAATCAATAGTACACACATGTGAACACATAGTTATAAGCATGTGAATTAATAGCAATTAATTTCTCATTTATCCGGTTAATTACCCGATTGGTCAATATAACCTCCATTATCATCAAAATAAATGTCGATTTCCACTAACATTAATAATTCCAACGCAATGGAACTATCAATTTCATCTTTAATCAACACGAACTTATTCATCATTAATATTATAACTCACAATATTTAACAACCAGGTCGTTCCCAGTAAAGAGGGGGCTTTCCAATAAGGATTTCTTCCTATTGGCGCACAATTTGGTGACCAAACCTCTCCTTGACAGAACTTCTAGACATTGTCAATATTGCAAATAATAATATGAATAAATTTGTCATCTTAATTATTGATTTAATAATATATCATATTATGCAGATAATACTGTGACAATAACTGAATCAATAATATGAGAGATATGATGCAACAATTACTGTAGCAATAATTGAGTATAACTAAGTGACTTCTTACGCAAGCATTTATAATCAATACCGTGTGCTACTATGCAACCACGCGTATTACTTTACTTTTACTACCGAGTAGTTCAACAGTTTCAACGGTAACACTTTCGCCGCTATTTTTATAAAAAGATGATTCTTTCGTTTTCTAACTACGACAATACTTCTGTTGTGGGATCCTCCAATGATTGTGTCGTCATACGAATATTCCCTGTTAAAACAAATATTCCCCGACCAATCGAATATTATATAACAACTTGCATACTTTGCAAAATTTATAAATATTACCCACAACTATAACATTATATCAAATCCACACCATAATATTAAAAAAAATATTTTGAGAAATTTAAATCTTTATTTATAAAATTTGGGGTCTCACATCTAAGCCTCCAAAATATTTTTCAGAAGCTGTTCTTGAGTTTCTGGGCTGCCCAAAAACTCAAGTAGTGTGAAGGTCCCTACTTTGAGGCTTCATAATTTGCAGTCTGTGTCTAGTTTGTGTGATCTAGAGGTTCTAGCTTGCAGTCCTGATGTCATGGTACCATTATATCACATAATGCTAACTTAAAAATATCACACATATAAAATCTGAGCCGGTCAAAGTAGGACAAAAAGACTGTTCTTGAACATTTCTAAAAAACCAAGAAATGTTTTTGAGCATTTTGGTCAACGGTTGTTTGACCACGAATTGCTATGATTCTGTTACAGATCCAGGTGATCTAAAGGTTTTAATATGTACTCCTCATGTTAGACTACAAGGGTCAAACAACAACATGGTCAGTAACATTAACAATAGCAAGATCTGTGGCCTACAAAAACGCTGTTAAAAAAATATGGGTTTCTGGGTTACCCAAAAACCGGATTTCATGAACGGTCAAAGGATTTTGACCAACAATAACTTTTAATCTACACTTGATCTAGACATGATTCAAGTTCCAGATCCAAGACCTTATAACATACAACAAGTACCAACATTTAAAACACTAAAAACATTTACAGAGACAAATCTAGGAGACCTGACATTTGACTCTCAGACACCATTTTTCCAGATTTCCAGATTAGGGTATTTGAAATATAAAATTGATATTTCAAAATTATCATTAGGATTCTATATTTAGATTTAGATTTCCTAATCATATGTTCAATTTTGCTAATTAGGACTAACATTTTCTAATTAAAAATTGCTAATTTTAGCAGTTAAGTCCATAATTGTACCTTAGGGTTTCTAACAGAATAATTAGGGTTTCAAAATTTTGAATTTAGGGTTTCTAACAAATTTTTTATGATTAACCCTAATTAATCTTATAATTATTTACGCTTAAGTTATTAAGTTCCCAATTTAGGGTTTTAAACTTCTGAATTAGGGTTTCGGACTCCCAAAACTGAACTTAGATTTTGCAGAACCAGTTTTTAGGGTTTGTTATCCGACGTTAGGGTTTTCTAACTGAATGTTGACGTTCGAATATTATATTAGGGTTTGACACTGATATAATTTATCTGATCAACCCTTGACCCTTAACCACATTCTGTACACATATAATACCATATTTACAAAACATTTACACATATATACTTAATCCTGAATAATTCACCAAAATCCTTCTTAGAATTTTGAAATCCTCAAAATTCCTTCCCAAAAATATTAAACGCATACACTTATTTTCTATCCAGGTCTATTATTTGACCTTTAATCCATCATTTAAGATTTTAATAAATTGTCTAATTTCTCGGATTGTCACACATGTTATTGAAAAAGATGGCATTTTCGTGGATCCAACAAAAGGTAAAAGAAGTTAATGAGTGGGAACAACCGAAAATGCCAACCGAGGTTCAGAGTTTTCTGTGGTTAGCGGGATACTATAGAAGGTTCATCCAGGACTTTTCTAAAATAGCTACTCCGCTAACAAATTTGAAGAGGAAGTCGGTGAAGTATGTGTGGACTGAAAAGTGTGAGAATAGTTTTCAGAAACTAAAGAAGAGGTTAAGTGTGGCACATATATTGTCTTTGCCAGATGATAAGGGGAAATTTTGTAGTGTATAATGATGCTTCGCATAGAGGACTGGGTAGCGTGCTCATGCAGCATGGCAAGGTCATTGTGTATGCGTCATGTTTGTCGACATCATGATTTTTAGTTGTCCCTTTTCGTTACTTATTCTTTGGTGTTCTCATTGTTATGTGAGATTTGTTTGAAAAAACAAGTGAAAAAGGTCCGACATGTATAATGTCGACGATTTGACTGTAAGAGTCGCCAGTTGGTGTTTTTAACTGGTTGTACCAACGCAACCGAAAAGGTTTACACATTGACCCGGTGATTTGACACTGCTAAACGGGTCTGTGAAACTGAGATTCATTTTGGGTTCGAGGGCTTGATTATGAGGAGGGAAGGTGTTAGGCACCCCCCGACATCTGTGTTGCCACGGTGACCGCCACTTTTCAAAAAACTGTTATATGAATGTGTGTGTGTATGGATCAATGTACACTTATTTAAAAGTAGTGCAAGGTCTCGTTCGCACCTATATACAAAGGGTTTGAATTTATAGAAAAATGTAGTTTTAAATAGATATAGCAATGAAGTTTTGTAAAAGAGGTTTTTCAAACCCTGTGCTCAATAGGAATTGAGACCTTTTCATACTTCTATTTTATTGTTAAATGTTCGGTTTATTTGTTTTTATTTTTGAGATGCGAGGCATCTTCTAGAAACTTATATACAACAGTGCCGAACTCCTCATGGGCATGATAGCCATCTAAGGAAATTCGTACACTGTAAATAATGTACAAGCTGCTTACAGCTGAAAATTGTTAGAGTTTATGCCCTAGAGGCCAATTATGTGATATAATTGCTTAACATTTTGATATTATATTTGATTAAATAAATGAATGATTTTATTATGATTTTATTTACTGCGTTATATAATTGTTAACATAATAAAATTCCTTAGAATAGTGATACAAATTATATAGTTTCAAGTATGTGACTTGAACATGAGATTATATAATTACAATTAGTATCATTGTTCTTAAATGGCCCTAGTCGAGTATCATTGTTGATGGGACAACATTGATGTACTGAGACCAGTATATGGATTGACTGATGACCAAATCTCATTGGCCATAAATATATGAGATATTAAGTCAATGCATAGGTACATGTTAGAGAACGATGTACTGGACAGACCCACCATGAGAATTCTATTTGGAGCATTATGCTAAGTGTCATTAGAAATTCTCATAGTGATAATGATGTAATGGTCCTCCGACCTGAAATCACTATATTACTACACAGAAATTTATGTACTTTGATATCATCAAATGTCACCTTTAATAGGGTGAACTATAAAGGTGATTAATGGGTACATCATGAATCGTGTGAGGAATATGAGTGATCTAGATGGAATTTAACCCTCCTATATATTAGGGATGATATCCATAGGCCTCTTAATTGAGTAGGACTATGAAATACATGACCATGCTCAAATAGTGATTTGTTTCATATAGTCTGCTAATTGATCAAGAAAACTCAGATTAAATTATGAAGAGTATGACACATTCCATGACTCGAGTTTAATCTAGGATATTAAGGTTAAAAGGATTAAATTAAATTGAAACATTGGTCACGAAAAGGTTGTATTGAATCATCGATCTTATTATTACTTGGGTAGTAGTGATGCATTAGTAGATGCCGTTCACTATTTATAATTTTATAATATGAATTTAAAATTATTGCCAACGTAATAATAACCTATAGGGTCACACACATAGAACGTAATTTAAAATAGAATTAATTTAAATTTCAAGGATTTAAATATATTAGTATGATTAATAATATTTAAATCACGAATTTAAATTAAAAAGGATAATTTATATATATGTATATTAATTAAGACTTAATTAAGATATATATGTATATATATATATATATAAATTTGGATTTTATTAAAATACATTTTTGATTAATCCCTTTTTAACTACTATATATATGGTATAGTAGCCACTTAGGGTAATATCATAACATCATAACCCTAGTCGCTCTTAGAGAGAGACTAGAGAGAAACAGTTCTAAAATCCATTCCTTTTGGTGGCTAGTACCGCAGTTTCGTTTACTGCAGATCGTACGACGGTTCGCGGGGCGTTCGTGTGGATACTGTAGAGGCGCGATTCGTTTGGATTGAGTTGGAGATTCGAGCGCATCAATTTCAAAAGCATTTTCATATTCGGTATAATTTCTAACCACTGAATTAATTATTTTCGCATGGATCCTGTTTAGGGTTTCAAAAATTGCTTTAAATAGTTCTATTTCCGCTGTGCGTTTCATTGTCGAAACCCTATAAAAATGTCCACCACAGGAACCGAATCTAGATTCAGTAGATTGAATTTGTGATCACATGATTCCTAGGCTCACATGATACCTATATATATGTGTGTGCATGATCAACCACCACGAAGCAACTCCATGGGGGATCGAAAATGTAAATATATAAAAGCGGTAAATATATATATATATATATATATATATATATATATATATATATATATATATATATATATATATATATATATATATATATATATGGACATGATCAACCACCACGAAGCAACTCCATGGGGGATCAGAAATATAAATAAAAAAGTAAATGCGATCAACCGCCACGAAGTAAACTCCAGGCGGGACTAAATGTAAAGAAAGCAGTAAAAGGCCTCGAAGTAAACTCCAGGCCTGACAAATATATATATATATATATATATATATATATATATATATATATATATATATATATATATATATATATATATATATATATATATATAAAAGCAAGTAAACGCTCCAAACATAAGTCTAGGCTCAATCGAGGCATAACTCGATAATGTTAGTCCATATATAAAATATATACATGTATAAGTATATATATACAGACAGAAATGAAAACCACGGACCGAAGTCTGGGCATACACACATAACACGACTCTCAATGTGTAGAATAGTGTGTGCAAAGATGAAGAGAAAGGCTTTATAGAGTGTGAGAAGGCTTACAGTGGGCTGTCAATGTAGGATTCTATAACTCTAGATGGATAAACACTCAGCTCCTACCGGTAAGAAGATAGCTATATGTGAGCTAACATGTTTTTAAAATGAGGAAACACTCAATATGGGGTGTGTACAGAACAAATTGAAAGGGCTTCCTTGCCTTTTCTTTTTTAAAATGGCCACCCTAAACTCTATATTTTTAGAGCTGGTGGCCGCAAGTGTACCAGCGGCAGCCGCAGATGCACCTGCTGTTGTCCGGGCTGTCCCGGGCTCCGCCAGTCCCGTTATCTCGAAGTATGTGCACTCGTGCATTATGATGTCTGTTCGAACTTGGAGAACTTTAATTCGAGCATCCGAACAAGATATATAAGACCTTCTTTGTACCTCTTGTGTCAAGAGTTACGCAATGATATGGGATTAGAGGTTGTAAGAAGTCAGGAAGAGGGGACCATGCCCATAGTCTTCAAGCTTCAAATTTTATCCGGTGTGTTGCCACGCGTAATAGTCACTCGGGATTGGAACTCCTTGGTTCTTGAAGGACACTATTGTATATATGAAGTTTTGGGACAATGCGCAGGTGTTGAGGTGGTAAGATGACGTTTGACATCTCACCAGGGTTATCACCTGTTTGAGTTGAAAGCAGAAGTTGCTCAGGTTTATATCTAAGATTGGACTGCTGCAAGTGTTTGAATGTCGCAAGGTCATCTGTAAGTGTGCTTGTCTTCCTGGTGTTAGCTCCGGGTCTTTGGTATGACTGATCGCATTTGAAACAAGCATTTTTGGGGTTATCGCCGGAACTGCAACAACATTACTTGGGGGTTATCTCCAAGGACGAAACTTAGGGTTATCTCTGAGGTTTGAAATAACACTCTCGGTGTGTGTTCCGGGGTTGAGACTAAAATTCCGGTAGTATCCAGAATGGATGTGAGCTATCTTCCAGGGTTATCTCCAAAAGACGAATCTGCCCTCCTACAATGTTAGTAACAGGTGTGCAAAAAATTTTGAGTGTCTATAGATGCCCCTCTTTATCATATTCATGCAATGCAAGGTATGAATAGGATAAAGAATCCTAGACACTTGAAATGAAACAGATAAATATTATACTATGTGTAACAACATGATATAAATGTATGATGCATGAATGATTAATTGTCGGTTCCCTGTTAATCCTATTGGGATGACAATCAGTGATGTCTTGGACATGCGATCCAAGTCTTCAAGGATGTTAACGTTGGGGCTATCACAGAGTCGTGAATCTTAGACACAGACTTCTACTCCATAGAGGTGCCTCTTGTGTGCAGGAGATCTGTGGAGAGAAAGCTTTGTCTATTTGAGGATGTATATAACATATTCCATCATCGGTCCTCTCCGATGAGGATGGTCTTCTCTAGCTTGTATCACCAGCATGTACCACTGTGTTGTTGGAGTTACTGCCAACATTATGTATCGTCAAGGTTGCCTGACCTTCGCTGATGTATGTATCACCGGATAGATCCCTACTGGGGCATTGTCAAGGCTGCTTGACTTTCATTGATGTGTGTATCAATAGTTGAATTGAGTTGTGACCACATCTTGGAATATGTAGACATGAATATGTTGCTTTGATGGGTTTACTTGCCACCGGCTGAGATAAAGTCAAGGTTGCTTGACCTTCATTGATGTGTGTATCAATGGTTGAGAATACACTGTAACCCCCGCCGGGGATACATGAATGCTTGAATTTCTGCGCTGTAACCCCTGTGGGGGATACGTCATCAGTTCGTGACTTTGGCGTTGTGACCCCCGTCGGGGATACGTCTTTAATTCATAACTTCGGCGTTGTAACCCCCGCCGGGAATACGTCTTAGGGCCATTACCCTGCAGTTAAGGCATCGGACCTTTATGAGGTATTGTTGAGCATGATTTGTAAAAGCTGAGGCCACTGGTATAGTATACATTGTATGCAGGTGAATATCAATGTGTGACATGTGGAGCCAGAGTTTGACCCATGAAAACTAGGATTTCAGGCTATTCCGCTCAATCGCGTAGTGTTTTTATTCCTGATTTGGCCTTTTCAGCTTGTGAGACATCCTTTGCAACTCTAACTGGAATGAGCTGGAGGTGTGGGACCCATGTAGGGGTGCTGCAGGTACACCTGCAGCAGCCGCAGGTGGACCTGCAGCCAACCGTGGATATGTAAAGCCTGCAGGTTGCTTTTATAAGTTATTTTCAAGCTGCGTCGCGAAAGAAATCTGAGAGCTCTTCTTCAAACTTGCTGAGTTCGGGCGACTTTTTGCATATTCTGACACCATACAAGTGTTCTTCACTGTCCTAGTAACATATGCATGTATTATTTTCCAGTTTCTATCCGTTGGAAAATGACTTATCACATAAAATGCATTTAGACACATAGTAGTGAATATGCATGCTGATATGACTTGATAAAAAATATTCAACACAGTAAATGTTAGTATTAAACTATGCTGAACATAATGTTGTGAAAATTTTGACTTTTGAAACAGTCAAATTGGAACCTTTTACAGTCATTTCTTATCTTATTTGAGGACAAATGAGTAGAGGTAGAAAAGTAAAATAATCATGGTAATTAGACTACACTTACAAATTTTTTATTGTGATGTATTAAATGCATGTAGAATGTATATGACTGTGGGTAGGTGTGCTACTGAATGGCTACCTAATCATTCCCATGAGCATGTGGATAGTCCCATTTACAAAGGGGGCTATGGCAAAATTTTTCCAGAATGTAGGAATTTGGTAGTCATGCATTTTTAACTCTACTGTAGATGTATGTTAAAAAAAATGCATGCATGCATGTAGTCATAAAATACATTTTGAAAAGCTCTAGGTATGAATTTACCACACCGTTTCTGAGGTGATTTAGAGACTAGTTGTTCAGATATTATGGATCCGGATCAGCCAAGTAGTTCCCAGTACTGGTGTACAGAGGAGGGCTTCTGAAGTACCTCGACCATGTTCTATTAGACATCCTCGTCATTTGGTGGAGGCGGTGATACGTCCTGTCCGGGTTGAAGTGTCGAATGTCGAGGATGAGGAGGAGGATGTACCGGTTGAGGTTCCTGCTCCTGCTATACGTGTTCCCCGTAGGGATTTTCCAGGTATTCAAGTGGTGAACCCAGATCTTCTAGGTGACTTGAGTCGACATCCTTTAGTCTACCTGCACGCAAACGAGGTATGAAGTTAGATCTTAATCTTCCTTATTTCCTATTGATGAGGAGCAAAGGGTTCTGAAGTTGATCTGCATTTGATATAGGTTTCCGGCTTTACACAGCCTCGAGGAAACTGGTTCAGTATCCACTCTATGTATCAGGCTTTGTATGATTACTATAGAGCGATTGTACATTGCTAGGGATTTATGACGTTCTTTTCCATTCTTCCCTGTCACTGTCCCTGGGATTACCTCAGGGCATTGTCTGAGCGGTGGTTTCACCAGACTCAGTCACTTCACTTGTTGGACTGTGAGGTGATGATGATGCCGATGGATTGGAGATTTATCACAGGTATGGAGTTTGAAATGGATCCGGTGCCTTGAACGACGGATATTACCCCTACTGCCTTCAAATACTTGTTAGGAGTTCCGGTGGAGGCGCTCAAGAGTAGGACTGTACGTACAGGTCCTAGATGCTATGAGCGGGCTGTTGAGTGAGCCTATACCTGATGATGTGAGAGTTAGGGATCGTATTCTTCAACAATTGTTCCTGATGATCATTAGGGGCTGCTTCATCGCAGATAACTCTTCTACGGTATCCTTCACTTTGATCAGCGCCACTTGACATGTGGACCATATAGGAGACTATGATTGGGGTTCATACAGTTTTGCCTACTTCCTCAGGGGAATGCGCATGCTATCACAGGGCTTGACCGAGGCTTGGTTAGGATTCTACCCATTTTTACTGGTGAGTATTTCTCTTATCTTTTACCATATACAGGTTAAGAGCGTTGACTGACAGCAGATGTTACATTTATGTTGGCAGTTTTGGGCCTGTGAGAGGCTTCCATGTTTGCGACCTATGAGCATGCTAGGTTTAGATACCTATCCATGAGGACGGAGATGGCATCAATCCATACTGGCGGAGGTCCCTGTTGTTGAGGGTTTCACTCATTGCCGCCGACAGCTGGAATTGTTGACAGCTGATCTCATCACATGGGTTCCCTATTCTGGGGAGCACTTGAGCATTAGATTTGAGGATGGGTACCCGACTGGAGTTGAGTACATTATTTCCACCCGTAGGATTCTTCTCTTCATAGATGGAGGATGGGAGCTCTACTTAGGAGAGCGTGCTATTAGGAGCACTACATGAGAGATTCGCATGCCGATCTTGCCTCCTGACAGGAGTTATTGGCCCGTTTTGCAGTCACCCGTCATTGATATCCCATTGTTGGGGATTGACGATTTCAAATTGTCACAGGGTCCCTGGACTCAGGAGATGTTCCAGCATTGGTGGTTCCCTCGTACCATTGGAGCTCAGACCCGTGCCACACAGTTTATGGGGGATATGGTTTCAGGATCCGTGATGATGACGGATTGGCTAGCCTATGTCAGAGATTCGACTCATGTGACACAGATTGAAAGTTTGACCCGACAGTTGGACCGGGCACATTTCTTTATCAGGCATTTGGGTAGAGATCCTTCAGAGGCAGATACTTTTAGTCCTTCTAGCTCTAGTGCTGGCCCCTTAGGTGACCCATATGGTTTTGCCGGTGCATATGCTCCCTTGTATAGGCCTGACATCTCTGTAGATAGAGATCTAGTGACTTAGGAGGAGTTACATCAGATGGACAGGATTGACGATGTGGACATCGATACCATTGACTTCTTCTGATGTATATTCTCGTTATCTCTTTTTATAGGCCTCTGTTTGATGATGGGTAGCTTCGGCCCATTCTCACTATATCTTTTGATAGGCCTCTATTAGATGTTAGGTAGCTTCGCCCCATTTCCATGTATTTTAGCTGTATAGAGATGTATTAGATGATGATATACTTAGGAATGTATATATAGGTTTCCATTCCCTATATCATATTGCCATCTATTATATCATGCATGTTATTATGTTATGTATATGTATGTATGTCCAGAGATATTCAGCATTGACCCCTGGATGGTCTTATGACACGGCCCATACAGATGTCTTCCTTGACAGTTAGCCGTATTGATCATACCCCACCATTTTTGGTGGCATCTGATACGCGTTCATGGTATGATAGTATGTCACCACTAGACAGGGTGACTGTAGATCATTTGTTGTAGCATACTATGACATGTTTCAGGTTCCTACAAGATTCATAAAGGGTATGCTAGAGCATTGAGTACCGGAGAGGCAGGTTTTTTGATTTGGGATCCATGAGTTGAATCCTACTCTAGAGGAGTATGCATGGTTGACGATGCTGCCTTTGGACAGACCTTGAGCGCACATGGCAATCGGGGACATGAGTAGACAGTTCATGACCATCACCAGTTTGAGGCTACAGTGGTATAGGATGAGATCACATCTGGCCATGTGATATCCCAGCATTTTTTGATTGACAGATTTGGCTCTGAGGATAGTTATGCATGGCATTCCGGGGATTTCCCCTTGCCGGAGGATCATTGGTGTCTGGCCAGATTGGATGTATTGTTACTGTGCGTACTGTCGTACGTCTACATGCCACAAAACATCCTTACTCATGCTCCATGCATGATTTATCTTCCTCTAGCTGGTTGGAGAGGGATGATCACTTACCACCCACTGGTCGTGATGTGTCAGTTTGACCAGTTTTAGGATTTCCATCCATTTGAGGGGGCAGTGAGTCGGCGCTTGGCTTCACGCTGTTTATCAGCAGAGGACAGATCCAGGTTGTATGCCTGTTGGGATCAGCGAGAGCTAGCTGAGTTTTCTGTCAGCCATCTGGGTTATTCTGTAGAGTATTACACATGGATGGAGACAGAGATTGCATCGACTATAGTAGTATCCACAGTGCAAGATATTAATTCCGACGATGAGGAGCCTTTGGAGGAGGCTGACATTCCCATCGATGGGGACTTGACTGCTGGGCTGCCAGCATATGTGATGGATTCTCCCACCCCGAGTGCCACTGTTACTCAGTACTCAACATAGTATTTGGAGCAGAGCCTACATCTGATGACCTATGAGAGAGATCAGGCTAGGGCCTCGATGTTGACAGCTCTTGATGGGAGAGAAGCCGCTCTATTAGAGAGGGACGCTACTTTTTAATACATCATAATAGACTTTAAACATAAAAAGGACAAGCTAGTCGGTAGCCTTGCCCTTGCCCTTTTTTGTTCTAGAGACACCTCCCTGTTCTTCCTCAACTGAAAGGTTTTAAATAAGCATGGATGAGCACAAATTGCCCAGCAAGTAATATACAACAAGGGTGTATGATATAATATCACAAGGTTTGAAATATTGAAGGGTTATTTCTAGGATAGTTCAAAGTGTTAGAATAATATCATGAATATGGGATATGGCAATTCAATATAAATCAACAGATATATATGAATTCAACGGCTAACGATGTATCCAACTGGATAAGAAATTTATACTGAGTAATCACTAAGGACTTTGGAACTTTCAGTAGAGTTACCAATATTAAACTGATAACCTAAAATATCAAGTACTATAGATGATCAGGCTACAATACTTTACGTTATGCATAACACCACAATAATATTTATTCATCTGTTGGGGTTTTCAAATACATACACTCCCCTTACCAAAAGGGTTATCCAACTTAGTTTTTTTAAGATTTCCGCACCAATCAATTGGTTTAGACAACTTTTATAAACATGCATATTGTGACGCCCCCAAAATAGGTATACATCACCCATCTTGAGTCGCCAGAAAATACACTATTGACAACTTCATTTATACAACTGTTAAACTGTCGTGCAAAGTACGACCACAGTTAAACTGTGAGTTTTAATACAAATGTATGTAACTCTCATGGTGCCTCGACCACAACCTTAAAATGGTACGTTACATAAAAGTACAGTCAAAAACTGTTTTAGAAATTAAAATCTTTGGGAAGTGCTCAAGGAAACCTTCGTACATAGGAGGCCATGAATCTAAGTTATGATAGATATCATATGTCTACAGAATTATCCTTGGTTGACCCAATAGACCCCAAAGAAAAATGAGAAGATTACTATCATCTTCTTTCTAATGGTGAGTCTTCTCTTGACATATAACTATCTCCATTGTCTCCAAGTGAAAATTATATTTCAAATAAACTCCAAGATCATATTGGTAGTGCTCGTAGATATACTCAGCAAGTGGATGTGCACAACCCTGTTTTATGATAACACGAGGTTGTATATCATTAGACGTCTTGTATGATAGTGGCAATACACACTTCCAAAGTTGGGTTCACCTCACCCTATTCGGTTCATCAAAATTAAATATCAAATGACGTATACAATACAACACACTTATCTAAAGTTCTCAATAAAATTATTTCCATACTATTTAGGGAGAACCGCAACAACTATAAACCACCGTTCTATTCCCCTGTTATTCCCGCTCGACTCATTAATACTCTTATTACCTTAAAAGAATTATGAAGCAAAAGGGTGAGCACAACTAGCCCAGTAAAGAATATCATAACTAAAGATAATTAAATTATCAATAGCTTTCGTCAATAATAAATCAGAGATTTAGAACATATGGTAGATGATAAAACTTATCAACCATAGTTGCAGCGGAACGAACAATCCATTAAAAGAGTCAAATAGACCATCAGGTCTATTATCTTCTCCATGTTAAAAGTCCACCAATAATGTTTTATCCTTGTAACATCAATCAACAATTCCTGTCCACAATCATATGAATAACTCATAATCATAATTGTGATTCTGAATTCCTTTTCGCACCCAGGACAAAGATAATTTTCATCACCTATCTTCACCCGAAACATCAAAAATCATAGTTATACCAAATCACAATTCCTGCTCATAATCATACTAATAAATTCATCTTTGCACTATGGTCAAAGATATACAACTGTATAACCAATAACCAACTGTTCATCTTTACACTACAGGCCAAAGATATACAACTGTAAAACCAATAATTCTGAGACTCAGCTTAATAGTATCACGACCATGAATTATCCATGCACTACGAGCCAATGATATTCATGTTTTCAATTACGATCATGATTATACCGAATAATCCCTAGTCATAATCATACCAAGTCCATCTATGCGCTACGGGCCAAAGATGACTTTTACCACATCATTTGTAACATTACTGTCATGATCATACCATAAAATAATTCATCTTTGCACCCTTGACCGAAGAGAATCCATAGCCATAATCATACCAAAAAATGTCCATCAATGCATTACGGGCCAATGAGAACTTTTTCCATATCATTTGTAACATTACGGTCATGATTATACCGAATAATCCCTGGTCATAATCATACCAAGTCCATCTATGTACTACAGGCCACAGATGACTTTCAACATAATATAAACACGAGGATAATGATAATGATATAAAGATTCAATCAAATGAGATAAAGGATAAATATTAAACATTTATAATACAGTTTATGTGACGCCCCCAAAATAGGTACACATCACCTATCTCGAGTCGCCAAATACATTGTGCAAAATTCAAATACAACATAATAATACAGCTGTCGTGTAAAATATGACAAAACATAAACTGAGAGTTTTAATAAAAATATTGTCATCTAGACAATATCAACACTCAAAGGAGTCCTCAATATATTTATTATCACACTATTTAATAGAATAATGAGGACTACTAATACTATCATCTGGACCGTCACTCCGTCCCCCGACTATTCCTGGCTACGTTCTCATTTCCTGAAGAGAACAATGAAAGAAAGGGTGAGCTCAACTAGCCCAGTAAGAAATATTATGACTAAGATAATGCAAAATAAATTATCATTAGCCTTCAACCATGTTAAACTGATAAAATACAATAGACATCAAGTTTAACTACAGCGGAACAAACAATCCATTAAAAGAGTCAAGTAGAGAATAAAGTCTACTATCTTTTTTTATTTATAAATTTTTTCATCACTTTTATCGCTGAGACTCAGCTTAATAAATAATCCACATCATCAAATCATCCCTGCACTACAGGCCAATGATATTATTTAGTATCATGACCACGAATTATCTATGCACTACGGGCCAAAGATAATCGTGTTTTCATCAACGGTCCTGATCATGCCATAAAATAATTCATCTTTGTTCCCTTGGCCGAAGAGAATCCATAGCCACAATCCTACCAAAAACTGTCCATCAATGCACTAGGGGCCAATGAGGACTTTTTCCAGATCATTTGTAACATTACGGTCATGATTATACTGAATAATCCCTGATCATAATCATACCAAGTCCATCTATGCAATACAGGCCACACATAACTTTCAACATAATATAAACATGAGGATGATGACAATGACAATGACAATGACATAATAATTGAATAAAACAAGTTCAAGAATTAATTTATCCAAGAACCAATAATGTCTAAATTGTCAACATGATACTGCTTTATAAAGTAAAATTCAAGAATGCTCAGAAAAATATTTTCATGAAAAGATACCGGATGAAGCCCAAATATCAAGGATATTCCACTAATTTCATGGAGTGTAGAAGTCAAAACTTTAACCAACTGAGTATAATAAAGAATGGAATAACAAAAGAAATCACCATGCATGCGGTACTTCGCATAGACAGGTTATTTCAACAGAATAATAAATAACGGAACTAGATCAGGCGTAATACGCACCGACAGGATATTCCAACAGAATAATAAAGAATGGAATAACAATAGAGACCACCATGCATGCAATACTTCACATAGACATGTTATTCCAACAGAATAATGAATAATGAAACCAGGTCCGGCGTAAAACACACAGACATGATATTCCAACAAAATAATAAAGATAGAACTAGGTCCGGCGTAAAACGCACAAACATGATATTACAACAGAATAATAAAGAATAGAATAACAACAAAATTTCACCATGTATTCGGTACTTCGCATAGAAAGGTTATTCTAGCAGAATAATAAATAATGGAATAATAGAAGAATTTCACCAAGTATAGGGTAGACCGCGTATACAGGTTATTCTAACAGAATAATAAATAATGGAATAACAGATGTTCTCTTCATGAATATGAAAAAAAATAATACCCCTTACCTTAGAAGAACTAGATATTGGAAAAGTGAAGTATCAGAATACTTTTCTTCTTTCTCTCTATAATTTCTCTCTCTAGAGTTTCAGTGAATTCGTAAGAAATTATGAAGGAATGAACTTCTATTTATAGAAGAATAGACTGAATAGTTACTAATCCATGAACGGTCCATATTGATTTACTTTTAAACAGACGGTCCAGATTGATTTAATAAAATATTCTAATAAAACAAAAATCTTTTAAATAAAATATAATATATTCTATATATTTTCTAATAAAACAAATAAATTTATAAGAGTATTCTATTTTATATAAAAAGATTTTACTATACAAAACACTATACAGACACTATACAACCCTATACATAATAAAATATAATATATTCTAATTATTGTCTAATAAAATAAATAACTTTATAAAAGTATTCTGTTTTATATAAAAAGCTTTTCTGTTTTATTAATAATAATAAAATAAAAATCGAGACAACCAATAAGGGAGTGCCCTCTTATGAAGGTAACTAGTTTTCTTCCATCAAATGGGCCCACATGTTCCCCTTCCACCAACATGTCACCATCACAGTGCGTACCATTATATATATATATATATATATATATATATATATATATATATATATATATATATATATATATATATATATATATATTGAATAACTATTTACCGATTATTTTATACCAACTTGCGTACTTTGAAAAAAATTTCAAATATCACCCGTAACTTTAAACTTTTATCAATTTAACTATTTACCAAAATAGAAAAATTGAATAATTTTCTTTCATAAAATTCGGGGTCTCACAATCTCCCCTCCATATAAAATTTTGCCCTCGAAATTTACGTACGTACCTGATATTCGAAGAGATGAGAATACCTTGCTTTCTTTTCGAATTGTACCATCCCGATTATTTTCGCTCTATCATGATTTTCCCATTTCTCATCGCATATATTTCAAATATCATTCTAGAGCATAGTTTCAAAATAAGGGTTAATTAACATATCACATATTATCCATATACTCTGATCGACCAATTAAATAACAAGTACACTTAGGTAGGTCATACTAGCGAAGGAATTCCTCGTCTCTCCCCTCCTAGTTCTTGTCTCACATTTCAGCCAGGGATCATATCCCTAAGCTTTGATACCAATTGTGACGCCCCCAAAATAGGTATACATCACCCATCATGAGTCGCCAAATACATGGTGCAAAATTCAAATAAAACTTAGTAATACAGCTGCCGTGTAAAATACGACAAAACATAAACTGAGAGTTTTAATAAGAATATTGTCATCTAGATAATATCCACACTCAAAGGAGTCCTCAATATATTTATTATCACACTATTTAACAGAATAGTGAGGACTACTAGTACTATCATCTGGACCGTCACTCCATTCCCCGACTAGTCCGTGCTACGTTCTCATTTTCTGAAGAGAACAGTGAAAGAAATGGTGAGCTCAACTAGCCTAGTAAGAAATATTATGACAAAGATAATACAGAATAAATTATCATTAGCCTTCAACCATGTTAAACTGATAAAATACAATAGACATCAAGTTTAACTGCAGCGGAACAAATAATCCATTAAAAGAGTCGAGTAGAGAATAAAGTCTACTAAGTTTTATGATTTAAAAAGTTTTTCTTCACTTTTATCGCTGAGACTCGGCTTAATAAATAATCCACATCATCAAATCATCCCTGCACTACAGGCCAATGATATTATTTATTATCAAGACCACGAATTATCCATGCACTACGTGCCAAAGATAATTTTGTTTTCATCAACGGTCCTGATCATGCCATAAAATAATCCATCTTTGTTCCCTTGGCCGAAGAGAATCCATAGCCATAATCATACCAAAAACTGTCCATCAATGCACTACGGGCCAATGAGAGCTTTTTCCACATCATTTGTAACATTACGGTCGTGATTATACCGAATAATCCCTGATCATATGTAGCAACTCCGAATCCGAGTCCCAAATCACCTCGGATCCGGTATACTATTTTTATTACTATTTACGGAAGATATAAACATAAATTGTTTATACATTACATTACACACTATTCCCCAAGGTCGAGTAACCTTAATTTAATACACAATTCATAAATATTTATTACACAACATTATTTATCAAAGTATATTATTACAAACTAGTAGCACAATTTATCCCAAGCCGGACTTGGCATTAATCGTTTCCTGTACCCGAACGCATTCGCCTTATCTGCAATATTTTATCATGATATAGCAAGGGTGAGCATGAAAGTTGCCCAGCAAGTTTATATACAATAACATAACGATATATCATGATTGAAGAGTATGAATAATTGGTTGGCTATAATTCAACAATATGATTGTGAACTAGCAGGAACAAAATTTTGACTGAACAAGTATTTTACATGAACAAACATTTCTGAACCAACTGGTAATGAAGGTGATCAGCCTTTCATACCTGACTTATACATGCAAGATGTACAAAGTATAATTTTCATGGCAATCAGCAATGATTAACCATAAGCTGGAATAAACTACTCTTATTAGAGTTAAGTATGAGAAAAACTTGCCTGAACCGTTGATTACCGCACGCAATTTAATAACGCTTTACCCGAAGACCTAATATTAATAATATAGATCTTTAATAATTAGAATAATATCATCACAGTATAATACTATTATACATATATCCACAGAATAACCTAAACACATTATCACATAACCCTATCAGTCTTTACAACACATAAGACTAGGTATCAAGTCAAACTATTTAAGTCTGAGTTGAAACCAACACAATTCTAACATCCTGACGGTCTAGTCGGACTAATATCGAGTTTAAGTTCAATTAAACTCTGTCTAACCACTTATCCATTATCACAGATAATTTCTTATCAGACAAAATATTTTTCCTAGGCTCGTAATAATTTTCGGATAATTATTACCATTTATTAACATTTTTAAATCCTTAAAACTGTATTTAAATAAATTAAATACCACAAAATTCCTTAATCATTAATATTCATTTAAGATCATTACATAATATTATAATATAATTATAATATATCAAAGTATTTTTAATACCTTAAAATCTTAATTATATGATTTTTAAACACTTAAATCCATTATCTGATAATTGCTATTAATATCAAAAATTATATTTTATAACTTAAAATATTTTTATAACACTTAAATCATTTTTATATGATTTTTAAATCATTAATTCCATTTTTCCTTAATTTATTTAATATATTCATTAAATAAACTAACTACCATTAATAATAATTTTTTAATGAAATTCATCCCAAAATATTAAAAGTCATCAAAAATAACTTAAAATATTTTCTTTTACCATAATATTATTTTTCATGATTTTTCATCAATTAAAACTATTTTTAAATAATTTATTTAATAAAGTAATTAAATAAATAAATACCATTTATATTCCAAAAATATTAAATATTTTCAAAATATACTCAAAATAGTTAAAAACTAATTTTCAGACTTTAAAATAATTTTTCTAATTTAAAATAATTTTCGGAAAAATAAAAATAAACTGTCGCTAAAGGCCTATAGCGACGCTTTCTGTCGCTATAGGTGTTCTTCAGGGCTGCCCAGATTTTCCGGCAGTGGCTAGGTTGGTACTTTGACCGGACTTAAAACAGTGTTCCTTACGTTTTTCTGGCTTGCTAAAACTCTCAGATTGTAGTACTTTTACAATACTACAACATGAAACCAAGTTCATGGCCAAACAACAACAGAATAGCAAGATCTAAGCTTCCAAAACTGATGCCAGGCCTGTTCTTCAAATTCTGGGTTTTCCAGATTTGAAGAACAACCTTAGGTACCTACTTTGACGCTTAATAACTTGGTGATCGTGCAACCTTTATGCGATCTATCAATTACAGGTTGTAGATAACATGTAGTACTACAATGTAAAACCTTAATATCAACATAACAGCATCAGATCGAACTAGAATATACTGGTCAAAGTCGACCACGGACAGCACTAACGAAATTTCTGGGTTCGCTGGTTTTACAGTTCGGTCAACGGGTTTTGACCGTTTATATCTTGCGATATATAAGAGATCTAGGTCTGATTCTTTTTGAAACTTAAAGACCACATATCAGACTACATGTTACAAATTTTAAACATCAGAAATTCTTAACACACACGGATCTATGGTGTCTGACATTTGACTGAAAAAAACGAAATTTCCAGATTTCCAGATTTGCTAAAACTTTAAATTCGTGCACTTTGATGTTATGGGTCATGGATTTAACAACCCAGAACATCAATTGACACCCTATTACACCACTTTCAACAATCAATTGCAACATTTAACCAAGAATCGAAGGATTTCAAAAATTTAGAGATTTATACCTTTTTGCTTTGATTTTCATTTTCTGCCTTTGATCTGATTCTGGTACACGTGAGGCTGGATTTTGGGACTGATCTAGCAATATATTTCGAAGTTTTTAGAGAGAGAGTCAATGATGTGTATTGGTGGGTAAATGAGCAATAATGTAGCATTTTCTCTTTCTTAAATCTAATATATAAGTTAGATTCATGCATGATCTGATCCAGCTGCTGATCTAGATGATATGTTGCACATGGCTAGGGTTTAGGGTTGCTCAACCACTCCCCTTAGGTTTATTCTTGCAAGCTAAGACACAATAATGCACTTAAGGGCATTTTTGCCATTTCCTTTTATTTCTAGATTTTCTAATTTGATGAAACTCTTAGGGTTTAGGGTTTAAGCATACTTAGATTTAGAGTTTGGATAATTTAGGGTTTAGGTTTTAATCCCCAAATTTTTAGCAACTTGGATTTCCAAAATTTTCTAATTAAATATAAAAATAGAAAATTTTGATTTCTAAATTATAATTAGAGCTTCCTAATTATTTTATAATTTCCTAATCATGAATCATTATTTGCTAATTAGGACCATTTATCCTAATTAAAATTGATAATTTAGCACTTAGGGTCAACTTTGTACATTAGGTTTTCAAAACCACATTTTAGGGTTTAAATAAAATAATATTTCAATTTTAGAAATTTAAATTTCCCAATTAGATTAGGGTCTCTAATATCTTGACAATTAGGATTTATATTTCCTAATTAATATTGCTAATATAGCAATTTAAATCCATCACTGAACAATTAGGGTTCAAAATCGCGAATTAGGGTTTATAACCCACAAATTAGGGTTTTCTAATAGAATATTTTTTTAATTTAGAAATTAAATATTCGTAATTAGATTAGGGTTTTCTAATTACACAAAAATTGAAATAATTAGGATTAGGGTTTCCTAATTAACATTGCTAATTTTAGCAATTAATTCCACAATTTAGCATTAGTTTTTTTTTGACGGAACAATTAGGGTTCCAAAAAATTGAAAATTAGGGTTTGTAAATTAATCAACCTTTACCCTAATTAGTACTTAATCAATACTTCATAAGAATTATTATTCTCCATTATATTCCCAGATTAGGGACTTCATTTTTTCAGTATCTGAAATTAGGGTTTTTCAGATCTGGTATTAGGGTTTTAAATTTGGAATTAGGGTTTCGAATTCTCGGAACTGAAACTAGGGTTTCCAGAACCGATTTCTAGGGTTTCTTGTTAAACGCTAGGATTTTCTAACCGAACATGTCGTTCTTAATATATACTTAGGGTTTATCACAGATGTAATTTATCTGGTCAACCCTTGACCCTTAACCACATTCTGTACACAGAACATAACCATATACACAGAACATAATCACATCAATCCTTAATCCTGAATAATTCATCTATATCCTTCACAGAATTTTGAAATCCTCAAAATTCAATCCCAATAACATTAAACGCATACACTTATTTTCAGTCTAGGTCTAATATTTGACCTTAAATCAATCATTTAAGATTTTCATAAATTCTCCAAATTTTTGGGTTGTCACATCATAATCATACCAAGTCCATCTATGCAATACAGGCCACAGATGACTTTCAACATAATATAAACATGAGGATGATGACATAATAATTAAATAAAACAAGTTCAAGAATTAATTTATCCAAGAACCAATAATGTCCAAATTGTCAACATGATACTACTTTGTATAGTAAAATTCAAGAATGCTCAGAAGAATATTTCCATGAAAAGATACTGGATGAAGCACAAATATCATGGATATTCCACTAATTTCATGGAGTATAGAAGTCAAAACTTTAACCAACTGAGTATAATAAAGAATGGAATAACAAAAGAAATCATCATGCATGCGGTACTTCGCATAGACAGGTTATTCCAACAGAATAATAAATAACGGAACCAGGTCAGGCGTAATACGCACCGACAGGATATTTCAACAGAATAATAAAGAATGGAATAACAACAGAGATCACCATGCATGCGGTACTTCGCATAGACAGGTTATTCCAACAGAATAATAAATGACGAAACCAGGTCCGGCGTAAAACACACAGACATGATATTCCAACAGAATAATAAAGACGGAACTAGGTCCGGCGTAAAACGCACAGAAAAAATATTACAACAGAATAATAAAGAATGGAATAACAACATAATTTCACCATGTATGCGGTACTTCGCATAGAAAGGTTATTCCAGCAGAATAATAAATAATGGAATAATAGAAGAATTTCAACAAGTATAGGGTAGACCGCGTATATAAGTTATTCCAACAGAATAATAAAGAATGGAATAACAAAAGTTCTCTTCATGAATATGAAAAAAATACCCCTTACCTTAGAAGAACTAGATATTGGAAAAGTGAAGTAGCAGAAAAATTTTCTTCTTTCTCTCTATAATTTCTCTCTCTATAGTTTCAGTGAATTCGTAAGAAATAATGAAGGAATGAACTTCTATTTATAGAATAATGGACTGAATAGTAACTAATCCATGAACGGTCCAGATTGATTTACTTTTAAACGGATGGTCCAGATTGATTTAATAAAATATTCTAATAAAACAAAAATCTTTTAAATAAAATATAATATATTCTATATATTGTCTAATAAAAAAAATAACTTTATAAAAATATTCTGGTTTATATAAAAAGATTTTACTATGCAAAACACTATGCATGCACTATACAATACTATGCATAATAAAATATAATATATTCTAATTATTGTCTATTAAAACAAATAACTTTATAAAAGTATTATGTTTTATATAAAATGATTTTATTATGCAAAATACTATGCATAATAGAATATAATATATTATAATTATTGCCTAATAAAACGAATAACTTTATAAAAGTATTCTGTTTTATATAAAAAGCTTTTCTGTTTTACTACTAATAATAAAATAAAAACTGAGACAACCAATAAGGGAGTGCCCTCCCATGAAGGTAACTGGTCTTCTTCCAACATATGGGCCCCACATGTTCCACTCCCACCAACATGTCACCATCACAGTGCGTACCATTATATATATACTGAATAACTTTTTACCGATTATTTTATAACAACTTGCTTACTTTGAAAAAAAATTCAAATATCACCCTTAAATTTAAACTTTTATCAATTTATTTAACTATTTACCAAAATAGAAAAATTGAATACATTTATTTCATAAAATTCAGGGTCTAACAATCTCCTCTCCTCATGAAATTTCGCCCTCGAAATTTACGTACGAACCTAATATTCGAAGAGATTAGAATACCTTGCTTTCTTTTCGGATTGTACCTTCCCGGTTATTTCTGCTCTATCATGATTTTCCCATTTCTCATCTACTGTATTTCAAATATCACTCTAGAACATAGTTTCAAAATAAGGGTTAATTAACATATAACATATTATCCCTATACTCTGCCCGACCAATTAAATAACAAGTAAACTTAGGTAGGTCATACTAGCGAAGGAATTCCCCGTCTCTCCCCTCCTAGTTCTTGTCTCACATCTCAGCCAGGGATAATATCCCTAAGCTTTGATACCAACTGTGACGCCCCCAAAATAGATATACATCACCCACCTTGAGTCGCCGAATACATGGTGCAAAATTCAAAAAGAACTTAATAATACAGCCGTCGTGTAAAATACGACAAAACTTAAACTGAGAGTTTTAATAAAAATATTGTCATCTAGATAATTTCCACACTCAAAAGAGTCCTCAATATATTTATTGTCACACTATTTAACAGAATAGTGAGGACTACTAATACTATCATCTAGACCGTCACTCAATTCCCCGATTAGTCCCGGCAACGTTCTCATTTCCTGAAGAGAACAGTGAAAGAAAGGGTGAGCTCAACTAGCCCAGTAAGAAATATTATGACTAAGATAATGCAGAATAAATTATCATTAGCCTTCAACCATGTTAAACTGATAAAATACAATAGACATCAAGTTTAACTGCAGCGGAACAAACAATCCATTAAAAGATTCAAGTAGAGAATAAAGTCTACTATCTTTTATGATTTAAAAAGTTTTTCATCACTTTTATCGCTGAGACTCAGCTTAATAAATAATTCACATCATCAAATCATCCCTACACTACATGCCAATGATATTATTTAGTATCACGACCACGAATTATCCATGCACTACGTGCCAAAGATAATCGTGTTTTCATCAACGGTCCTGATCATGCCATAAAACAATCCATCTTTGTTCCCTTGGCCGAAGAGAATCCATAGCCATAATCATACCAAAAACTGTCCATCAAGGCACTACGGGCCAATGAGAGATTTTTCCACATCATTTGTAACATTACAGTCGTGATTATACAGAATAATTCCTGATCATAATCATACCAAGTCCATCTATGCAATACAGGCCACAGATGACTTTCAACATAATATAAACATGAGGATGATGACATAATAATTCAATAAAACAAGTTCAAGAATTAATTTATCCAAGAACCAATAATGTCCAAATTGTCAACATGATACTACTTTGTATAGTAAAATTCAAGAATGCTCAGAAGAATATTTTCATGAAAAGATACTGGATGAAGCGCAAATATCAAGGATATTCCACTAATTTCACGGAGTATAGAAGTCAAAACTTTAACCAACTGAGTATAATAAAGAATGGAATAACAAAAGAAATCACCATGCATGCGGTATTTCGCATAGACAGGTTATTCCAATAGAATAATAAATAACGGAACCAGGTCAGGCGTAATACGCACCGACAGGATATTCCAACAGAATAATAAAGAATGGAATAACAACAAAGATCATTATGCATGCGGTACTTCGTATAGATAGATTATTCTAACAGAATAATAAATAACGAAACCAGGTTCGGTGTAAAACACACAAAAAGGATATTCCAAAAGAATAATAAAGACGGAACCAGGTCCGGCGTAAAATGCATAGACAGGATATTACAAGAAGAATAATAAAGAATGGAATAACAACAAAATTTCATCATATATATGGTACTTCGCATAGAAAGGTTATTCCAGCAGAATAATAAATAATTGAATAACAGAAGAATTTCACCGAATATAAGGTAGACCGCGTATACAGGTTATTTCAACAGAATAATAAATAATGGAATAGCAGAAGTTCTCTTCATGAATATGAAAAAAAATAATACCCCTTACCTTAGAAGAACTGGATATTAGAAAAGTGAAGTAGCAGAATATTTTTCTTCTTTCTCTATATAATTTATCTCTCTAGAGTTTCAGTGAATTCGTAAGAAATAATGAAGGAATGAACTTCTATTTATAGAAGAAATGGACTGAATAGTAACTAATCCATGAACGACCCAGATTGATTTACTTTTAAACGGATGGTCCAGATTGATTTAATAAAATATTCTAATAAAACAAAAATCTTTTAAATAAAATATAATTTATTCTATATATTGTCTAATAAAACAAATAACTTTATAAAAGTATTCTGGTTTATATAAAAAGATTTTACTATGCAAAATACTATGCAGGCACTATACAACACTATGCATAATAAAATATAATATATTCTAATTATTGTCTAGTAAAACAAATAACTTTATAAAAATATTATGTTTTATATAAAAAGATTTTACTATGCAAAATACTATGCATAATAGAATATAATATATTATAATTATTGCCTAATAAAACGAATAATTTTATAAAAGTATTTTGTTTTATATAAAAAGCTTTTCTGTTTTATTACTAATAATAAAATAAAAACTGAGACAACCAATAAGGGAGTGCCCTCCCATGAAGGTAACTGGTCTTCTTCCAACATATGGGCCCCACATGTTCCACTCCCACCAACATGTCACCATCACCGTGCGTACCATTATATATATACTGAATAACTTTTTACCGATTATTTTATAACAACTTCCTTACTTTGAAAAAAATTTCAAATATCACCCTTAACTTTAAACTTTTATTAATTTAACTATTTACCAAAATAGAAAAATTGAATACTTTTATTTAATAAAATTCAGGGTCTCAAAATCTCCCCACCTTATGAAATTTCGCCCTCAAAATTTACGTACGTACCTAATATTCGAAGAGATTAGAATACCTTGCTTTCTTTTCGGATTGTACCTTCCCAGTTATTTCCGCTCTATCATAATTTTCCCATTTCTCATCCCCTGTATTTCAAATATCATTCTAGAGCATAGTTTCAAAATAGGGGTTAATTAACAGATCACATATTATCCCTATACTCTGATCGACCAATTAAATAACAAGTAAACTTAGGTAGGTCATACTAGCGAAGGAATTCCTCATCTCTCCCCTCCAAGTTCTTGACTCACATCTCAGCCAGGGATCATATCCCTAAGCTTTGATATCAATTGTGATGCCTCCAAAATAGGTATACATCACCAATCTTGAGTCGCCAAATACATGGCGCAAAATTCAAGTAAAACTTAGTAATACAGCTGTCGTGTAAAATACGACAAAATATAAACTGAGAGTTTTAATAAGAATATTATCATCTAGATAATATTCACACTCAAAGGAGTCCTCAATATATTTATTATCACACTATTTAACAGAATAGGGATGACTACTAGTACTATCATTTGGACTGTCACTCCATTCCCCGACTAGTCCGGGCTACGTTCTCATTTCCTGAAGAGAACAGTGAAAGAAATGGTGAGCTTAACTAGCCCAGTAAGAAATATTATGACTAAGATAATGCAGAATAAATTATCATTAGCCTTCAACCATGTTAAACTGATAAAATACAATAGACAACAAGTTTAACTGCAACGGAACAAATAATCCATTAAAAGAGTCAAGTAGAGAATAAAGGCTACTAACTTTTATGATTTAAAAAGTTTTTCATCACTTTTATCGCTGAGACTCAACTTAATAAATAATCCACATCATCAAATCATCCCTGCACTACAGGCCAATGATATTATTTAGTATCACGACCACGGATTATCCATGCATTATGTGCCAAAGATAATCGTGTTTTCATCAACGGTCCTGATCATGCCATAAAACAATTCATCATTGTTCCCTTGGCCGAAGAGAATCTATAGCCATAATCATACCAAAAACTGTCCATCAATGCACTACGGGCCAATGAGGGCTTTTTCCACATCATTTGTAACATTACGGTCATGATTATACCGAATAATCCCTGATCATAATCATACCAAGTCCATCTATGCAATACACGCCACATATGACTTTCAACATACTATAAACATGAGGATGATGACAATGACATAATAATTCAATAAAACAAGTTCAAGAATTAATTTATCCAAGAACCAATAATGTCCAAATTGTCAACATGATACTGCTTTGTATAGTAAAATTCAAGAATGCTCAGAAGAATATTTTCATGAAAAGATACTGGATGAAGCGCAAATATCAAGGATATTCCACGAATTTCATGGAGTATAGAAGTCAAAACTTTAACCAACTGAGTATAATAAAGAATGGAATAACAAAAGAAATCACCATGCATGCGGCACTTCGCATAGACAGGTTATTCCAACAGAATAATAAATAACGAAACCAGGTCCGACGTAAAACACACAGACAGGATATTCCAACAAAATAATAAAGAATGAAATAACAACAGAGATCACCATGCATGCGGTTCTTCGCAAAGACAGGTTATTCCAACAGAATAATAAATAACGAAACCAGGTCCGGCGTAAAACACACAGACAGGATATTCCAACAGAATAATAAAGACGGAACTAGGTCCGGCGTAAAACGCAGAGACAAAATATTACAACAGAATAAAAAAGAATGGAATAACAATAGAATTTCACCATGTATGCGGTACTTCGCATAGAAAGGTTATTCCAGCAGAATAATAAATAATGGAATAACAGAAGAATTTTACCAAGTATAGGGTAGACCGCGTATACAGGTTATTCCAACAGAATAATAAAGAATGGAATAACAAAAGTTCTCTTCATGAATATGAAAAAAAATAATACCCCTTACCTTAGAAGAACTAGATATTGGAAAAGTGAAGTAACAGAATAATTTTCTTCTTTCTCTCTATAATTTCTCTCTCTAGAGTTCCAGTGAATTTGTAAGAAATAATGAAGGAATGAACTTCTATTTATAGAAGAATGGACTGAATAGTAACTAATACATGAACGGTCCAGATTGATTTACTTTTAAACGGATGGTCCAGATTGATTTAATAAAATATTCTAATAAAACAAAAATCTTTTAAATAAAATATAATATATTCTATATATTGTCTAATAAAACAAATAACTTTATAAAAGTATTCTGGTTTATATAAAAAAATTTTACTATGCAAAAAACTATGCAGGCACTATACAACACTATGCATAATAAAATATAATATATTCTAATTATTATCTAATAAAACAAATAACTTTATAAAAGTATTCTGTTTTATATAAAAAGATTTTACTATGCAAAATACTATGCATAATAGAATATAATATATTATAATTATTGCCTAATAAAACGAATAACTTTATAAAAGTATTCTCTTTTATATAAAAAGCTTTTCAGTTTTATTACTAATAATAAAATAAAAACTGAGACAACCAATAAGGGAGTGCCCTCCTTTGAAGGTAACTGGTCTTCTTCCAACATATGGGCCCCACATGTTCCACTCCCACCAACATGTCACCATCACAGTGCGTACCATTATATATATACTGAATAACTTTTTACCGATTATTTTATAACAACTTGCTTACTTTGAAATTTTTTTCAAATATCACCCTTAACTTTAAACTTTTATCAATTTAACTACTTACCAAAATAGAAAAATTGAATACTTTTATTTCATAAAACTCGGGGTCTCACAATCTCCCCTCCTTATAAAATTTCGCCCTCGAAATTTACGTACGTACCTAATATTCGAAGAGATTAGAATACCTTGCTTTCTTTTCGGATTGTACCTTCCCGGTTATTTCCGCTCTATCATGATTTTCCCATTTCTCATCTCCTGTATTTCAAATATCGTTCTAGAACATAGTTTCAAAATAGGGGTTAATTAACATATAACATATTATCCCTATATTCTGCCTGACCAATTAAATAACAAGTAAACTTAGGTAGGTCATACTAGCGAAGGAATTCCCCGTCTTTTCCCTCCTATTTCTTGCCTCACATCTCAGCCAGAGATCATATCCCTAAGCTTTGATACCAACTATGACGCCCCCAAAATAGGTATACATCACCCATCTTGAGTCGCCAAATACATGGTGCAAAATTCAAATACAACTTAATAATACAGCTGTCGTGTAAAATACGACCAAACATAAACTGAAAGTTTTAATAAGAATATTGTCATCTAGACAATTTCCACACTCAAAGGAGTCCTCAATATATTTATTGTCATACTATTTAATAGAATAGTGAGGACTACTAATACTATCATCTGGACCGTCACTCCATTCCCCGACTAGTCCGGGCTACGTTCTCATTTCCTGAAGAGAACAGTGAAAGAAAGGGTGAGCTCAACTAGCCCAGTAAGAAATATTATGACTAAGATAATGGAGAATAAATTATCATTAGCCTTCAACCATGTTAAACTGCTAAAATACAATAGACATCAAGTTTAACTGCAGCGGAACAAACAATCCATTACAAGAGCCAAGTAGAGAATAAAGTCTACTATCTTTTATGATTTAAAAAGTTTTTCATCACTTTTATCGCTGAGACTCAGCTTAATAAATAATCCACATCATCAAATCTTCCCTACACTACAGGCCAATGATATTATTTAGTATCACAACCACGAATTATCAATGCACTACGGGCCAAAGATAATCGTGTTTTCATCAACAGTCCTGATCATGTCATAAAACAATTCATCTTTGTTCCCTTGGCCGAAGAGAATCCATAGTCATAATCATACCAAAAACTGTCCATCAATGCACTACGAGCCAATGACGACTTTTTCCACATCATTTGTAACATTACGATTATGATTATACCGAATAATCCCTGATCATAATCATACAAAGTCCATCTATGCAATACAGGCCACATATGACTTTCAACATAATATAAACATGAGGATGATTACAATGACATAATAATTCAATAAAATAAGTTCAAGAATTAATTTATCCAAGAACCAATAATGTCCAAATTGTTAACATGATACTGCTTTGTAGAGTAAAATTCAAGAATGCTCAGCTGAATATTTCCATGAAAAAATACTAGATGAAGCGCAAATATCAAGGATATTCCACTAATTTCATGGAGTATAGAAGTCAAAATTTAACCAACTGAGTATAATAAAGAATGGAATAACAAAAGAAATCACCATGCATGCGGTACTTCGCATAGACATGTTATTCCAACAGAATAATAAATAACGGAACCAGGTCAGGCGTAATACGCACCGACAGGATATTTTAACAGAATAATAAAGAATGGAATAACAACAGAAATCACCATGCATGCGGTACTTTGCATAGGCAGGTTATTCCAACAGAATAATAAATAACGGAACCAGGTCCGGCGTAAAGCACACAGACATGATATTCCAATAGAATAATAAAGACGGAACAAGGTCCGGCATAAAACGCACAGGCAGGATATTACAACAGAATAATAAAGAATGGAATAACAATAGAATTTCACCATGTATCCGGTACTTCGCATAGAAAGGTTATTCCAGCAGAATAATAAATAATGGAATAACAGAAGAATTTCACCAAGTATAGGGTAGACCGCATATACAGGTTATTCTAACAGAATAATAAATAATGGAATAATAGAAGTTCTCTTCATGAATATAAAAAAAAATAATACCCCTTACCTTAGAAGAACTGGATATTAGAAAAGTGAAGTAGCAGAATACTTTTCTTTTTTCTCTCTATAATTTCTCTCTCTAGAGTTTCAGTGAATTCGTAAGAAATAATGAAGGAATGAACTTCTATTTATAGAAGAATGGATTGAATAGTAACTAATCCATGAACGGTCCAGATTTATTTAATAAAATATTCTAATAAAACAAAAATCTTTTAAATAAAATATAATATATTCTAATTATTGTCTAATAAAACAAATAACTTTATAAAAGTTTTCTGTTTTATATAAAAAAAATTTACTATGCAAAACACTATACATAATATAATATAATATATTATAATTATTGCCTAATAAAACGAATAACTTTATAAAAGTATTCTGTTTTATATAAAAAGCTTTTCCATTTTATTACTAATAATAAAATAAAAACTGAGACAACCAATAAAGGAGTGCCCTCCCATGAAGGTTACTGGTCTTCTTCCAACATATGGGCCCCACATGTTCCCCTCCCACCAACATGTCACCATCACAGTGGGTACCATTATATATACTGAATAACTTTTTACTGATTATTTTATAACAACTTGCTTAGTTTGAAAAAAATTTCAAATATCACCCTTAACTTTAAACTTTTATCAATTTAACTATTTACCAAAATATAAAAATTGAATACTTTTATTTCATAAAATTCGGGGTCTCATAGTTTATCCAGCGTTCAATAATAACCAAATGTTATCAATCACTTAATAATTTCATAATCTAATATAATTAATATTATAACAATATTTTAATTATTTCTTAAACTTATAAACAATTTATTTTAATTGTTTATACTTTACCAAATAATGCATTCAATCATTCAAAAATGGCATACTCATAAGATTTCATCACGAATGATCAAATCCCTTATCAAAAATCTACATATGCCCTATATAGGATTCCCAAGTCATAAAATCCTTTTTACTAATTTTCAACTTCACATAACATATTTAACTCATATACTCATAACTTGTGCATTTTCATGAAAAATACCAAATAAGTCCCAAAAATATTTTTTTTCTGGGATTTAGCAGAATATAGTCCCATATTGAACATATATTTTTCTCGGAATTTTTAAAATTCATTTACTATTTTTCAAAAATCAATATCTAATTAATTCTTTAAGAAATTAGCTAACTGAAGTTTAACTCCAGAAATTCCCAAATCATGGCAAGATCTTACACATGTTAACATGATCTTCCAGTTTAAATTTTATGGTCACCAGAGTTATAGAACTCCGGTTATAGCATTTTTCGTCGAAAAAACCTAAAAATTGAAATGGTCATAACTTGCTCATTTTAAGTCGGAATGAGCTCATTTTTGGACAGGATGTACTTTATACCATATATATTCATGTCCCAAAAGGCCAGAATTTTCCTCACAAATTAAGTGGTTGAAACAGCCCTTTTAAATTTTGGACAGTAGCTTTTTAAGCATTTCTAGATTTTTCATCCTTTACTAAAATCAGTCCACACGAAAATCTACAACACTTTTTCCAGTGATTCCACTTGGATAAGTTAAAAAACTCATAGATCTAACTCTAAAACTTGACCACACTCAAAAATTTCGAAATATAATAGGAGATATGGTCAATTGAATTTCATGTTTCATTTTTACCAAAATCTAATTTTCAACCCTTTGTAATTTCTAAGAAACTTTCATGTCTTCACATAATAACCAACATAACTTATCATAACACTTACTAATACTACCTACACCCATGATTTTCATCAGTTCAATGCTTTTATTATGACTCTCATCATAATCCACGTAAACAGATTAGTTCCATAATTTAATAAGGAATGAAAACAAAGGATCATTCACCATGTAGTGGTAATCCACATAGACATGTTATTCCAACAGAATAATAAAGAATGGAGTAACAGAAGGATTCACCATGCGTGCGATAGACTGCATAGATAGGTTATTCCCAACAGAATAATAAAGAATGGAACCAGGTCATGCGTAAACGCACAGACAAGATATTCCCACAGAATAATAAAGAAAGGAACCAGGTCAGGCGAAATTCGCACCGACAGGATATTCCAATAGAATAATAAAGAATGGAATAACAACAGAAATCACCATGCATTTGATAGACCGCACAGACAGGTTATTCCAACAGAATATTAATTAATGGAACCAGGTTACGCGTAATACGCACCGACATGATATTCCAACAGAATAAAAAAATGGAATAACAGAAGAATTTCACCATGTATGCGGAACTTCGCATAGATAGGTTATTCCAACATAATAATAAAGAATGGAATAACAGAAGTTCTCTTCATGAATATGAAAGAAATATTACCCATTACGAGTACAACAAATAATATCCCTTACCTTATAAATAAGAGTACTCCGACGAGTAGGGCGGGGATATACTTGAAGAAAACTTGCATTACGCTCAAAGCTTTCTTAAGCTCTAAAGAAATACGCTCAAGATTATAGAAGAAAAATTCTCTCTTCAGTTTCTCTCTCTAGAGTTTCAGTGAATTCGTAAGAAATAATGAAGGAATGAGCTTCTATTTATAGAAGAATGGATTGAATAGTAACTAACTCATGAACGGTCCAGATTGATTCACTTTTAAATGGACGGTCCAGATTGATTTAATAAAACATTCTAATAAAACAAAATCTTTTTAAATAAAATAAAATATATATTCTATTTATAATCTAATAAAACGAATAACTTTATAAAAATATTCTGTTTTATATAAAAAGATTTTACTATGCAAACACTATGCAGGCACTATGCAAACACTATGCATAATAAAATGTAATATATTCTAATTATTGTCTAATAAAACAAATAACTTTATAAAAGTATTCTGTTTTATATAAAAAGATTTTACTATGCAAAAAACTATGCATAATAGAATATAATATATTCTATTTATATTTTAATAAAACGAATAACTTTAAAAAAATATTCTGTTTTATATAAAAAGTTTTTCTATTTTATTAAATTAATAATACTAATAAAACAAAACTTCATCATCATTATTATAATTCACACTATTAATCGACCAGGTCGTTCCCAGGAAAGAGGGGGCTTTCCAATAAGGATTTCTCCCTATTGGCGCGCAATTAGGTGACCAAACCACTCCTTGGTAGAACTTCTAGACATCGTTAATATTGCAAATAATAATATTAATAACTTTATTATCTCAATTATTAATTTAATAATATATAAAATATCGACAATAATTGAATCAAACTGAGTGACTTCTTACGTAAGCATTAATAATCAATACCGTGTGCTACTATGCAACCACGCGTTTACCACCGATTATTTTATGACAACTTGTTTACTTTGAAAATTTTTCAAATGTCACCCTTAACTTTAACCTTTTATCAATTTAATTATTCACCAAAATAGAAAATTGAATACTTTTATTTCATAAAATTTGGGGTCTCACACATATAGTCTAGCCGAATCAAATGGCATCGACTCTTTCACAATATTCAAGATCAATACTAAGTTTAACATGAATAATAGCTTTCACAAGGGTTTAACATACTAGTTCATTTAAACGAGAAATTAAGGTAACTTATATTTAAAATGGATAAGCTTACGGTATTCGTCGAATAAAGTAATGCAAAGGTTTAGAATACTTTCCTCAAACGCAGTTTACCAAAATGTCGCTTAACAATACTCTTTCAAATGCTAACATAATGTAATATGTATACAAGATATTCATTAGTTAAATGTGCTCATGCTTGATATATAAGTTTAAATGCATACTTAAATATCTAACTTAGTTGTATACTCTTCACATACTTCATTTTATACCTTACGTATTTATAACACAAAATCAGTTTGTAAGTCACCATAAAAATCAATTAACATAGTCTTTAATTGTTGCTTTATAGTTTGCAAACACTTTTTGGACTTATCACTTGAAAGTATATAATCACACCATTATACATTCACTCATATTATCTAGCGTTCTTCTTAACACATTGGACATGTACTGATCATATAATACATGTCAGAGTAATAATACAAGTATGTAACTTCTACAAATTAATAGCAGAAAACTTATCCTACAGCATACTAAGGAGACGCGCGGCCGCGCGACTCCCAGTTCAAACCAGGATTGAGCAACTATTTGCTTGGCCTCGCTTTCACATCCTTACATACATAACACATATTAACATGTTAAGGGTCCTTTTGCATTTTCCTAGTTTAATCTAGGTCCCGTTTTGCATGATATGGTCTTAAGTTAAACATCTTAGCAAATCAAGGCCATTTAAGGTTATGAAATCACAATGTCCAACATACTTGATTGTTAAATATATAAAGTAGTCATATAACTCATATTAGACATGCTTATGAGTATTCATATCACATATGTGTATTTAACATCGTTTTGTTTTGAAATATGCTTCACTTATGATTTCCTTGAACTACGATAACTAAGCATGGTTTATATACATTTATGATACATGAGTGCATCTAAAGGTATCATCTAAAATGCTCAGAAACATCAGATTTTAACTTTCAAGGTAGGACATCAACATTCCTGTTCAAAGTTCACATTTTCATTAGCAAAGCTTACTAATAAGCCTAACATGATCATGCTTTTCATTACGAAATCCATCTACATAAGTTAGTATGTCTGACATGCATTTAAAAACCATACTAACATACTTGTAAGATCAAAATATGCATTATTCAAGTTTAACATTTCTAGCTTTTCCAAAACTTGAAGTTTTCTTTGAAAACTTGGCTCATTTCATGCTAAAATAACATAACAAGTTCAAAACAATATCTAACCACATGATAGGGTCCTTTATAAGCTTAACCTAACTACCATAGCATGCTTAAAACAAGTCAGAAACATCAACTTAATATCTAAGAACAGCACCACGCGAGGCCACGCGGTTTTGGCCCATGGAAGTACGCGACCGCGCCACTTCGAGCAGTTTAAAAAAAATAGCTTCTGCAGAAGCAGAGCATTGACACAAGAGATGGTACACCTGCTATTAGACCAGCTACCGAGTTCTAAAACATGTGTATCAACTCAAATAACACAATATCATGCTATTCTATATCAATCAACAAATTCTAGAATTTGACAAACATAAGAATTCAGAACATGGAAGTAGAATTTTATACCTCTTGAAGCTCAATTGAACTGCTTACAAATCTCATACCCTCTCTTAACTGACAAGAAATTCTCCCTCTCAACTTAGACTTTATAGATAATTCTCAGCAACAAGAAATGAAGAAGTAGAGTGCTCAATTTATAGAAAACTTACTAACTATGCCAAGCCATTATCCAAGATATTAAACCAAGAGATTTTAGGATTGCATGAAGGTTGTGGAGGAGTGGTTGGATGGTGGTTGAAACTCATCATAACCACCACTCTCTACCATGATCATAGTCTAGCAAGCTTGAAAGGAAGAAAAGATTATAGGTCTTAGCCTTTATGAAACTCACGTGATTGAGAAATGAGGCAATTGGACACTCATTTTGGGACAATTAAATTAACTCAGTATGCTTGTTATCTAGGCTTGGTTTGGTTTACTCAATTCCCACAATGTAATCTTAATGCACAATTGTTACCATATTAGGAATTTAGGGATTAATTATACACTCACATCATATAGTCCATGTACATTAAATATACGCAATAAAATAATGCAGTAAGATATTATTATCCAGGTAGTTCCATAATTAACCCTACTACTCATATAACCATATTATAACCTTATTATAATAAAAATTTATTTATTTATGTTAAATAAATAAATTTTTTCCTTCCCTTGATTAACTACCACTTAATATAATATAGATCATATAACTTAATATATCGTCACACAACGTCGCATTGAACTATGTAATATAGTTGTATTATTGCTCATATGCACATAACGGTCAATATAATATTATTATATTCCTAACTTACTCATTTTATAACTAAATCATGCACTTCTTTAATTAATTAATATCAATATTAATTAATCCACCCATTGATTAATGCATTTACGGGTTTCCATAATCATTATTCATCTTTGTAATATATCGCAAAAAATAGTAATCACACATTATTAGTTAATTACTAAAATTCCATATTCTACCTCAACCATCATCAATTAATAACTAATAGCATACTACAACAACAATTGATAATTAATATTACATAATTGATTCTTTTATAATCTCTTCGTCGATTAACATTACTATTAGTATTTCCAATCACTATGCCACACAAGGCGTTTAACGAGTTTACCAAAAACTCCACATATTCTCAATTATTCATTTATTTTATATAATTGAGTCGTCTCATTTCTTAACACGAACCTATTCGTATTCAAATAAATACTTCTTTCTATTAACACATTTATTTATTAATACGTGAAAATTCTCGGGTATTACAAAGGCCCGATGTTCAGTTTAATTAAGCCCGATCCAAGAAACCGAACCGCGGATCGAACAAATGGGTCACCGAATGGGTAAAACCCATGGGACAACCCATGGGGATGACCCATGGACCTTGTGGACTGGCCACTTGGCCACCAAATAAAGTGATTACTTGGTGGCTAAGACATGAATAGTAAGGAGGTTAGGGAGGATGACCATTATGCCCTCTATTTAATTTTCCTATAAATACAAGCTTGGTTAGTTCATTTGAGGTTTTACAAATATTAACCAACTTATATTGAGAGAGAGAAAGATCTAGAAACAAGTAATCATCCTATTTTGAAGCAAAACATAAGGAGTTTTATCAAGAACGTGAAGAACTAGAAGGTAAAATTTCATAAACGTTAGCTTTCAATATTTTCGATTTCTTTTTCGTAGAGAATCATAGATTGGTGGATCATGTCTCTTATGGAGGGATAAGGATGGCTTATAATTATTAAAACATTGATAAGTCATGTTTAAATAGAAATCATAAGGGTTTACGTAAATTTAAATCGTAAAAATTTTTGAATGTTAACTTGGTTGTTGATGGACAAATTGAAAACCATCATTGATAGGGTATGTGAATCATGCTTGGTTAGGATGTAGATAAGGAATTAATAGATTTGTTCCATTTGATTTGGCATATAGAACACAAGTAACGAAGTTATGACGAGTTTTACGGAATTAGACGTTAAATGTCAAAAATATTAAAATCTCGAATTAGTAGTTAAAAGTTGTTGCGTGACTTGGAAATGTTTGTTTTCAATGTCAACATGTGAGATAAGGTATTCAAGAGTTGTGGACTCAAGAATCGTCGAATTTTGACTAAGAACGAAGAAAACGAGTATTGAACGCTTATGAACGATAAACGAACTCTCGATAATGAACTTAAAAGTGAATTCCGTGTTGTCAATGTCAACATGTGAGATAAGGTATTCAAGAGTTGTGGACTCAAAAATAGTCAAATTTTGACTAAGAACGAAGTAAACGAGTATTGAATGCTTATAAACGATAAACGAACTCTCGATAATGAACTTAAAAGTGAATTCCGAGTTAACAGATTAAGAAATGTAAAATTGTTGTATGAACACTTAGAGTATGTAAATTTGGAGCTAAGGGCTTTTGAACGAACCAATTCAGACTTATAACAAAGAAGTTTTGAGCTCCAAAAGTTCATGGAAAATTTTACTGTCAAAAATTTTCTGGGACTGAGGTCTGGTGCCGTAGAGCCAGACAGTGTTATAAATGTCACATCACAATACCATGAATAGGTGAATGACTTACGGAAGAGTGGCGCTGCAGTGTCACTGCTAGGCTTAAACCCCGCACCGCAGCGCCATGTACACTAAGGGTAGTCACTGAAGAGTGGCGTCGCAGCGCCACTCATACATAGGATTCTCGCACCGTAGCGACGAGACGAGGGATTTGTCACTACAAACTAGCGTCGCAGCGCCACTGTTGTAAAGGATGTCCGCACCGCAACGCCCACAGTAGGAATTGGTTAACCAAGTTTGGTTTTGTAACTCCAATTTATTGGGAATGAATAGTAGAATGTATATGTACTTAATATACATGTAAAAGCTCAGTCTTAAATAACTTATATAGTGATAACGTTAGAAAATTAAGTATGGTTTAATAGGAATTAAACAAAGAATGCGAAGTGCAAATAAGTAAACAGTAAGCGCTATTCAATGTCGGTATTTCACCAATAGTGATCGAGTCTCGGTTAATCACGTAAGAAAGTTAACAAGCCGTGATAAAGGGGTAGTAAGTCGGATTGACTTTATTAATGAAATAATTTCAATTAAGACATAGAAGAGAAAGAAGTTGGTAAAAACAATGTGATGAGATTGTCTGGTAGCTAATTAAAGTGTACTATGTGAATATATCATGTAGATACTGTAAGGACTGAGAACCGTTGAATATTTTATTCGAAGATGCCTGAAGGTAAGTTTTCTTAGCGCTTGTCTAACCTTCGCGTTAGTCAAGTTTTCTGTGATTCATGTTGTGAGATGCATGAATGGTTTTAAAGAAAGGGTCAATGCCAGTTTTAACTCGATTAGACTATTTTTAAGACTTAGATTGATTTTTGTGTACAAGTCTTTCTATATAGAAATGATAATGCTATCCTATGCCAAGTATTTGGTACGGATTCAAAGGTAAGTTTGTCTATGAAAAAACAAAAGTATTTTTCTTCGTTTATTCGATAGGCACGCGAGTTTCCCAAATCATAAATGTAAATACTTTTAACGGATGAATGTTGATCAACATAGAGTATTATACGCTGATCACCTAGAAGTGCTCGTAAGAAATGTCGTATGTATGGCCTTAGTGCCAGAATGTCCTTTTTATAAAAACGAAAAGAGTATGTTCATGGTCTTTCGACCGGTTCAGAATTCCTAAGCTATTATTTACTTTGGAACTGATGTTATGAATTCAGAAGTGTTAGTCAATGTTTCGTAGTACTTCATAACTATTAGTTCAGTTATGGAAGATAATCATATAATTCTCGAATGTGGTATTGATATTATCCTTTGTTAGACTTGTTGAGCTAGTTATGCTCACTTCTTTCTTGAATTATATGATTGTAGCGATGGCCGAACGTACTAAGAGTTCTAAGGGAGATAAAGGCAAGGCTAAGATGGATAGTTAAATATCTTGTAATAGACTAGTATGGTTGTATGTATGTGACGCCCCAAAAATAGGTATACATCACCCATCTTGGGTCGCCAATTACATGGTTTGAATATAAATACAAACATAATTATACAACATGTGTTGAGCGTTTTTACACGAATATTATGTTCTAGACAATATCCAAACTCAAATGGAATCTTCATTACATTTATTGTCACACTATTTTATAGAATAGTGAGGACTACTATAACACCATCTCGAACCATCACTCCGTTCCCTGACTAGTTCCGGCTACGTTCTCATTTCCTGAAAAGAACAATGGAAGTAAAAGGGTGAGCTCAACTAGCCCAATAAGAAATATTATGACCAAGATAATGCCGAATAAGTTATCATTAGCCTTCAACAATGTTAAATTGATAGAATATAATAGACAACAAGTTTAACTACAGCGGAACAAGCAATCTATTAGAAGAGTCAAGTAGAGCATGATATCTACTATCTTCTACGATTTAAAAAGTTTGTCATTAACTTTATCGCTGGGACTCAGCTTAATAAATAAATCACATTATCAAATCATCCCTGCACTACGGGCCAAGGATATTCATTAGTATCACGTCTACAAATTATTCTTGCACTATGGGCCAAGAATATTCGTGTAATCATCAATGGTCATGATAATACCGAATTATCCCTTGTCATAATCATACCAATTAACATTCCATCTATAAACGTAAGTCAAAGATGACTTTCATCATAATTTAAGCATGGGGATGATGACAATGATATAAGAATTTAATTAAAAGAAAGCTAATGATAAATTTTTAAAGATTTATAACTTAATTTATCCAAAATTTAATAATATCCAAATTCTTAACATGATACTGCTTTGTGAAGTAAAATTCAAGAATAATATCCATGTATAAAAAATAATTTGGACAGAAAAAGAAATAAATTTTTTGGTAAATAGTACCCCGTGAATAGTACTTCGGGAATAGTACCCCGGCATGAAAAGTGTCCCGAATACCCGAGTAAATAATATTATAGTGAATAGTAACTGGGTGAATAGTAACCCATGAATAGTACCTCATAAATAGTATTTTGACATGAAAAGTGCCCCGAATACCCGAGTGAATAATATTATAGTGAATAGTAACTAGGTGAATGGTAACCCGTAAATAGTACCCTGGGTGAAAATATTGATATTTAATAAGAAAGTTTAGATCAATATTCCAATAAAATGATACTGGATGAAGCGCAAAACTCAAGGATATTCAACTAATTTCAAGGATTATAGAAGCAATACTTACCATATTAAGTTTGGATTAAAGAATATGAAAAGAAATAAGATACAAAACTGCAAATGGATTTTCACTTGTCATACAGTACGTAATCCGCGTAGACAGGTTATTTCGACATATTAAAGGTTGAATACGAAAAATAGTATTCCTTATGAATACGAAATAAATAATACCCCTTACTGTGACAACCCGATATTTCTATATAAATAAATCATAAATTTTGCATATAAATTTTTTTTATGGGTACGATATGGGTCAAGGTAATATATATATGTTTAATTGTGTGATAATTTAAATATATTTATTACATGAATTATTACAGATAATTTATTTTAGAATCATTGATTATTATCAATTATATTCCATATTGGGAAGGTTAGATTATTAAGTTAATTAAGTTATTATGAAAGGAAAAACAGATATAGAATCCAAACCCTAATTTCGGGTTTTGATCAGGGAATGAGAATAATAATATTATATTATTATTTGTTAGTATTATAGATATGTATGATTATGTGTGCAATGTTAATGTGTGGAACAATTTTATTATATTATGACCAAACTCTAATAATATTTTTACCAACCCTATTCTTGGTTTTGGGATAAAGAATAATAATAACATTATGATATTTTAATATTTTAAGTGTTATAATATGAACTGCATGTACGAGAGCTGATAATAATTGATCAATTGTGTTATAGTATTCGAAAACCCTAGTTTCACTGTATAAGATCTAATATTGTTATATATCTGTGTTATAAGATATAAATTTATGTGTTACTTTAAGGTGTATTAAATTGGAGACCTCAATTATAATTGTATTTTCTAAATTATTAAAAAACCCTAATTGTGTTTTTAGAAATCCTAGTTAATTGATTTGATAAACCCTAATTGCTAAAATTAGCAAGATTTAATATACTAGTGTTATTAAACCATAATACTTTGTCAAAATTATTTTTGTTCCATTAAAATTAATAATAAAATGACTTTAATGCCCTTTTTACACATGTGCTAGAAGGTTGAGTGTGAATCTTGCTATATTTTGGGTTGGTCACCAACTCTTGATATTTTGAAGATTTAAAGCAACATGTGGCAGCCATCTAACTCAGCAAATCATTCCTTAGCTCTTGTATATAAGATTAAAGAGAGAGAAAAATGCTCATTTGAGTGCTTTGTTCATCAACCCTCATTCCACTTCTCTCTCACTCTAACCAACAAAAATCAGTGCTAAATTAGTCCCATAAATCAAGCCCCACGAAATCCCATATCAAATTAGTAGCTTAAAATCAAGATCAAACCAAGAAAGGTATAAAACTCAAGCTTGAAAATCTGTCCATAATTTGTTGTTGGATTTTGTGTGTAAGTGTTATATTATGTTGGTTTTAATATCTAGTGATGATCTGGGTTGCTAGATGTTAGATCCATAACATCTAGAAACTCAGAATTGAAGATCTATAAATCCGGGAAAAGCTTGATCCTGTGGCCTGACAATGAATGTCAGTGGCCACAGATCCTTGCTCGATGATGTTTTGTGTTATTTTTAAGTTGTTAATTGTAGTCATCAATGTTGTCTTTAATCTGTAAAAAGAATCAAAGTCATATCTATTACAAATCAAAAGTTATTTAAGGTCAAAGTATGTTGACCGAGCTTGACCGGCTGAGATCTGGCTAACCAAGAAATGGGTTTCAGTGTCTGACAATATATTTGTGGCTTCGGATCTTGCTGATAGTTGTTGTTCTGTTTGGTTTGTTGAAGCTAGATTGTAGTCTAGTATATTAACTATAGAATCATGCTTTTATATCGTTAAAACATTTCATATACTGGAAATGGTAGCTGGTCAAAGTAGTAGAGAAGCTCATATTCTCGGTTTTTTGGAAAACCCAGAAAACCCATGAACACGGATTCTGTCAGTTGTTGACTGGCTTGTAACTGATTGATTTGTTGATGTTTTGTTTATTTTATGTAATGAATATGTAGTCCTACATGTTGTCTACACATTAAAGCTCTTAGGTCTCAAAAACAGTTAATACGTTGCAAGTTGCTGGCGATCAAAAGTGGTGTTATGTGATTTGTCCATGTTGATTGTTGTATCTTATAGTCTTGTATTTGTACTACATAATCTGACCAAAACCGAATCCAGAATCAAAACACACTGAGTTATTCACGGTCAAACATAGCCACTCGGTTCTGACATTGAAATTCTGGGCTTGTATGAAGAACATGAAGAACACCTATAGCGACGGTTCTGTCGCTATAGGTGGTCTTTAGCGATAGAAAATGTTTTATTTTCTGAAAATAATTAATAAATAGAAAAAAATAGTTTTTAATTATTAAAAATACAAAATAAATTATTAAAAATTATTTTAAATTCTAAAAATTAGTTTTTAATTATTTTAAATATATTTCATAAATATTTAATATTTTTGGAATATTAAAAGTATTTAATTTATTTAATTATAATATTAAATAAATTATTTAAAAATGATTTTAATATTTGAAAAATCATTTAAAATTTTATTATGATATAAGAAAATATTTTAAGTTATTTTTAATAACTTTTAATATTATTTGATAATTTTCATTAATAAATTAATATTAATGATAATTAAGTTATTTACTAAATTAATTAAATAATTAAATTAAAAATTATTTTATTATTTTAAAAATCATTTTAAATAATAATAGGGTATTTAAAAATATTTTAAGTTATAAAATGAAACTTTTAATATTTAAAGGATAAATTCATTAATTAATGATTATTAATGATATTAAAGTTATTTAATATTTATATTAAATAAATTAGTTTAAAAATGATTTTATTATTATAAAAATCATTTTAAATGAAAATAAAAGTGTTTAAAGATATTTTAAGTTATAAACTATAACTTTTAATATTTAAAGGATAATTTTATTAATAATTTAATATTAATGATATATTAATGATATTAAGTTTATTTAATAATTATATTAAATAAATAGTTTAAAAATGGTTTTATTTATTTAAAAATAATTTAAAAAGGATATAAGTGAATTAAAAATATTTTAAGTTGTAATTCATAACTTTTAATATTTGGATAATGATAAATTAATATTAATGGTAATTATTTAAGAATGATTTTAAATGTTTTAAAAATATTTTGAGTTATTATAAATAACTTTAATATTTTAGCAACATTAATAGCTTAATATTAATTGAATATTAGTGATAATAGAATTGTTTGATATTTAAATCATTTAATAATGATTCTTATATTTCAAAAATTGTGATAAATGGTAATAATTGTTTTAAAATTATTATAAGGTCATGAAAAATAGTGCGACTGTTTTTTAAGTTATCTATTTAGATATTCCGATACAGAATAGAGTCTTAGACTCGATTATTACCTGATAAGGCTATCAGTACGTCGACATGTTTCAGAAATTGATCTGAACTTAGATAGGATTGACTTGTAAATTGTTTAATTGTGATATAATGGTCGTTAAGTTACATGACAACGTGATTAGGAATGTGCTGACTGCTATATGCAGTATTATGTGTTATGATATAATGTTCTAATCGAATGATTGATTTGCTTAATGATAAGTTGTGATAAAAAGGGTAGAATTATGTTAAGAATTTGTAAGCAGCGCATCAGGCAAGTACCCTACCTTTGCATTTTCTTTATGTATTGGATAAATGTAAAAATGTTTCAAAGTTATATTATTACTGTACAGATTTTAAAGCCTATATTATATACGCCCATTGATTATCAACATGTTAGTATATGATAATTCAGATATATATTCTGTTCGTTAATTTCTATAAATAATTATACAAGTGTCCCCACTTGAATAATCATAGTATTTAATCGCATGTTGATACCCCTTTGATATACATATATGTTAAATTATAGATTATTGTTGGATAAGATAAAACCTTTGGCTTGGAACCCTGACAAATATGAACATCCCTTACCAGGGAAAACTTTTATGCGCCTAAGGCGGATCAAGTAAATGGTAACACCATTTTTGTAATGTAGTATTGATCAATGCAGGGCACAACGGGCTGATCACCCCCGTGTTCGTAAGTTATGACGGTTTACAGATGAATTTTCTGTTTAACCTTTTCAAAAATGAAAATAATGTTCATACTATGTCATATAAAACCTTTATATAGTCTGTACGTAGTTTCAAAAGTTTGAAATAGTTATGTAGTTATTATTGATATAGATTGCTTCACAACTTTTGCCTTGTTGTAGAAGAATAGTATATAGAAAACATTTAAATGCTTTCAATTTATATATATATTGTTAATACTTGCTGGGCACTCAAATGCTCATCCTTGCTTAATTTAAATGTTTTCAGTTAAGAGCGAACAACTTGAAGGTTCTGCCAAAAACAAAGGGAAAGGGAAGATAGATGGTTGACTGCAATTATTATTACTTGTAATAGTTAAGATTATGAAGACTATGATATATGTTTTATTATTAATATGAATGGTAATATATGTTTAAAGGTTACGTACTTGGGAGATGAACTCTGATGAATAAGTATTGTAAAATGATTGTTTATATATTATTGTTATTATTATTAGTAGAATTTCGCTCATAGAAATGATATCGTGAAGTACCGAGTTCGGGTTTCAAGTATCCGGGTTCGGGGACTTTACAGGATGGTATCAGAGCTGTAGGTTATAAACATTAGGAATGCGAAGCCTAGGATTATAACCTTAGTAGAAAACTTTTATAGAATGTGTTAGTTAGGGGAGGGTTTAATGAGATCCAACAAGTATTATCGTACTGAATAAAATATCTTTTCATTTTATCAATGAATATATTTTATTGTGGTACTAATGTTGTTGTTGATTATTTATTGTGATCGTAGGATGGCTGATGAGGGTTCAAATAGTTACTCGGTGAACCAAGAGTCAAGGGACTCTGGTAGGGAGTCCATGGAGCTTGCAATGATAGAGGATTTGTTGGCTAGAAATGTTGAACTAGAGAACAGGGTTGAGCATGTGGAGGCAAAGAACTGCACCCTCCAGATTTTTGAGCAACAGTATAGGGACGCCGCTTATCAAGCACAGGCAGAGATAGCTGAGTTACAAAGAAGGTTGAAGCAGAAAGAGCTACAGTTAGGACAGATAAAAGTTGAGATGGAGGCGAAAGATGCAAAAATATATACCTTGGAACAATTTTTAGACAATGCCTTTAGGAAGTTTGACGCGGAGTGGATGGAGCTGTCCTCCAGTAGTGAGAGCAAGCGTTGATTTGTACTCATGATAGATATAGTCCCACTTTTGTGTTTCTATTAGGGACTGTTTAGTTGTTGTAAATCCTTATGCCTTGTTTAATGCATGGGATGGTAGTAGACCCCAATCTATAGTTTAGTAGAAGGGTATGTGGTCGTGAATCCTCACTTTTGTCCATTAGAGGATAGTTGGTGGTAGATAGTTTATGTCCTAAGCGTTTATAGGAGTATGTAAGATGTTTAGTCGGTCTGTATTAAACCGTGGCATATGGATATATAAGTGGCTCATATAGAGTTTATAAAGAAATGAATTGACTAAATCCATCGTCAAACGAAATAAAAGATAACATAAATAAAACTATTACTTGTTGCATGTATATACTAATCAGGATAATTTATGTGTGTAGATGTCTGGAGAAAAAGGTCTGCTGTATGCCTATAACATGAAGAAGGATCAAACCCATATACCAAAGCTAATATCGCAGCCAATAGCTGAAATAGAAGCTCGCAAAGAAACCAACTCAGATGAGGTGGTTATCGTGGAAAATATAGCACCAGATCCAGAAATGGTGGAGCTGACGGATAGTGATTCAGATCCCAAAATTGAAGCCGGACAAGCATCAATGGAAGTACAGAATTTGAGGAACCAGATTTCTTCTCTGGAAAAGTTGTGGGAAATAGAGAAGCTTCTTAATAGTCAGTTACGTCAGGTGTTAATAGAAACGATGGAAGGGCAGGATAAACTAAAAATTCAAATTGATCAGATAGGGGCTTCAAGCAACACTTCGTGTGCAGCTCCGAGAGATAAGGGAAAGAGAAAAATAGAAGACCATGATTTAGGAAGACCTAGTAAGAAAAAGTGAAAAAGAATATGTTATCTATGCGGCTATGAGGGACATACTACTCAGTATTGTCCTGATTATGAACGGGGAGCATGCTTTGTTTGTGGAAAGAAAGATCATCAGGCAAAGAATTGTACAAGAAAATGGGTTTATTAATTAGGTAGTATAGGTTCTATTGTGTAGGTGTGTTTAGTATGATTTATGTGCTTAATATGTCTGTGTGATATAATATTCTAAAACTTTTGTGTTAGTAAGGTTGTAAATCCCGACTACTGTAATCACCATGGGATGAATGATGTTTTAAGCAGTTATGCTATGCTATGTAAATTATTTATTAAAGTAATATGAATCTAAGTTTGAATTATGTTTAAAAAGTATAAACTCGTATGATAAGGTGTAGAATATAAGTTAATTTATGGTTTTTACTTAACCAGAAAATGCCAAGACGTCAAACTCGAAACCAAAGGGCAGAAGGATCTATCAACAACGTTGAGGGACAGCAACCAGTAGACCCGATACAACATTTTGCAAACATGATAGCTCAGACCATGCAACAAGGAATACCAGCAGCAGGGAATCAGCCGGGTAATCACTTAGCAAATTTCAAAGATTTTAAAGTTGTAGGACCACCTGGATTTAAAGGTACAACTGATCCTGTAGAAGCTCAAACCTGGATTAAAGAAATTGAGAAGGCGTTTGTGATAGCTAGAGTAGATGAGGGGCAGAAGATGGCTTTTGCCACCTATATGATGAAGGGTGAGGCGAATTTCTGGTAGGAAGCGAATCAGGCAAGAGCGGGAGAGAGTGTAGTGGCTTGGCAAAGGTTTAAGACTTTATTTTTCGAAAATTACTTTTCTGCTAGTATGCAGGCTAGGATGGAGGTAAAATTTTTAGAGTTGAAACAAGGAGATATGTCAGTTGCGGATTACGCCGCTAAATTTAATTAGTTAGGTAGATTTGCTCCGCATCAAGTTGATACGGAGGCTAGGAAGGCGAGAAGGTTCGAGTTAGGATTAAAACCCTGGCTCTATAACAAGGTGGCAGTGTTACAGATTCCAACATTTGCAACACTTATGGAAAAGGCGATAATTGCTGAGGAAGGGAGTGAGGCCATGAGCCTCTATAACAAGGAGATGAAGAACAAAGGTAAGGTTGAGGCTGCTGAGAAGGGGAAAATTAATAGTGGAAGTAAGGGAGGAAACGAAAGGAGAAAAGTGAACTATTTTGAAAACGTACAAGTGAAGCAAGAGGGTGTGAAAAAGCAGGCAGTTCCGTGCAAAACTTGTGGGAAGAACCATTCAGGTGTGTGTTTGAAGGGGAAACCTGTATGTTTCAAATGCGGGCATGAGGGACACATCTCTCTCAACTGACCAAATCCTAGAAAATATAGTGGATGTTTTGTTTGCGGTTCAATGGAACATAAGGTGAAGGAATGTCCGAAGAAGAGGGAAGGAACATGTAGTGTGTATACTGGCAGGGGTAGTGGAACGTTAGCAATCACAGGACCAGCAACATCCAGCAAGCCAACAAAGTCAACATCAAGGGTCTTCAACATGACGGTTCAGGACACGGTGGCAGCTGGAAATGCAATTCCTGGTATTATTCTAATCAATTATATATTCTTATATATATGATTTTTTTTAAAGTTTGAAAGAGGAAATTGAGTTATTTTAAAAAATCAAATCTCCGTTTAATCATAAAGATCAGTTCGATCAGAGAAGATCAAGATCTACTCACGATGATTGTGTATCTTATGTGCCCGGTATGTGTAGATTTTAAAGCGGTGATGCTGGGGACGGAATCTTTATAAGGGAGGGTGAATGTGACAACCCGATATTTCTATATAAATAAATCATAAATTTTGCATATAAATTTTTTTTATGGGTACGATATGGGTCAAGGTAATATATATAAGTTTAATTGTGTGATAAGTTAAATATATTTATTACATGAATTATTACATATAATTTATTTTAGAATCATTGATTATTATCAATTATATTCCTTATTGGGAAGGTTAGATTATTAAGTTAATTAAGTTATTATGAAAGGAAAACCAGATATAGAATCCAAACCCTAATTTTGGGTTTTGATCAGGGAATGAGAATAATAATATTATATTATTATTTGTTAGTATTATAGATATGTTTGATTATGTGTGCAATGTTAATGTGTGGAACAATTTTATTATATTATGACCAAACTCTAATAATATTTTTACCAACTCTATTCTTGGTTTTGGGATAAAGAATAATAATAACATTATGATATTTTAATATTTTAAGTGTAATAATATGAACTGCATGTACGAGAGCTGATAATAATTGATCAATTGTGTTATAGTATTCGAAAACCCTAGTTTCACTGTATAAGATCTAATACTGTTATATATCTGTGTTATATGATATAAATTTATGTGTTACTTTAAGGTGTATTAAATTGGAGACCTCAATTATAATTGTATTTTCTAAATTATTAAAAAACCCTAATTGTGTTTTTAGAAATCCTAGTTAATTGATTTGATAAACCCTAATTGCTAAAATTAGCAAGATTTAATATACTAGTGTTATTAAACCATAATACTTTGTCAAAATTATTTTTGTTCCATTAAAATTAATAATAAAATGTCTTTAATGTCCTTTTTACACATGTGCTAGAAGGTTGAGTGTGAATCTTGCTATATTTTGGGTTGGTCACCAACTCTTGATATTTTGAAGATTTAAAGCAACATGTGGCAGCCATCTAACTCAGCAAATCATTCCTTAGCTCTTGTATATAAGATTAAAGAGAGAGAAAAATGCTCATTTGAGTGCTTTGTTCATCAACCCTCATTCCACTTCTCTCTCACTTTAACCAACGAAAATCAGTGCTAAATTAGTCCCATAAATCAAGCCCCACGAAATCCCATATCAAATTAGTAGCTTAAAATCAAGATCAAACCAAGAAAGGTATAAAACTCAAGCTTGAAAATCTATCCATAATTTGTTGTTGGATTTTGTGTTTAAGTGTTATATTATGTTGGTTTTAATATGTAGTGATGATCTGGGTTGCTAGATGTTAGATCCATAACATCTAGAAGCTCAGAATTGAAGATCTATAAATCCGGGAAAAGCTTGATTCTGTGGCCTGACAATGAATGTTAGTGGCCACAGATCCTTGTTCGATGATGTTTTGTGTTGTTTTTAAGTTGTTAATGGTAGTCATCAATGTTGTCTTTAATCTGTAAAAAGAATCAAAGTCATATCTATTACAAATCAAAAGTTATTTAAGGTCAAAGTATGTTGACCGAGCTTGACCGGTTGAGATCTGGGTAACCCAGAAATGGGTTTCAGTGTCTGACAATATATTTGTGGCTTCGGATCTTGCTGATAGTTGTTGTTTTGTTTGGTTTGTTGAAGCTAGATTGTAGTCTAGTATATTAACTATAGAATCATTCTTTTATATCGTTAAAACATTTCATATACTGGAAATGGTGGCTGGTCAAAGTAGTAGAGAAGCTCATATTCTCGGTTTTCTGGAAAACCCAGAAAACCCATGAACACGGATTCTGTCAGTGGTTGACCGGCTTGTAACTGATTGATTTGTTGATGTTTTGTTTATTTTATGTAATGAATATGTAGTCCTACATGTTGTCTACACATTAAAGCTCTTAGGTCTCAAAAACAGTTAATATGTTGCAAGTTGCTGGCGATCAAAAGTGGTTAGTCGGTCTGTTCTTCAATTCTGGGAAACCTAAAAATGAAGAACAGCCTCTGACAGTAAGTTTGGACGATTAAATCTGTTTGGTGTTATGTGATTTGTCCATGTTGATTGTTGTATCTTATAGTCTTGTATTTGTACTACATAATCTGACCAAAACCGAATCCAGAATCACAATACACACTGAGTTATTCACGGTCAAACATAGTCACTCGGTTCTGACATTGAAATTCTGGGCTTGTATGAAGAACATGAAGAACACCTATAGCGACGGTTCTGTCGCTATAGGTGGTCTTTAGCGATAGAAAATGTTTTATTTTCCGAAAATAATTAATAAATAGAAAAAAAATAGTTTTTAATTATTAAAAATAAAAAATAAATTATTAAAATTTATTTTAAATTCTGAAAATTAGTTTTTAATTATTTTAAATATATTTCATAAATATTTAATATTTTTGGAATGTTAAAAGTATTTAATTTATTTAACTATAATATTAAATAAATTATTTAAAAATGATTTTAATATTTGAAAAATCATTTAAAATTTTATTATGATATAAGAAAATATTTTAAGTTATTTTTAATAACTTTTAATATTATTTGATAATTTTCATTAATAAATTAATATTAATGATAATTAAGTTATTTACTAAATGAATTAAATAATTAAATTAAAAATGATTTTATTATTTTAAAAATCATTTTAAATAATAATAAGGTATTTAAAAATATTTTAAGTTATAAAATGAAACTTTTAATATTTAAAGGATAAATTTATTAATTAATGATTATTAGTGATATTAAAGTTATTTAATATTTATATTAAATAAATTAGTTTAAAAATGATTTTATTATTATAAAAATCATTTTAAATGAAAATAAAAGTGTTTAAAAATATTTTAACTTATAAACTATAACTTTTAATATTTAAAGGATAATTTCATTAATAATTTAATATTAATGATATATTAATGATATTAAGTTTATTTAATAATTATATTAAATAAATAGTTTAAAAATGGTTTTATTTATTTAAAAATCATTTAAAAAGGATATAAGTGAATTAAAAATATTTTAAGTTGTAATTCATAACTTTTAATATTTGGATAATGATAAATTAATATTAATGGTAATTATTTAAGAATGATTTTAAATGTTTTAAAAATATTTTGAGTTATTATAAATAACTTTAATATTTTGGCAATGGTTTCATTAATAGCTTAATATTAATTGAATATTAGTGATAATAGAATTGTTTGATATTTAAATCATTTAATAATGATTCTGATATTTAAAAAATTGTGATAAATGGTAATAATTGTTTTAAAATTATTATAAGGTCATGAAAAATAGTGCGACTGTTGTTTAAGTTATCTATTTAGATATTCCGATACAGAATAGAGTCTTGGACTCGATTATTACCTGATAAGGCTGTCGATACGTTGACATGTTTCAAAAATTGATCTGAACTTAGATAGGATTGACTTGTAAATTGTTTAATTGTGATATAATGGTTGTTAAGTTATGTGACAACGTGATTAGGAATGTGCTGACTGCTATATGCAGTATTATGTGTTATGATATAATGTTCTAATCAAATGATTGATTTGCTTAAAGATATGTTGTGATAAAAAGGGTAGAATTAAGTTAAGAATTTGTAAGCAGCGCATCAGGCAAGTACCCTACCTTTGCATTTTCTTTATGCATTGGATAAATGTAAGAATGTTTCAAAGTTATTTTATTACTGTACAGATTTTAAAGCCTATATTATATACGCCCATTGATTATCAACATGTTAGTATATGATAATTCATATATATATTCTGTTCGTTAATTTCTATAAATGATTATACAAGTGTCCCCACTTGAATAATCATAATATTTAATCGCATGTTGATACCCCTTTGATATACATATATGTTAAATTATAGATTATTGTTGGATAAGATAAAATCTTTGGCTTGGAACCCTGACAAATATGAACATCCCTTACCAGGGAAAACTTTTATGCGCCTAAGGCGGATCAAGTAAATGGTAACACCATTTTTGTAATGTAGTATTGATCAATGCAGGGCACAACGGGCTGATCACCCCCGTGTTCGTAAGTTATGACGGTTTACAGATGAATTTTCTGTTTAACCTTTTCAAAAATGAAAATAATGTTCATACTATGTCATATAAAACCTTTATATAGTCTGTACGTAGTTTCAAAAGTTTGAAATAGTTATGTAGTTATTATTGACATAGATTGCTTCACAACTTTTGCCTTGTTATAGAAGAATAGTATATAGAAAACATTTAAATGCTTTCAGTTTATATATATATTGTTAATACTTGCTGGGCACTCAAATGCTCATCCTTGCTTAATTTAAATGTTTTTAGTTAATAGAGAACAACTTGAAGGTTCTGCCAAAAACAAAGGGAAAGGGAAGATAGATGATTGACTGTAATTATTATTACTTGTAATAGTTACGATTATGAAGACTATGATATATATTTTTTTATTAATATGAATGGTAATGTATGTTTAAAGGTTACGTACTTGGGAGATGAACTCTGATGAATAAGTATTGTAAAATGATTGTTTATATATTATTGTTATTATTATTAGTAGAATTCCGCTCATAGAAATGATATCGTGAAGTACCAAGTTCGGGTTTCAAGTATCCGGGTTCTGGGACTTTACACTTACCAAACGAAAATAACAACCCTTCCCTTAGTAGAAAACTGGATACTGCAATAGTGAAGTAGTAGAATACTCTTCATCTTTCTCTCTATAGTTTCTCTCTCTAATATCTTCTCTTGTGAATCTCACTGAATTGGTGAGAATGAAAGAAGAATTAAGCTTATATTTATAGGAGAATGGACTAAATAGTAACTAATTCATGAACGGTCTAGAGTGATTTACTATTAGAACGAACGATTCATATTAATTACAATTAAAACCACAACCGACGGTCCGGATTGATTTACTTTTAAAAAACCTTTGACGGTCCAAATTGATTTACTTTTAAAATCACCACTGACGGTCCAGATTTATTTACTTTTAAAACCACCACCGACGGTCCAGATTAATTTACTTTTAAACCACCACCGACGGTCCAGATTGATTTACTTTTAAAACCACCACTGACGATCCAGATTGATTTACTATTAAAATACCATTAATGGTCCCGATTGATTTACTATTACAACCACCATCAAGGGTCCAGATTGATTTACTATTACAACCACCATCAATGGTCCAGATTGTTTTAACTTATTACACTTTAGAACCCCTAAAGTTTTCCAAGATTGTATTATGTCTCTTTAACTTTTGTAATTCACTTATCTTCAATAAACACATTCTTAATACTTCCACAATTATTCATCATTAATATTATAACTCAAAATATTTAACAACCAGATCATTCCTAGGAAAGAGGGAACTTTGCGATAAGGATTTCTCCCTATTGGAGCGCAATTAGGTGACCAAACCTCTCCTCGACAGAACTTTCTAGACATCGTCAATATTGCAAATAATAATATGAATAACTTTGTCGTCTCAATTATTAATTTAATAATACAAAAATATTAATAGTGTGACAATAATTGAATCAAATAACATGAGATACTATGCATCAATTACTGTAGCAATAATTGAGTATAACTGAGTGACTTCTCATGTAAGCATCAATAATCAATACTGTGTGCTACTATAAAACCACACGTATTATTTTACTTTTACCACCGGGTAGTTCAACAGTTTAACGATAAAACTTCCGTCGTTATGTTTATAAAAAGATAATTTTGTCGTTTTCTAACTACGACAATACTTCCGTTGTGGGTTCCACTAATTATTGTGCCGTCGCACGAATATTCCCTGTTAAAATGAATATTCCCCGACACAACGAATATATTATATCAACTTGCTTACTTTGCAAAATTTTCAAATATTACCCACAACTAAAACATTATATCATATCCACACCACAATATTCAAAAATATATTTCGAGAAAATTATGCTTTATTCAAAAAAGTTGGGGTCTTACAATCTCCCTTTCTTATGAAATTTCATCCTCGAAATTTATGGTACGTACCTGATATGTCGAAGAGGTGAGGATACCTTGATTTCAATTCAGATTCTAACTCCTAGATCATTTCCTCCACATCGTAGTTTCTCCATAAAACTTTGACTTGAGGTATAACCTTAGAGCGTAGAATATTATCCTTCTTATCCAAGATTTTAACAGGTACCTCATCATACGTTAAATCTTTCGCTATCTCATCCGGTTCTAATTCAATATTGTGGTTCAGGTCTTTTACATATTTACGTAACATAGATATGTGAAAAATGTTATGAACACGAGACATACTTGGCGGTAAGACGAGTCTATAGGCCACAGTTCCTACTCGATTGAGGATTATAAATGGGCCACTGATTTGAGGATAGAGCTTTCCTCTCTTTCCAAATCTCGTAACTCCTTTCCATGGAGCAACACGTAACAACACATGATCGCCAATATGTAATTCCACGTCCTTTTGATGAAGATCAACATAACTCTTTTGCCGATCTTGTGAGATTTTTATACGTTATCGGATCGTTTGAATCTTTTTCATAGTCATACGTACCAACTCTGATCCCAACAATGTTCCTTCACCCACCTCATCCCAACATACTGGAGAACGACACTTTCTTCAATACAACGCCTCAAATGGAGCCATGCCAGTACTTGTTTGATAACTGTTGTTATAGGAAAACTCCACCAATGGTAAGAACATGTCCCAACTTCCTTTGAAGTCAAGGACACATAGTCTTAATAAATCCTCAAGAGTTTGAATAGTCCTCTCCGACTGCCCATCCGTTTGACGATGATAGGCCGAACTAAATCGTAAATCCATGCCCATACTTTTTGCAAACTAACCCAAAATCTTGAAGTGAATCTTGAGTCTTAATCAGAAACTATGGATACTGACATACCATGCAATCTTACAATCGTGTTTATATATATATGAGTAAGATGTTCAAGTGTATAAGTTTCTCATATCGGTAAGAAATGAGCAGAGTTGGTTAATCTATCAACAATGGCCCAAATTACATCTATGCCTTGAGAAACCTTGGGAAGACCAGTAACAAAATCCATGGTAATGTGCTCCCACTTCCATTATGGAATTTCAAGTGGTTGCAATGGACCTTTTGGCACTTGATGCTCCGTCTTGACTCGTTGACAAGTTAAACACCTTGAGATAAACCCCGCTATCTCTCTCTTCATATTTCTCCACCAAAATGTATGTCAAAGATCACGATACATTTTGTTACTCCCAGGATGGATTACAAACGGTGTGTTGTGCGCCTCCATCGTTATTTTATACTTCAAGTCAGAATCGTTAGGAACACAAAGTCTGGAGTTGACTCGAATTATTCCTTCTTCATCGATTCTTTCTTCCGGAATAGCACATTCTTGCACTTTCTTCCTCATACGCATCAGCTCCAGGTCTGTAGCTTGAACAACTTTAACTTTATCGATTAAAGTCGGTTCTACTCGTATATTCGCCATCATCACATGGGTCCCTGGAGTCTTTAAATCTATCTCCATCCTTTGTAAGTCATACAAAATGGTCCTTTACGTTGACAATATCGCACTCATACCCGCATATGATCTTCTACTCATTGCGTTAGCTACTACGTTCACTTTTTTAAGATGGTATTGAATGGTATGGTTGTAATCTTTTTTTTTTCCGCTAAATTTGTTTTTTTGTATAAAGAAAAAGAGATTACACAATCACAAAGGGCATACCCAGAAGCTTTTGAGCGGACCATTAGGGACAACCCGCCAACGACCTACTAAAGACAAACATCCAAAACAAGAACAAGGAGCGAAACAGATTACAAGCATATAAAATGAGCAGGCAGAAGCCTAAACAACCATACTGCAGAAATGAAGCATAAAATTGATCAGAAATGAGAACCTAAGGAGACAATGCCAATAATGCCAACAACTAGCCACCTCGCCATACCAGCACCAAACCCGGGTGCCCCGAAGCCCGAAACCACTCAAAAGCCGAAGTTCCGCATCGAAGACTGGACTACCGAACCGATGAGGGTGCCCCGAAGCCCGAAGCCAGAAGTCAGCAACCCCCACTCTATCATATAGCAGAACCCCCCCCCCCCCCCCCGAAGCCAATGATGGAGCCCCAAATCCGAAACCAGCGTACCCCTATAGCCGAGCTAAGATACCGTACCAAGAAACCGAACCAGCCCTTCATTGTCCCTAGAGCCGAACCCAGCTGCTGATGAGGCCGAAATACCATAGAAGTTAAACAACCATCACAGACAACACCGAGCTTAAGATGCTGCGAGAGCCAGGAAGCCGAACCCAGCAGAAGGAGTCTCAGAACTGAATCCCATAACTTCCAATCTAACCACGGAGGCTGAACTCACTAGCAGCAGACCTGCCCAACCCTGCTGAACATAGACAAACCCCGAAGCTTAAGATTGAACCAGAGGCCAATAGGCTCATAAGCCAACCCCCATAATGACCAAGCTGAATTATCAAGAACGAGAGCCAAAAGATACACTGCCAACTCTGATCTTGTCCAAAAATCCCCAGCCGAATCAATAGCTAACACTCGCTACTGAAGCGAGCCCAGCCACCTGCACACCCGGCAACACAGAAGCAGCAGATCGATAGACAACTCAAGATCCGAACCCAACCCTATAACCACCCCCAGAGGTTAGGCATATTTTGGACTCTCTTAGGAAAAATAGAGGAAGAAGATAACCTAGCCTTAATGACATTGATTATCTCCCTAGAGAGAACCCCCATAGGCATCTTGATCTTGTTAAAGACAATGGAGTTTCTGACTGCCCATATTTTGTACACTATGGTGGAGAGAACCAGCTTTAGAATATCCGACCTGAGTTTACGTCCTCGATATTGGATAATATAGTCCACAAGGTTGTCCCAATTCATTGGAGCATTAGTCCAAGTGCCCGCTGCTAAGGTAGTAGAGAGAACATAAGAAGAATAGGGGCATTCGAAGAACAAGTGAGGGAAGGTTTCAACATGGGAATCACAGAGGGGGCAGGTCAATGGGCGGAAGCTAGAATAGCTTGAAAATCTGTCATTTGTGGGCAATCTATGCCTAAGAGCAAGCCAGAGTGTAAAGGAAAATCTGGGAATGTAGAGAGAATGCCATAACAGAGCAGCCCATGGTACTAACGAAGCACGAGGACGAATAGATTCCCAAATAAGAGAGGTCTTGACATATTTTAGCTCACAGGATTCCCATAAGATCATGTCATCGGTAGCAGTCGGAGCAGGAAAAAAGGTAATTAGGCCACGAAGTTGTTGCACTTTATGATACTTGCCGATAATACCCATGCTCCCAAAGAGATGACAAAAGAGACAAGAGCATTAACAGGAATTCTGGAGTTGGAAAGAAAATACGTAGAGGGGCTTAATGCCTGGCCATTCAACCATGGGTCATGCCAGAACCTAAAAAAATTGTCATTCCCGACTCTATAGATAAGAAAATTTAAAGCTAAAGGCCGTAGTTTAAGAATCTTACGCCAAATCCATGAGCAGTCCGATGGAGTAGAGCAGTGCCAAAAATTAGTCTTTGGAAGAATTGAGGCTTTGACCCACTTTGCCCATAATGAAATTGGGGAAGGGGAAATGACTCTGAGTAAATGGGATAAAATGAGTGCTGAATTCCAATCGGCAAGATTTTTTATAGCAAGACCTCCCTCCGCATAGGGAAGAGACAAGTCCTTCCAAGCGAATTTAGAACCATACCTAAGAAGAGAGGAGCCCTTCCAAAGAAATCTGCACATTATAGATTGGATTGAACACAATACCGATTTAGGCAAGATAAAATAGGCCGCCCAATAATATTGAATGGCAAATAGCACTGATTTTATCAACTGCACTCTACCGGCATAAGAGAGGTAACGGGAAGTCCATGAGGTGTCTCTCGCGGTGATTCTGTGAATCAGAGGCTGGCAATCAGAATGTGTAAGTTTAGAAGAGATGAGAGGAACTCCAAGAAATCTAATTGGAAGAACTCCAATCGGTACCCAGCAACTGATTTATACTTTCATTGACATCATTTGGGACATTTGCTAGAAAAAATAGGCTTTTAAGAGCATTGGGGATTAATCTAGAGAGCATAGAGAATGATTGGATGCTCGAGTGGATAATGGAAACAGAGGGCAAATCTCCATGGCAGAACATGATAATATCATCAACGAAGAAAAAATTCGTAATGTTGCAAGGTTCGATTTTCCAATGGAACTTTAAATTAGACAGGAGAGTTTCCTTATTCAGTATCATAGAGAATGCTTCCATGGCTAAAAAAAACAAATAAGGGGACAAAGGATCACCTTGACGAAGACACCTCACTCCCTTAAAGAAGCCATCAAGGGAGCCATTGACTTTAACAGAATACATTGGCGTTGTGATGCACTCTCTAATCCAGTTTATAAAAATGGGTGGAAACTGAAGCAGACTCAGTAGGTCGAAGAGAAAACCCCAGTCCACTGTGTAAAAAGCCTTCCTGATATCATTTTTTAGAGCACACCTTGCCGGACCAGAGAGGCGATGGTAGTTTCTGAAAAGCTCCTGAGCAAGGAGAATATTATCGCTAATACTTCTACCCGAGATAAAAGCTAACTGAGCATGGTCAATAAGGGATGGGAGGACTGATTTTAGCCTATTGGCAAGAATCTTTGCTATACATTTGTAGATTGTGTTGTAGCAAGAAATAGGTCTGAAGTCTGCCATATTGGAAGGATTTTCTATCTTCGGGATTAGGGCTATGACCATAGCATTCATTCCTCTCGGAAGGAGCCCGGTTCTGAAGAAAGAGTGGACAGCAGCAGTGAAGTCTCGACCGATTGTATCCCAACAGTGAAGGAAGAAATTAACATTGAAACCATCAGGCCCAGGGCTTTTATTCTTTTTCATGGATTGAAGGACCGCCTTAATTTCAGAATCAAGGATTGGAGTGGTTAAAGCAGCTGCCTGGGATGAAGAGATCCTCTTAGTAATAAATTTTTTAAGATCATCACAGCCCGAATAGGATGAAGGGGATGACCCCAAGAGATCCTGGTAATAGACCACCGCCACCTGCTGGATACCTTGTTGGTCCTCAATCAAATCACCCGAGTTGTTGAAGATAGAAAGAATTTTGTTGTGATTCCAATTACTCTTGATAACAGTTGCAAAAAACATAGTGTTTTTATCTCCCTGGGCTAGCCAAATTGCTCTAGATTTCTGGAGCATGAGAGATTCTTCACGAGCCATTGCTTTCCATAAAGATTGGGTATATGACGATTCTTGAGCTAATAGAAGAGGGTTCAAAGGATTAGCCTGGAGAGACAGTTGAACGGAGGCCAAATGACCTTAAAGCTTGCTTATATTGCTCGACAGATTACCTATAGAAGAATTCAAGGCAACAAGAGTTCTCCTGGTTCTCCCCAGCTTCTCATTTAGGGTGTAAAAAGAATTCTCATGGATACTACTGTTCCTACAATCCGATACAGCTTCTTTGAAACCATCCAACTCAAGCATGAAATTAAAGAATTGAAAGGGTTTTTTAGGCCGCCAAGATGATAACCAGTGTTGAGAATAACTGGGCAGTGATCGGAAAGGCCACGAGGATCAAAAGTAGCTTGGGAATCAGACATTGTGCTAAACCAAGAATTGTTGCCCATAGCTCTGTCTAGCTTCCTCAAAATTAGGTTTCCTACCTGGCAATTCCACCACGTATACAGAGGCCCAATAGCACGAATGTCATCTACTCCAATAATGTCTAAACAGTCATTGAAGTCCGTCATTCCAGCGTCCCAAGAAGAATCACCTCCCTCAGATTCAGTAACCCATTTAATAGTGTTAAAATCCCCCAGAATGCACCAAGTGTCCGGAGAAGATATGAATTTAAGGTCATCTCACCATTGCCTGCACTCCACCACTGAATTCAAGCCATAAACGATCGAGGCCAGAATTGGGGTATCACCATGAATAGGGGTAAGTTTGAAATGGGATAGTTGAGAAGACTAAAACAGGCTATCCACTCTCCAAATATTAGGATCCCACCCCACCCAGATCCTGCCGTTCGGGTGGTGATCATAGTTGAATGCCCAAACCCAGTTACGACACAAGGCTCTCGAGATCTTGAGTGCCTTTGGAGCTTTGATTCTAGTCTCAATAAGACCCACAAAAGAGATATGGTTGTTTAAAAAAAATTATGAACGAACGCCTGCTTTGGCTTCTTATTTAAACCCTTGACATTATAGGAACAAAAATATGTCATAGAGAATGGGGGATAATGCTCAGTTAAGAAGGGGAAGACCCTTTGGACCTTTATTTCTCTTCTTAGAATTTTGAAGAGGCTCTATCCCAGGCCTGGATTTATGCTTCAGGTTCCTACATTCGTTTTCTTCGACCTAATTGAGCCTATCCACCAGAGGGTTGGGGGGAACAAGAGATTCAGAATCATCGTCTGGAAGAAAGGGAGAAGCTATAGGGGTAAAGGCATTTGAATAAGGAACTGGGTGGACAATAAGAGGGGTGGATGGATTTTTTGGTCCTTTAGAGACAGCTGTCCAAGAACCTTCCGGATCAAGGGGAGGAGTGGCTTTGGTTGCAAGAGGGATGGGGGGACAGATGGGCTCAGGATGACAAGGCGGAGCCTTGGGAACCCACTGAAAATTTGATTTAGGACACCTGAGAAAGGAATGACCGAAACAGTTACAATTTGAGCAAGAAGGAGGTCTGTTCCAATACTCGACTTTTACCTCAACAGTATCTTCAGCCAAGTCCACTCCATTGAAAATAACTGCATTAATTAAGGCCGGGAACGTAGACGAAGCATTCATCTCAATGCAAATCCTGGCATAGCTCATTGGCTCAAGCTTAGATGTCATATCATCTGCAAATAATGGACGACCAACAGCACTCGCTAGGTAGCTCAAACCCTCTTTTGTCCAGTAAGAGAGGGGTATGTTGCTGAATTTAACCCAGATTGGGACTTTGCTATAGTCGACATTTATAAATTTAACCCCTTCATGCCAATGCTGCAGAAAAAGATGCTTTGATGCTATATACCATGGGCCTGTTGCTTGAACATTGTCCTTATCTGCTATAGAATCAAACTTGAATATGAAATACCCCTTGTCATGGAGATAAACTTTAGCCAAACCCAAGTGTCCCCATAGCTTCTTTGTCGAGGTTTCGACAAGCTTGAAAGGCAGTTTTGACTGAATGAAATTACCAATTAGACTGGTGGACCACTTATGCAGGCCAATCTTGAGGACTTCAACTGGCGGATTAACTGTAACACTCCCTTCAGCCATGACAGGGGGGAAGAAGCTCATACCCAAATTCTTCTCTGAGACAAAGTTTGAAACAATCGAGCTCCAAGATTTAGGAAGAATGGGCTGGTTATCGACTTTCTCCCGGACCGGATGGGGGGATGCCACAGACTACGGAAGACTACCCGAAATAGTGGTTAGGGGGGAAGGGGAGGAGATGATGCTTACTTTAGAGAACTCCGTTCGAACATAGGACAGGAATCGAGCACCTTACGGGAATTTTCTAGAGCACCGGAAGTCCCTATAATGGTAAGGTTATTAACATCATCTAATGGTAGACCCAATGCAGATATATATTCCATTAACTTTTCATTCTTCCGCCTTTCTGCAAGGGCTTCCTCTCGGCCATTTCTAGAGAAGAAATGAGCTGCTTTAAAAATATCTTGAGCTTTCGAACTAGAGGCTGAGCCAAAGTTTTCTCCAAGCTGAGCTTCAAAAGCATTTGATTCATCAGTGCTTATAGAAATATTCGAGGGGTTAGGCTCAGATTACACCATTTCCACATATTTAGTGGGGGAATTCGGCTTAGAAACGCCATATTCTGTAAAAAGCTCGCGAGATGGGCTACTCACAGAGTTACCGACTGAAATATGGGGGTGGTCAACCATGACATTGGGCAAGCAGAAGCACCGCAGAACTCTAGAGGGAAGGACAGAGGAGGAAAGGAGAAAGGAGGATGACAGAGGAGGACGGGAGAAAGGAGGGTGGAGGAGGAGGAAGGACCAAAAAGGTAAACAGAGAAATTAGGTAAGAACGAAAATGTTTGGTGAGGCTGGGCGGGAAACCAGAAAAGGAAAAAGGAGATAACGGAAGTGGAAGGAGGAGACAGAAAAATTAGAGAGAAGGGAGAGAACACATCCAAGAGAGAGAGTCTAACCCATGTTGATCATCATTACTCACTTTGTATGGTCGTAATCTTTAACAGCTCCAGCCAACATATTCGGCGCATGTTATGTTCATTTTAGGAGAAGGAATATTTTAGGGTTTTGTATCGTATTCAAGGTTGATACAAAATTTGATTTCATGCTCTAGGGGTAGGTTAGGAAGTTCTTCGAGATATACGTCAGGAAATTTATTAACAATAGAAATATCATTCAAATCTAATGTATTTTTGTTTAAATCTGTGACATGGCTAAGAAATCTTAACATCCATTTTTCAATAAATGAATAGCTTTATGGCTTGAGATGACATTGATTAACTTTAATGATTTGGTTTCTTGAATTCGCATAATAGGTTGGTTAGGAATATGAAAGCTAACAACCTTATAAAAACAATAAATTTTAGCATGATGAGTAGTCAACCAATCAATTCTTAAAATTAAATCGAATGCAAGTATTTTCAAAGGGAGAAGATCGACAAGTAACGTGCGGTTACCGATTTGAATCAAACAAGACTTATAAACAATGGATGTAACAAAGGTTTCTCCCAATGGAGTTTCAACAGATAAGTCAAAGTCTAATTTCTCCGGGGTCGAGTTTAAACGTTGAGTGCAAGTAGGAGAAATAAAAGAATTGGTAGAACCGGTATCAAATAAGGTATAGACTTCGGTAGAGTTTATGATTAACTTAACCGTGATCACCTCGTTCGGATTCCTCGCTTTTTGGGAAGTTAAGACGAACACTCTCCCTTGAAATACTGGTTTTGTCTTGTCTGGGACGACATTTGATGCCTCTATCCCAGCTGGACTTGACTTTGGTGCATGACAAAATAAGGTTAGGTGACCTTCTCTTCCATAATTGTAGCATGCTTTGGATTGCTACGTACAGTTTGGACTGATGTGTCCATCCCCTCCGTATTTGTAACATACAACTGGCGATCGTTCTCCTTCCTTAACAATAGGTGCTGGTGTTGACGTCTTTCCATTATTATTGAATCTCCTATTCTTAAAATTTCCACTTCTATTATCTTGGCCATGATTACCACCGAAGTGGTTACCATTTCTGGCATGTTGATTCCCTTCACGTTTTTTGTCACTGCTCCAATGACTACTACCATTGGTATTATCGATTTTTTTGATGCTCTCTCTTGGTTGGGTTGACTCATTATCGTGCTCTAATAACTGAGCCCTATTTACAACATCTGAATACAAACACAGTTTGTGAGAAATGAGGTATTGATGTATTTTGGGTCTCAAACCTCGTAGAAACATTCGCATCATTCTCTCCTCATTATCAACCAAATGGGATGCAAACTAGGACAACTCGGAAAACTTAGCCTTGTACTGCAACACGATCATATTATTTTTCTCCAGCTGGATAAACTTTACCTCCTTCATATGACGAATACTTTCGGGAAAGTACTTGTCGTTGAACAGTTCTTGGAACTTTTCCCAAGACATTTTGAGTGCTGTAGGCTGAGTACGTTTTAACGATTCCCACCAGTAATCTGCCTCTCATCTCGACATAAAGGTGGCAAAGGGAACCTTTTACTCCTCGGAGCATCCCAAGACATCAAATATCTTGGTGATCTGCTTTATCCACATCTCCGCCTTATGTGGTTTTGGCTCTCCCAAAAACTCCGGTGGTCCTAGCTCCTTGAACTGCTTAGCAGTGACCATCCGAGAGTTGCAAGTGTTTCCACCTACATTTTGATCAGGAGCCGCTCTCGCCTGATGTTGCATGAATTTCATAAAGCCTCTGAACATCGCATCATTCATCATTTGATCGGTGTTGTTGTTTACCTAAGGATTATTGTCTTCCTGTTGAACATTATCCTCGGTATTGATTGTTGGTGACTCAACGGTCTCATGTGCTTCATTGCTTATCTCGACATTTTAAGTTGCCATTTTCAAACACTACCTCAAAACAAGGGTTAATTGACATGCCACATATTATCCCTATAGTTTAACCGACCAATTAAATATCAAATAAACTTAGGTAGGTCATACTATCGAAGGAATTCCCCGTCTTTCCCCTCCTAGTTCTTGTCTCACATCTTAGCCAAGGATCATATCCCTAAGCTTTGATACCAATTGTGACGCCCCAAAAATAGGTATACATCATCCATCTTGGGTCGCCAAATACATGGTACTGAATACAATTCAAACATAATTATACAACATGTGATGAGAGGTTTTACATGAATATTGTCTTCTAGACAATATCCAAACTCAAATGGAGTCCTCATTATATTTATTATCACACTATTTTATAGAATAGTGAAGACTACTATAACACCATCTCGAACAATCACTCCATTCCCCAACTAGTTCCAGCTACGTTCTTATTTCCTGAAGAGAACAATGGAAGTAAAAGGGTGAGCTCAACTAGCCCAGTAAGAAATATTATGACTAAGATAATGCATAATAAGTTATCATTAGCCTTTAACAATGTTAAACTAATAGAATATAATAGACAACAAGTTTAACTACAGTGGAACAAACAATCCATTAGAAGAGTCAAGTAGAGCATGATATCTACTATCTTCTATGATTAAAAAGTTTATCATTAACTTTATCACTGGGACTCATCTTCAAAAATAAATCACATTATCGAATCAATCCTGCACTACGGGCCAAGTATATTCATTAGTATCACGTCCACAAATTATTCTTGCATTACGGGCCAAGAATATTCGTGTAATCATCAAATGTCATGATCATACCGAATTATCCCTTGTCATAATCATACCAATTAATAGTCCATCTATGCACGTAAGTCAAAGTTGACTTTCATCACAATATAAGCATGAGGATGATGACAATTATATAAGATTTTAATTAAAAGAAAGTAAAGGATAAATTTTTAAAGATTAATAACTTAATTTATCTAAAATTCAATAATGTCCAAATTGTCAACATGATACTACTTTGTGGAGTAAAATTCAAGAATAATATCCATGTATCAAAAATAATCTGGACAGAAAAGAAATAAATTTTTCGGTGAATAGTACCGCATGAATAGTACTTCGGGAATAGTACCCCATGAATAGTACCCCAACATGAAAAGTACCCCAAATACCCGAGTGAACAATATTTGAGTGAATAGTAATTGGGTGAATAGTAACTCGTGAATAGTACCCCAATATGAAAAGTGCCCTTAATACCCGAGTGAATAATAGTATAGTGAATAGTAACTGGGTGAATAGTAACCCATGAATAGTACCTCGTGAATAGTATTCCGACATGAAAAGTACCCCAAATACCCGAGTGAATAATTTTATAGTGAATAGTAACTAGGTGAATAGTAACCCGTAAATAGTACCCCGGGTGAAAATATTGATATTTAATAAAAAAGTTTATTTCAATATTCCAATAAAATGATATTGGATGAAGCACAAAACTCAAGGATATTCTACTAATTTTAAGGATTATAGAAGCAATACTTACCATAGTAAGTTTGGATTTAAGAATATGAAAAGAAATAACATACAAAACTGCAAATGGATTTTCACCTGTCATACGGTATGTAATCCGCGTAGACAGGTTATTCCGACATATTAAAGGATGAATATGAAATAAATAATACCCCTTACCAATCGAAAATAACATCCCTTACCTTAGTAGAAGACTGGATACTGCAATAGTGAAGTAGTACAATACTCTTATTCTTTCTCTATATAGTTTCTCCCTCTATAGTTTCTCTTGTGAATCTTAGTGAATTGGTGCGAATGAAAGAAGAATTAAGCTTCTATTTATAGGAGAATGGACTAAATAGTAACTAATTCATGAACGGTTTAGATTGATTTACTATTAGAATGAACTATTCATATTAATTACAATTAAAACCACAACCGATGGTCCGGATTGATTTACTTTTAAAAAACATGTGACGGTCCAAATTGATTTACTTTTAAAATCACCACTGACGGTCCAGATTTATTTACTTTTAAAACCACCACCGATGGTCCAGATTGATTTACTTTTAAACCACCACCGATGACCCAGATTGATTTACTTTTAAAACCACCACCGACGGTCCAGATTAATTTACTATTAAAACTGCCATGAATGGTCCAGATTGAGTTACTATTACAACCACCATAAATGGTCCAGATTGATTTACTATTACAACCACCATCAATGGTGCAGATTGATTTAAATTATTTCACTGTAGTACCCCTAATGTTTACCAAGTTTGCATTATTCCCTCAAACTTTTGTAATTCACTTATCTTCAATAAACATATTCTTAATACTTCAACAATTATTCATCATTATTATCATAACTCACAATATTTAAGAACCAGATCATTCCCAGGAAAGAGATGACTTTTTGATAAGGATTTCTCCCTATTAACGCGCAATTAGGTGATCAAACCTATCCTCGACAAACCTTTCTAGACATCGTCAATATTGTAAATAATAATATTAATAACTTTATCATCTCAATTATTGAATTAATAATATAAAAATATTAATATTGTGACAATAATTGAATCAAATAACGTGAGATACCTACAATAATTACTGTAGCAATAATTGAGTATAATTGAGTGACTTCTCACGAAAGCATCAATAATCAATACTGTGTGCTACTATGTAACCACACATATTACTGTACTTTTACCACCGGGTAGTTCAATAGTTTAACGGTAAAACTTCTGCCGTTATTTTTATAAAAAGATAATTTTGTCATTTTCTAACTACGACAATACTTCCGTTGTGGGTTCCACCAATGATTGTGCCGTCATACGAATATTTCCTGTTAAAACGAATATTCTCCGACACAACGAATATTTTTTATCAACTTGCTTACTTTGCAAAATTTTCAAATATTACCCACAACTATAACATTATATCATATCTACACCACAATATTCAAAAATATGTTTCAATAAAAATTATTCTTTATTCAAAAAAGTTGGGATCTTACAATGTATTATACTTATGAAGAACAAATGATGTAATCGGTTTATAAATCTAGGAAAGGATTTTACCATGATTGTAATAAGAATATAGTTAATACATTCATTGTGTTGTGTTTTTAATGGAATGAATGTATGATTATGAGTACCGTGTAGCACAATATGTCGGGTTGGAAGATACCCGGATATGGGGGCAACGCTAATTTGAAGTTTATGTTAAAAATTTCTTAAGGAAGTGTACGATTCGTAATTAATTAAAGCGATCCGAATTAATCATATGAAAGATTCAGTGAAATTCCAAGAAAAAGTAAATTCGTAATCAAAATATCGATTAAAAACGAAGAACATGAAGAACGTTGTTGATGGAAAAATTTAAAACCATCGTAGGATAATTGTTGTTGATGGACAAGTTTAAACCCATCGCGTATAAGTTAGATGCTTATTTCTTGGTTAGGAACAGTATAAATGTTCATTAAGAATGGATTAAAACGTAGCTATAACGAAGTTATGACAAAAATGAGTAAAAGACGAACGAGAATTAGAAAGTTAGTAAATGAACCCGAATGTGTAGGGTTTCATAAGAATTTAAGAGAACGTAGAAAACGTGAGTCGTGGACTCAAGAACGAACGAATTCCGAGTTCGGTTGACCGAATTACAGACAAACGAATGAAGAACATTAAAAACATAAAAAATGAACGAAGGGTGAAGATTAAGCTAGTCGAATGGAATGTTAATGGATTTAGAATAAATTTATGTTCGAGGGAAGTCAAAGTACGTATGATAAGGAATAGAATGGCTTTGTAAAAACCTCATTTTGAGTTATAACAAAAAATATATGATATCGTAAAGTATTCGTCTCAAATCAGTGTAAGACTTAGAAAATTTTTAGGAAGTTCATGCTCGGCGCCGCAACGCCAGCTGAACCTTGGTAGGCAATGCCCGGGCCATCAGATACTACTGAGTGGCGCCGCAGTGAGAGAGCCATTTAGGAATTTGGTGCCGCAGTGCTAGACCGATGGAGAAGGTGACGTAGGCTCGTGCCGCAGCGTGAGAGGAACAAAGGGACCCTATCACCATAGCGCTGATGCAAGAAAGTGCCCAGTGATGAGCTTTTAACTACTTAAAACCTGGGGGAAGTGTATTGAGAGTTAATGAACGTGTAGTTCATCAAATGTAACACTTAATCAAGTGATTTAAACCTTTAATGAAGGTTAAACGGAAAGATTAAACAAGATTAAAAGATAAAGAATGTGAACGCGGTTTACGAAATCGATATCTAGGGACCGTAGTTGCGATAAAAGAATGTGAGGGATTACTATGATGGTGATTCCTTAGACGTTTATTGATGAGGGTAATGAATAACATTTCGATGTTATGTGGTGGTAGTGAGAGATAAGTGTAAAGCGTATAGACGCTGTGAACACAATGCAGTTGCGATGAATGATCGCTCTTAGCATACAATGAACCGTATGGCTTCGACATTAAGAAAGAATAATTAACATGGGGTTCATGGGATGGATAACGATGGAAAGCAATTAAAACCTTGAGTAAAGGTTGAATGAGAGATTAAGAGACGAACAACTTGAACGCTGAATACGTAAATGATTCTCGTGAATCGTATTTGCATTGGACGAACGTTTTATGTATACAATGGTTGTATGACGTAGACATTAACGAAAGTATTAAGTAAGATATGAATTATCAAGAAAGCCGTAATGAACGATAATAAGATTAATGGAAGCCGAATGCGAATCGAATAAAGAATGAAACTTGAGGTATGACATTTAGTGTCCAGAAAGCCATAAGGAATAAGAAATTGACTTAACAAACATTATAGTTTAATAGTTCGGATAAGTTTAGATACTTGGTGGTGAAATCGTAACCTTTGATGGTTGACATATGGGAGTTGGGCTAAACAATTCCTTCAGAGAGCGGAGGTATATACAAAACTGGCAACAGATCTAACTCACTGTGATGGCAGTATAGACGAGACGAGAACTTGTTTATTGGTTGTTTGTGGGAAACCACTCAGAGTACCATATAAACTACTAGCACAGACGTGATGTGTTCTGAGTCCTAGAGAAGTTATAAGAAGAAGATAAGAATGTAATTAATCATCAAAGATGATGAACGTATAAGTAAGACATCTCAGTATGTCATGAAGCCATTGAACGGTAATGAAAGTGGTCGCGTAAACATAGGTTGAAAGAACGTGAACCCTAAGAAGTAAAATTAAGTAAACCAATGTGTAAGTCAATATACATGACTAATTGGTATACATGTTCAGCGTGAACCCTTATGTGTTATAGTGACTAAAATGAGCAGTTCAGCGTAAGCTGTAGCTGTGCGTAAGGAAAGTTTCCTAATTTCATTCATATTCTAAATGAATGCTAGTTTCTGAAACTTCTCAGATGTTGAACTTGATAAGTTCTGTCTATGTACAAATGTGTGATATTTGTACAAGGTGGTAGAACGTATGAGGCCTTGTGCCACAATGTGAACACTTAAGTGTTTCTATGAGATGAACTATTCTGTGATCGAACTGTTCAATAAGAGAATGTTCTGTTTACACATGAACCGTTATTGTTAAGTCTGTGCTAATGATTCTAGCCAGACAGAATGTGTATGAAAAAGGTAGAAGAATGAAAGTATTTCAAAGTGAAAGTGAATAATGTTTTAAAATGATAGGAATCAGAATTATTCCTATTATTCAAGCTGTTTCATAACCTTTGTTCTATTATCGAGGTTATACAGGAATGTTTGAATTCTTAAAGTTTTTTGTTCAACTTTTATGACTTGCTGGGCAATTGAATGCTCACACTTGCTTTAAATGAAAAACATTTTCAGCGAACGAAGTTAAAAGAACTTATGGATCCCATAAAGATTAAGCTGATCGGTATCTAGAAGAAGTGACATTCATTAGATGGATGAGCGAGAAGATCGAGCGAAGACTTGTGATGTAGAAAAATGAAATTGAACTATAGAATAGTTTAATAAACTGAATGTTTCCTTGGTGGTGGATAAAAGTCATTCTTGTAAGATGGAATGAATAATGTATTATCATTATTTGTAATGAAAGGAGTTATAAGGTTTTAAAACCTGGGATTTGAGAATGTATGTTGTTATATTTCATCATATAATGATGTATGTTTGGATGAATGATGTACTCGTGATGTACAGAATCCAGTTGTGAAGCCAGACCAGATTTCGGGGCGTTACAAAAGCTATCTAATGTCTTCTTGACAGCCCACTGTAAGAATTTTCATATTTTTAAGCTTTTTACTACTTTTTTACATATAAATCTACTAACGTTGAGAGTCACGTTGTGTGGGTATGCCCGGATCATCGATCCATGGCTTTGTATTACTTATATATATATATATATACATATATTATTATTGAACTCGGATTCGATTGAGTCTGGATATAATATCTGGTTCGTTTATAGCTTTTGTATATATATATATATATATATATATACACACACACCCCATAATAGGTTCATACAACCCATTCTGAGTCGCCAAATACATGGCACAGATTTGAAATACAAATTTCATTTATACAAGTATTAATATTGTCGTGTAAAATATGACAAAACATACGATGTGAGTTTTAATACAAATATTATCTTGTAGAAAATATCCAAACTCAAATAAAATTCTCATTACAATTATTGTCACACTATTTTATAAAATACCGAGGATTGCTAAAATAACTATCTTGAACCATTACTCCACTCTCCAACTAGTCCCAGCTACATTCTCGCCTCCTAAGAAGAACAATGAAACCAAAAGGAAAAGGGTGAGCTCAACTAGCCTAATAAAGAATATTGTGACTAAGATAATGTTGAACAAATTATCCTTAGTCCTCAACAGGGAAAAATCTTATAGAATACAATAGACAACAAGTTTTAGATCAACAACTGCAGTGGAAATAACAATCCATTAGAAAAGTCAAGTAGACTGTAAAGTCTACAATCTTTTATGATTTAAAAGTCTAACATCAATATTTTATCCCTGTAACAACAATCAATAAATATTTTATATCAACGAATTATCCATGCACTACAGGCCAAGGATATTCGTTAGTATCACCAGTGGTCATGATCATGCCAAACAAGTGTCCATCTATACACTACAAGGCAAAGAGGACTTTCACCACAACATTTGTCGGTAACATTACATGACATGATTGTGAACGCCCCCAAATCCGGGTATCTTCCAACCCGACATATGGTGCTACACGGTGCTACAGTTCACACAAATATTCAATTGAAATGCCTCAAAAGAATGAATATGTCTTATATATATTCCAAAACAATATTATCATTCCATAGGTTCTTTATAACCGTTACATTTGTTCTTGTCATAATATTAAATATTAACATCAATCATCTTTACTATTACATAGGTAATCTATAGGGTCACTTTAGCCTTCCATTTATCTTTTCTGGAACCTTCGATCTGTTTGGTCTTAGCTGCATTCATATGGTTCAAGCAAGAGTGAGCATAACTAGCTTAGCAAGTATGACAAATTCATTTAAACAACATGCTTAAATCATAAAAATCATACATCTTCAATAACTGAACAATAGTTATGAAGTACTATCGATAATTCAAAATAACACTTCTCTTTTCTTTAAAACATTTTACAATGAACAAAATTCAGTTAAACATCAATTCTAATCTAAGACCTTGAGCATTTCATACTTTCTTTTAAAAGGACAACCTGACACTAAGTCCATAAGTTCGGCATTACTTACGAGCACATCTAGGTGATCAGCCTATAGTACTTTATGTTGTACAACACTACTTTCTTTAAAAGTATGTATGTTTAAGTTTTGGCAACCTCACGTGCCTGTCGTTTGACGACAAAACATTTGTTTAGCATACTCAGTCTTCATTTAAAAACTATACCAACATAGTTTGGCAAAACATTGACAATACCTTTATATATTATAAGAAATCCAAAACATTTTAAGTCTAGCCGAAAGAATTTGCTTTGACTTCATCATACATCAATTCATACGTAAGAATACATGAATCAAAAAACTTGTCAATATTGAACATAGACAAGGGTTAGAACACTTACCTTTAGCATCTGCTACTGTTATTACACTTTCTCTTTAAGTCTTTAAGGACTCTACAATATATGATCACAAACCATAACATATTAGATCATATATAATCAAGTATGGTTACTACTATATGTTACCCTTCTTCTCAATCTAATTATGTTTTAGATTTTGATTATTGGTTCTAGCTTATCACATTCCATTGTTCTAACATTCAATTAATCTTTAGTCGACCTTCAGTTGTAATACTTAAGTTCTTTAACATCTTAAATGGTGTTACATTAAGTTAATTAAGATAAGTTAATTTGACTTAATCACTTTACCTTCTTTCTCTACTTATAAGCATTCATTTCTATCCTTGATCTAGTGTTGGCACTGCGGCGCCAGTTTCTTCTCTTTAAGTTGCATTGTGGCGCCACTTTCCAGTGGCTGAGGATCCGACCTGGCGCTGCTGCGCCACTCTTAGTTTTCTTAGCCGCGTCGTGGGGTGAAACTCCAGTAAGTCAGGGCACTGGCTCGGTGCTTCAGCGCCACCAATAAGCCTGACACTTTTGACAGATTTTAAACTTTGTGAACTTCCCGGACACCAAATTTGATCATTTTAAGTCTGAATTGGCTTGTTCAAAATCCATTAGCTCACAAATCACATACTCTACGTGTTCATGCAAGAATTTTCCATTTTTGAATCCGTTAACTCAAAAATAACCTATTAGTCCATTTTAACGAAAACGATAAACGTTGGTGAACGTTCAACTCTCGTTTCTTCGTTCTAAGTCAAAATTCGGTCATTTTTGAGTCATCAACTCTATAATGCCAAATAAGACTTATTCCCATAAAAAACAACGTTTCCGAGCTCAATGTCAAAATTCGACTTCCATTCCGAGAATTTCATGATTTCAACGATTATCGTCCGAACTCGTGAATTTCGTCAAAACTTCATTACTTATGATTTCATCATTTCAAATGGATTCTTTCCATCATACTAACATCTTAACTTACATATTTCACTAACTTATATACATGATAAGTTCTTACTTATTCTTTATGAGTTTATAACTTTTATACTTATGATTTCACTTTACATGATTTATCATGGTTTTAGTCTTCTAACAACCATCCTTGCTTCTTCTTATCATACAAACCTCATTAATGTAAACATATGACAAGTTTTTACAAGTTCTTCCTTAGTTCATAATTTATATATGAACGAATTACTTATTCATGGCTTATTAAGACTTAAGTCCTTTAATTATCCATTCTCTTTACTTATTAGCATACATACTTCACTAATTAACACTTCTCTATCAAACTAAAATTGAAGAGTCGGAAGATTAATGATATATGAGTCTTACCCTTGATGATCAAGCCTTGTTCTACTTCTTTTCTACTACGAAAGTCTAGCTTTTTCTTACCTTTTCTCTCTAACAAATAAGTTGCAATATGTTGGATTAAATTAACAAGTGAGAAATGATCCAACACTCCTTCTATTTATAGGATTTCTAAGGTTAGGGTATAATGGTCAAATAGACAAATCCCACCTCCTTAATCAAACCTCCTTACTATTCATTACTTAATCACTATGTTTACTTGCTCATCATTTTCTTTGCTTGGCCATCACAACTTTTTCTTGGCCACCGAGATCACCCATGTGATCATGGGGCCCACATGGGTTGCCCTATGGGTCATGCTTACCCATTGGATCCTTACTTTGGGCTTTAATTCAATTAGCTTACATGTACTTTGGGCTTAAATTAATCCACATTATCTTATACATTAGCAAACATTTAGGCCTTAATCATAATCCTAATTGGACATTTCACTTCCTACACAATCCTACAAGTCCATTACATATGGCTTAAAGCCTTAGAACGTATTATATACATATTAATCTCGTATTCTAACTCGTATGCTTATTCAACATATACGACATACCATCATTCATACATACTCGTATAATACTTCATATCATATTCGTATTCATTACCTCGTACAATACCTACGTATTATAAGATCATTGCTTTAACTAGTTAACACTTTACATTTCCTAACGTTCTCGAATTAGGTCCGTAGGCAAAAAACTATGTTTTCCATACGGAAATTATTATTACATAATCCATCTCATCTCGATATTCTATCGTTACGTATTTCTCGAAAGTTCAAAAATAATTCTCGAGCAGAAATCAGTGAATAGTATTTTTGGGAAAATTTCTCTGAAAGTTTTATTTTCGTCTTAGAAATTCAAAACTTCAATTCCTTCACGTAGTCAAAATACTATGACATTCTGACATCTCTAGGTTATAGAATGACATTCACCTTAATAACACATAATAATAAAAAATAATATAATTGTAGACACTCGAAATTTTCTGCACACTTATTACTGACATTACAGGAGGGCAGATTCGTCTTTCAGAGATAACCCTAAAAGACAGCTCACATCCATTTCGGATACTACCAGAATTTCATTCTAACCTCAAAACACACACCGGGAGTATCATTTCCAACCTCGGAGATAACCCCGAGTTTCATCCTTGGAGATAACCCCAAGGAATGTTGTGGCAGTTCCGGCAATAACTTTGGAAATGCTTATTTCAAATGCATACAATCAGCTTTAATCTCAGACCTCCTGCCGAGGCACACATTCCTCAGACCCGGAGCTAACACCGGGAAGATAGGCACACTTATAGATGACCTTGTGGAATTCAAACACTTGCAGCAGTCCAATATCAGATGTATCCCTGAGCAACGTCTGCTATTAGCTCAAACCGGTGATAACCCCAGTGAGGAGTCAAACTATCATCTTTCCACCTCAACCCCAACGCGTCGTCTCAACACTTTATACATACATATATACAACAATGTCCTATAAGAACCAAGGAGTTCCAATCCCGAATGACTATTACGCGTGACAGCACACCGAATATAATTTGAAGCTTAAAGACCATGGGCATGGTCCCCTCTTCCTGACTTCGTACAACCTCTAATCTCATGTCATTGCATAACTCTCGACACAAGCGGTCCGAATAAGGTCTTATATACCTCATTCGAATGCTCGAATTGAATTTCTATAAGTTTGAGTGGACATCACATGCATTAATGCACGTACTTCGAGACGATAGGACCCGCATAGCCCAGGGTAGCTCGGTCAGTCATAGGTGCATCTGCGGTTGCTGCAGGTACACCTGTGGCCCCCCTCTATAAAAAGAGGGCTAGGGGTGGCAAGCCCTATTAAATTTGCTCTGTACACACCCCATATTGAGTGCTTTCTCATTTTAAACACCTTCTAGCTCACATATAGCTATATTTTTACCAGCGGGAGATGAGTGTTTATCCATTTAGAGTCATAGAAGCCTGCATCGGTAGCCCACTATAAACCTTCTCACACTCTATAAAGCCTTTCTCTTCATCTTGGCACACACTATTCTTCACATTGAGAGTCGTGTTGTGTGTGTATGCCCAGACTTCGGTCCGTGGTTTTCATTTATGTATGTATATATATAATTATATATGTATATATTTATACATGGACTGACATTATCGAGTTATGCCTCGATTGAGCCTAGACTTATATCTAAAGCGTTTACTTGCTAGGGGTGGCAAGCCCTATTAAATTTGCTCTGTACACACCCCATATTGAGTGCTTTCTCATTTTAAACACCTTCTAGCTCACATATAGCTATATTTTTACCAGCGGGAGATGAGTGTTTATCCATTTAGAGTCATAGAAGCCTGCATCGGTAGCCCACTATAAACCTTCTCACACTCTATAAAGCCTTTCTCTTCATCTTGGCACACACTATTCTTCACATTGAGAGTCGTGTTATGTGTGTATGCCCAGACTTCGGTCCGTGGTTTTCATTTATGTATGTATATATATAATTATATATGTATATATTTATACATGGACTGACATTATCGAGTTATGCCTCGATTGAGCCTAGACTTATATCTAAAGCGTTTACTTGCTTATATATATATATATATATATATATATATATATATATATATATATATATATATATATATATAAACTGTTGTCAGACTCTGTCTGATGAGCCTGGATTTTATTTTCGGAGCGTTTACTTGCTTATATATATATTGTTGTCAGACATATCCAATGAGCCTGGATTTTACATCTAGAGCGTTTATTGTTTATATATATATATAACAAAATATAAATGATTTTGAATTTCTCGCTCATCCTAATAAATGATCTGAGTCGTTCAAAATTTTAGATAAATCCAACTTTCAATAGTGCCGAAGGCACGAGACTGTTGCTAGTATATATATATATATATATATATATATATATATATATATATATATATATATATATACACATATATATGTTTACATATCTGTCAGGCCTAGAGTTTACTTCGAGGTCTTTTACTGCTTTATTTACATTTAGTCCCGCCTGGAGTTTACTTCGTGGCGGTTGATCGCATTTACTGCTTTATTTACTTTTTTGATCCCCTGTGGAGTTGCTTCGTGGTGGTTGATCATGTCCATATATATATATATATATATATATATATATATATATATATATATATATATATATATATATATATATATATATCGCTTTTATATATTTACATTTCCGATCCCCCATGGAGTTGCTTCATGGTGGTTGGTCGTGTCTGTATATATATTTACAGCTTATATATATATAACTGCTTACTACTTTTCATACAAATTGCGGCATCATGTGAGCCTAGGAATCATGTGATCACATATTCAGTCTACTGAATCTAGATTTGGTTCCCGTGATGGACATTTTCACCTGTAAGCAGCTTCTACATTATTTACGATGTCCGAATTTCCTTAGATGGCTGTCATGCCCATGAGGAGTTCGAAACTGCTGTATATTATTTTCTCTAAGATGCCTCGCATCTCAAAAATAAAAGCAAACAAGCCGAACATTTAATAATAAAATGGAAGTATGAAAAGGTCTCAATTCCTATTGAGCACAGGGTTTGAAAAACCTCTTTTACAAAACTTTATTGCTATATTCTATTTAAAACTGAATTTTTCTATAAATTTAAACCCTTTGTATATATGTGTGAACGAGGCCTCGCACTACTTTCAAATAATTGCACATTGATCCACACACACACACATATTCATATAACAGTTTCTTGAAAAGTGGCGGTCACCGTGGCAACACGGATATCGGGGGGTGCCTAACACCTTCCCTCCGCATAATCAAGCACCCGAACCCAAATGAATCTCGGTTTCATAGACTCGTTTAACAATGTCACATCACTGGGTTAATGTGCAAACCTTTTCTCGGTTGCGTTGGTGCAACCAGTTAAAAACACCAACTGGCGACTCTTAAAGTCAAATCGTCAACATTACACATGTCGGACATTTTTCACTTGTTTTTTCAAACAAATCTCACATAACATGAGAACACCAAAGAATAAGTAACGAAAATGGACAACTAAAAATCCCGACGTCGACAGGTGGCGACTCTGTTAGGGACTCCAGAAAGAGGGCTTAAGTCGCTATTACAAGCTTTTCAAAACTATTATATTCTTGTGGGTGAATGTTTCATTTATATTTATTATGAATGTGTACGAATGTATTTTACTTACTGCACTGCAAAATATCTATCTGTGATATTATTTCTTCGCACATGTCATCAGTTTCATAAACGGTGAGACACGTTGTATGTGAATGTATGTTGTGTGGTTCCTCCACTAGGAGGCTATCCTGTCGGTGTTTGATTACTGGACTCGTAGGGAGACTAATTCCAATGAGGCTCAGGAAAGGCACCACCCAGATTCGATCTAGTTGAAAGATCGAATTAACTTCTCGTCAAGTAGATTGCGATGATCTTGGAACCATCATACCAAAAAGACGCAAGAGTAAACCTAAGATAGGTTAACCTCTGATAAACCAAACGCGAAGGAAAGTCTCTTCACGCTTTTCATTTTCAATTACTTGTAAAAGCATTTACTTGTAATTTTATTCCATCTTCATCTTTATGTAATGGAAAATATGAAGATTATTTGTGCATACATGACATGTTATCAATTAACACCCATTTTTGTAAGATGAAATTCCTAAAATGGACACATTATGATAGCATTTGCATTATCCCTAAGACTACACTACATACGTCTTTTGTAGGGAAATCATTGGGCCTGTTATCCACTCAAAATACAAAAAGGCCACGAGCCTACAACTAATCATGTCTTCTTCTGACCAATCTAATCCTGTTTCTCGAGAAGAATTTGATGGACTAAGTAAACAAATTACAAATTTAGCTATTTTGCTAAAAGAATTGCATTAGTCTACACAGGGTACAAAGATACCTACACATACAGAATCCTCTGCACAAGGAGGAGCTCAAGGTTTGGAAAAAATAATTCCTGAACCTCAGTTGGATACGACCAACAAAGACCCTAAAAACACCCATCTCTAATGAGATCAAGACACTGGTGATATTAAGAAGAATATCCTCCAAATGGAGGAAACTATTCGTGCTCTCAAAGGGATTGGAACACATGGAAGTGTTTCATATGATAACCGTTTCGTATTCCCTTGTGTTCATTATCCAGAGAAATTCAAAACCCCTGACTTTGAAAAGTGTGACGGGTTAAGGGATCCTTATACACATTTGAAGGTGTTCATTGGAGAACTGAGATCTTATGCGGAAAACGAGAAGCTCAGAATGCAGCTGTTATAGAAAAGTCTGACTGGAGAAGCCCGTTGATGGTATATCAGATTATACAACTCAAAGATCAATAGCTGGGAAGAGCTAGCTCACGCCTTCCTCACTCAATATTGTTTTCAATCTCAGATGGCTCCTGACCGGTATCAGATTACCAAGGTCAAGAAATAGTCTAATGAGTCTTTCAGAAAGTATGCTCAAAGGTGGATGCGCCTTTCTGCTCAAGTTATTCCTTCCATGACAGAATTAGAAATGGTCATGACTTTCATAGACATACAGGAAGCTCCCTTGTATGAGAAGGCCTTAGCTGGTATTGGAAAACCATTCTTTGAAATGATCAAACATGGAGAGATAGCCTCTTTTAAAGCAGTTGCTGAACACATCCAGTCCGGATCTTATGGAAACAACCCCCGGAGGGTCCATAAAAAGAAAGAGGAGGATGTTTCCTTTATACTACAAGGTCAAAAAGATAGTCAGAACATGCCTATACAGAGAAACTACTCCCCTTTCCAAGCATAGTCTTCAAACCCTCCATTGCCTAAAAGTGGAGAAGCAAAGCGCCCTCGAACATTCACACCCTTAGGGGATTCGCTCGAGAATTTTCTTGCTCTTCTGACTACTTAGAACAAAATCACACGTCTTTCTCCACCAGCCAACCCTAATGGGAGGGGTTTTAATGCTACTTAGAAGTTTGTTAATCATGCCGGAGCACCTGGACATGATACTCAAGACTGTTGGGCCTTGAAACATAAGATCCAATATTTAATAGACAATGGTGAGATCGTGGTCACCAAACCAAATCAACCTCACGTGCAAGACAACACTCTTCCTCAACACAAAGATGAAGAAGTCACCATGATTAGTTTGAGCACTCGACAGAGTTCCAGTTTTAATGGTGAATCATCTTAGAACATCAAAGATGGTAATGACAGATGGGATTATGCAAAGTTCCAATTTGTTATGGAACAAAAAATGAAAGCTCTTTGCAAGTAAATCGAGCAATTGGTAGAACTGGTGACCCATCAACATCAAGTCACACGCCAATTAGTGAGCCAAGAGCATTCCTATCTCCTTCCTTTTGTTATGAATGCTCCACCATCACCTTCAGAAAATAAAGCTATGGAGGATAAGGTTTCAAAGAGAGCAAATTCTAAAGCACATCGGGATTTTGCCAAACAGAGGGAATTTACATGGGTTAACCTATGGAGGAGATATTTCAAATGCTGATCAACGAAGGAAGAATTATCTCCCTTCTACCTCCAATTACTTCCCATTCGAGACGATTCAACTCTAATGGAGTATGTCAATATCATTCATATTCTCGCGGTCACAGCACAGAAGAATGTTAGGCACTCTGCCATCATATTCAGAATCTTATTAATAGCGGTGTCCTGCAGCTGGCAGATGATGACATTATGCAACTCGAGAGTGGGAATACATGTCCTACCAAATGGATGGGATCAGTAGCAGTTATATCCGATGAGGATGATGAAACTGTCAAATCATTTCCTTTACAAATAATTCAACTCAAAGGAGTTGACAATCCTTTGAAAGTGGCCGCACCAGAGCCAATTTCTTTACCCTTCAGACCACAATATCCTGTTGTCAGCTTACACAAAGTTCCATGGAATTATGGAGTAGCTGAAGGATCCACGTCTCATACTACTACTACAGTGTCGAAGGAAAATCCACTGTATCTTCGTTAGAGGGTGATGAAGCCCGCCATCAGAGCAAATGGGAAGATTCCCATGGAGAAGATTAAAAAATTCCTACACACTATGGGCCATAATGAAGCCAAGGTGGTTTTAAGCTTAAGAGAAGCTCCACATCAGATATCAATACTAGACTTGGTTTTCGCTTTCGAGGATCACATGAAGATCTTACTCAAGGTATTAGAAGAAGTCTACTTACTAAAATCAGTGGATGTGGAAAAATTTCAACATATAGTTGATCACATTTTTAACAACAATGTAATATCCTTCACTGATGATGACATACCACCCGAAGGGACCGATCATTGCAAGCCATTGTACATCACAGTTTTGTCCTCCGGGTATATGTTAGCTGGAGTTTTGATAGATGGAGGTTTGTCTCTAAATATTTGTCCTTATGCCACCTTGGTGAAGATGAACGTAAATCTCAAACGGATCTGAAGCAGCCATACGGTTGTCAAAGCTTTCGATGGATCTCGACGAAATTTTGTCGAAATGATTAAGCTGCCAATTGAGATTGGTCCAAATACATTCAATGCATCCTTTCACATCCTCAAGATAGATTCAGGATATAATATGATATTGGGGAGACCATGGATCCACAAGGCTGGAGGCGTTCCTTCTACACTACATCAACAACTCAAATACATTATCAACAATAGCCTAGTCACTGTCAACGCTGAGCCGGAATGTCCTGAACAAGTAGATCTACCAATCATCAGCTTCAATTTAGAAGTTGAGCCGGGCAGTTTTCATACTTTAGAAGTGAGTAACAAGCAATACCAACCTATTGGAGCACCACTTCCCATACCCAAGATTTTTGTTGAGGTTATATCAGCCACTCAAGAAATGATGTCCTTGGGTCATCAGCCTAGATAAGGGCTTGGTAAAAATCAGCAAGGTATTAAGAACCCTATTTAAGTGTCCAGTCAAATTGGGACAGCCGTACTAGGCTATTATGCCAGTTCCAGTCATAGGAATCCTCATAAGCACAAGCAGGTTCCTCAAGCTTCCATCACATAATTATTTTTTCCATCGGCACCGCATGAGGTGATACAGTCTCCAGTAAAGGTGCCAACCCATGTTATGGCTATGCTATTTCCCAAACCAGTACCATTCAAAGCAGAAGAGGTGCTGATTCCTGATCCCAAAGTGGAAGAAAGGGAGCGGAAACGTAAACATGGCATCGCCTTGATGTTGTCAGGCATACACATCACTATCCATGATGAACACACAAATAGATATATTGTGACAACCTGATATTTTAGATACAAATAAATCATAAATTTTGCGTATAATTTTTTTTTATTCAATGATGAGGATTTGTACAAGATAATGAGTATATGTATTTATGGGGTAAATAAAAATATATTTATTACATTATTATTTACAAGTAAATTTAATTTAGAATTATCGATTATTAAAAAGTATATTTTTAATAATAATTAATTCCTTATTGAGAATGTTTTATTAATAATTTTCTATGAAAGTATAAGTATATATATTATTTAAATAATATATAAAATGATTTTAGAATAATTATAATGATTATTTCATTATATGAATTTTGTTCAGGTTATTAAGTAAATTTTACATTAATTATTAAAGTTAAATAGAAAGAATAAATCAAATATGGAATCCAAACCTTAAATTTGGATTATTGTCAAGGTATGAGGATAATAATATAATATTAATTATATTTTGATTTTTCAGTGCTATAAATATGTACTGTAAAAATTGTACTGTTGATGGTTGGTCAATTATGGTATATTGACCAAACCCTAGCATTAATTGATTTAACTCTATTTATCAATTTAAATGGGAAATGTAAGATTATTAAATATCTGTGTTATATGATATATGGTTACGTATTACTTCATGGAGCGCTAATTAGGAGAAACCCTAATTTTGTCGCGAAACCCTAATTGTGAAATCGAAACCCTAATCGATATTTCTGTGAACCCTAATTATTAATTTTAAGCACTAATTATGCAAGTGGTAAAGTTAATTATGTTATAATACCCTAATTTCCATGTATAATTAAAGAATTTAATTTATAACAAGAATCCTAATTTGATTAATAGAAAATCTAATTATGTATTTTAGTAGCCCTAATTATTAAAAATTGTACACACTAATTGCCAAATTGGGAAGGGTAATTATGATTAGGGGTACTAAACCCTAATGTTCATGTATAATATAAGTATTAACCTAATATAATTAACAATCTTAATTTTTAAATTTTAGAAACTAAAATTTAGTTATTATTTTTGTAATAAACCCTAATTGCTAAATCCTAAATTTGGAAATTTTTGAAATCCTAGTTGCTAAATCTTTAAGGGTTAAATGTTAAACCCTAAGCACTAAAATGTCTAAACCCTAAACCCTAAAGCAATTTTTCTAGAAATTTAAGGAAATGACCCTTATGCCCATTTTAGCATTAAAAAGGCTAGCTTATAGGTTTTGACAATTAGGGGAGGTGGTTTACCAAACCAACAACTCCACATACTTTTATTTGACAGCACACAAGTCTCAACTCAGCAAATACATGAATCTATGTTGCCTATTTAAGGATTTAGAGAGAAAAAAGGTTATTTTGTTGCTCAAAAATTTTACTACACTCATCCTAGACCCTCTCTCTCTAAAAGCCACGAAAATATATAACATTTCAGCCCATTATTGAAGCCCCACATTCATCTTTAACAAATCAGAAACACCAGATCAAGGAATTATTCAAGAAAGGTATAAAACCCTAATTAGAAATCTGTCCATCGATCTGTGGTTTGATGTTGTTTTTCTTGTGTTAAACATGTTTGTTATAGTGTCTAATGATGATCTGGGTTGCTAGATGTTAGATCCATAACATCTAGAGTCTCGGATTTGAAGATTGGAAAAATCTGGAAAAGGGAGAAATATTGTCTGACAACCAAATGTCAGGTCCCATAGATGTCGTCCTGTTATGTGTTTTTGTGTTTTTAAGCTATGATCTGGTAGTATGCTGTGAGATCTTTAGTCTGAAAGTGGAATCAGGATCGTGGGATATGTATATTTTAAGTTATAATCGGTCAAAGACCGTTGACCGGCATTGACCGGAACTTTCTGGGCAGTCAAGAACTTGTCCAAATTCGTCTGACAGTAAGTTCAACGGCTCAGATCTTGCTTGTTGTTAATTGTTTTGTTGATTCGTTGGATCTATGTTGTAGTCTTGTATATGGACTACATTTTTATGCCTTAAAATCTTCTTTTAATCAAGCAGGGAATTAGTAATCTATGGTCAAACCAGGCCGGACGAACATGAAAAGCTATTTTCTAGGTAACCCAAAAAATACTTGAACATGTCGTCTGACATGGTTTGACCGTGTCGAATCTGGCTGTTATATTGTTGTTTTAGTGATGTTTTGTGATGGATCTATAGTTTTACATGTGTTTTATATACTGCATCTTTTAAATCACAAAAATATATCATAGCTTGCAAGTTATGGAATCCCAAAACGAACCAGTCGAACTGTTCTTCATTTCTGCGTAACCCAGAAAATGAAGAACAACTCTGACAGCTTGTTCATGGCTCCAGATCTGCTTTGTTATGGGTTGTATGGTCATGTTAGTTGTTCGATCTTGTAGTCGTGCATTAGTACTACAATATCTGACTCATAACATGTCCATTAACATCAGAATCTGACCGGAAATCGTGGTCAAACGCGATACCTTGTTCACTGTCTATGAAGGCTCAAGAACATGAAGAACACCTATAGCGACGGTTCTGTCGCTATAGGTGGTCTTTAGCGACAGATTTTTTTTAAATTTCCAGAAATTATTAAATAAATAGAAAAAAATAGTTTTTAATTATTAAAAATACAAAATAAATTAGTAAAAATTATTTTAAATTCTGAAAATTAGTTTTTAATTATTTTAAATATATTTCATAAATATTTAATATTTTTGGAATATTAAAAGTATTTAATTTATTTAATTATAATATTAAATAAATTATTTAAAAATGATTTTAATATTTGAAAAATCATTTAAAATTATATTATGGTATAAGAAAATAATTTAAGTTATTTTTGAAAACATTTAATATTATGTGATAATTTTCATTAATAAGTTAATATTAATGATAATTAAGTTATTTATTAAATGAATTAAAAATAATTTTATTAAATTAAAAATCATTTTAAATAAGAATAAGGTATTTAAAAATATTTTAAGTTATAAAATATAACTTTTAATATTTAATAGAAAATTTCATTAATTACTTATTATTAATGATATTAAAGTTATTTAATAATTATATTAAATAATTTAATTTAAAAATGATTTTTATATTATAATAATCATTTTAAATGAAAATAAAGTATTTAAAGATATTTTAAGTTATAAACTATAACTTTTAATATTTAAAGGATAATTTCATTAATAATTAAATATTAATGATATTTATTTAATGATTAATGATATTAAATTTATTTAATAATTATATTAAATAAATAGTTTTAAAATGGTTTTATTTATTTAAAAATCATTTAAAAAGGATATAAGTGAATTAAAAATATTTTAAGTTGTAATTAATAACTTTTAATATTTGGATAATGATAAATTAATATTAATGGTAAGTATTTAATAATGATTTTAATTGTTTTAAAAATCATTTAATGGTAATATAAATGTTTTAGAACTATTTTAAGTTATTATTAATGACTTTAATATTTTGGCAATGATTTCCTTAAAAGTTTACTATTAATTAAATATTAATGATAATAGAATTGTTTGATATTTAAATCATTTAACAATGATTCTGATATTTCAAAAATTATGGTAAATGATAATAATTATTTTATAATTATTATAAGGTCATGAAAAATGTTATTAACGGTTGTTTAAGATATCTAAGTAGATATTGTATAACTGTATAGAGTCTTAGACTCGATATTACCCGATAGAGTTGTCGGTAGACCGACATGTTTCAGAAATTGATCTAGACTTAGATAGATTGACTTGATAAGTGAATTATTTGTGATTCAATGGTGTTAAAGTTATGTGACAATGTGATTAGGAATGTGCTGACTGCAATAAGCAGTATTATATGATATGATATATTATTCAAATCAGACAATGATTTATTTAATGATAGGACTTGATAGAAAAGATATATCTAAGTTGTGTAAGCAGCAGACAAGGCAAGTATCTAACCCTTTGCATTTACTTTATGCTAAGGACATGCGTAAGATAATATCTGAACTGTTTAAATATTTCAACCTTTGTATATACTTATGCAATGATTCTGTATAAGCAAGCTATTAAGTAATAATTGTTGTACAATTTCCTTTATCCAGTTAATATTGATCAAGTTATTTATTCTGTTCGTTAATTTCTATAACATGGTTATACAAGTGACCCCACTTGGATAATCATTATATTTTATCACATGTTGATACATACTTATAGTTGCTTAGTATGTATACCTTGAAATAAAAGTCGTCTAAGCTATTTGATCCAGCTAGACATATATTTAAAGTTGTTGTTGAACAAGATAAAACTTATCCAACCGAATTGTTTTGGTATGGATTCAAGCCTGTTATGAACATCCCAATTATGGGAAATTTTTATGCGCTAAGGCGGACAAAGGATGAACGATAATATCGTTCTAGCAATGTAGTATTGATCAATACAGGGCATAACGGGCTGATCACCCCCGTGCCCGTAAGCAATGACGGTTTACAGATGAATTTCTGTTTAAACCTTTTCGAAAATAGAAAATAATGTTCATAGTCTGTCACTGATTCTCATTTATAGTCAATACGTAGTTTCAAAATTTTGAAATCGAAATGATATGTTGTTGATTATTAGTTTAGCTTACTTCACAACTGTTGATCCGTTGTAGAAGTATCTTTCAAAGAAAACATTTAATCCTTTCAGTTAACTATTATTGTTGTTATTACTTGCTGGGCACTCAAATGCTCATTCTTGCTTAATTGTAAATGTTTTCAGCTAAGTGTGAACAAACTGAAGGATCTGCCAAGAACAAGGGGAAAGGGAAAGTTGCTGACTAAATGTTTAAGCTATTTTATGTAATAGTCTGACTTTATGATAAGGATAATTAGTGTTATTATTATTATCATGTAACGAATGATTAAAGGTTTCGTACTTGGGAACTAAACTATGATAATATGTAAATTAAGTTTGAAAATCTATATTATTGTTATTATTATTAGTATTATCCCGCTCATAGAAATGATATCGTGAAGCACCGAGTTAGGGTTTCAAGTACCTGGATTTGGGGGCGTCACATCATGGTATCAGAGCTATAGGGTTAGAAACATTAGGTGGGATAGACCTTAGGCTATAACCTTAGAACAGAGGGAAACGTTGAAAATATAAATAACTCATATAGAGTTTAAAGGTAGATGAATCGGATAAATTCATTGTCAAACAAATTAAAAGATAACTTATATAAAACCTTTATGTGTTATGTGTATATATTCTATGCTAATCAGGATAATTTTTGTGTGTAGATGTCAGGTGAAAAAGGATTAGGATACCCTTGGATCGTAAAGAAGAAGCCGATATCAAAGCCAATAGCTGAAATAGAGGCTCAAAGTGAAAGCAACCTCGATGAGGTGGTCATTGTGGAGAATGTCGTACCAGATCCAGAAATGGTGGAACTAACCGATAGTGATTCAGACACTGAAGTTGGAGCTGACCAAGCATCAACTGAAGTGCATAATCTGCGGGACCGGGTTTCCTCATTGGAACAGTTATGGGAAATAGAAAAATTACTAAATAGTTAATTGCGGAAAGCATTAATTGAAACAATGGAAGAACAAGATAAGCTTAAAATCCAAATTGACCAAATAGGAGCTAAAAGCAACAAGTCAACTGCAGCTCCGAACCAGAAGGGAAAAAGAAAAATGAATGATCGTGATCCTGATAATAACCAAGGGAACTTTAAACACATAGAAAAGTGTACAAAATGTGACAAGAAGCATGAAGGCGTGTGCAGGAAAGGGGAAAATGTTTGCTACAATTGCGGACATGGGGGACATTTTTCTCCTCAGTGTCCCAATCCTAAGCAGTGTGTTTGTTTTATCTGTGGGATAGAAGGTCATCAAGCAAAAAGTTGTCCTCGATCAAGGAAAAGGCATAGTGAATAGGTAGTATAGGTTATGTGGTGTAGGTTTGTTTAATATTATATGTGTGCTTAGTATGTTTGTGTAATGTAATATTCTCAACTTTTGTGTTAATCTAAGTTGTAAATCCCGACTCTTGTGGTCACAAAGGGAGAGTATTATGGGCTATGTTATGTAAATTATTTTGAATTAATGGAAATGAACTCATGTTTGGGTAATGAAACAAGTTTAATATATATTAAACTTATATGATAAGGTTTAGAATGTAAGTTAAATTATGTTTTATTTAATCAGATAATGCTGCCTCGATGACAAACCCGTAATCAAAGGGCAGAAGAATCTGTCAACAATGTTGAAGAACAACCACAACCAGATCCAATGCAGCAATTCGTAAATATGATAGCTCAAGCCATGCAACAAGGAACGGCAGCCGCTGGGAACCAACAGGACAATCGCTTATCAAACTTCAAAGACTTCAAAGCTGTAGGACCTCCCGAATTTAGAGGTACAACTGACCCTGTAGAAGCCCAAACTTAGGTTAAAGAAATAGAAAAGGCGTTTGTAATAGCTAGGGTGGCTGAGGAGCAGAAAATGGTTTTTTCTGCCTATATGATGAAGGGTGAAGCAAATTTTTGGTGGGAAGCTAATCAGGCAAGGGCTGGGGAAGGTGTAGTTGCTTGGGAAAGGTTTAAAACCCTGTTTTTCGAAAATTATTTTTCATCTAGTATGCAGGCTAGGATGGAAGTAAAATTTCTTGAATTAAAACAAGATAATGTCTGTTGCGGAATATGCCAAAAAATTTAATGAATTGGCTAGGTTCGCCCCGCATCAAGTCGATACGGAGGTTAGAAAAACAAGAAGGTTTGAGCTGGGATTAAAACCCTGGCTCTACAACAAGGTGGCAGTGTTGCAAATCCCTACATTTGCAGCACTCATGGAGAAAACACTTATTGCTGAGGAGGGAAGTGAGGCTATGAGCCTTTACAACAAAGAAATGAGGAACAATGGAAAAGTTGAGGGAACTGGGAAGGTGGAAGCAAATACTGCGAATAGGAGGGATAAGAGGAAGGTGAACAACTTTGGTGGAGTGCAAGTAAAACAAGAAGGTGCAAATAAGAAGCCGTTGGTGCAATGTGGGAATTGTGGGAAAAATCATTTAGGAGAATGTCTGAAGGGAAAATTTGCATGTTTCAAGTGCGGGCAGGAGGGCCATATCTCTCCCAACTGCCCCAATTCTAAGATAATTGGTAGGTGTTTTCTGTGCGGATCAAAGGAGCATAAGGTGAAAGACTGTCCGAAAAGGAAAGCGGAGGCAACAAGTGTGAATTTGGGGAAAAGCGGCAGAACTTTGGCAATCACAGGACCAACTTCATCCAGCAAGCCGACAAAATCTACCGCACGAGTCTTCAACATGACATTCCAAGACACGGTGGCAGCTGGCAGTGGAACTCCAGGTACTTTTCTTATAATTTTTATTTTTCTTATATATAATTTTCCTAATTATAGTAAATTATTTTATAATAAATTTTGAAGGAGGAATTTGAGTTTATTTAGAAATCAAATTTTCGTATAATCAGAAAGACAAACTCTAAGTAAAAAGTTAAAGATCAGACTGATCAAAGTGATCAAGATCTACCTGCAACGATTGTGAATGTCATGAACCCTGGTAGGTGTATGTTTTAATGTGATGATTCCGGGGACGGAATCTTAATAAGGGAGGGTGAATGTGACAACCTGATATTTTAGATACAAATAAATCATAAATTTTGCGTATAATTTTTTCTTATTCAAGGATGAGGATTTGTACAAGATAATGAGTATATGTATTTTTGGGGTAAATAAAAATATATTTATTACATGATTATTTACAAGTAAATTTAATTTAGAATTATCGATTATTAAAAAGTATATTTTTAATAATAATTAATTCCTTATTGAGAATGTTTTATTAATAATTTTCTATGAAAGTATAAGTATATATTATTTAAATAATATATAAAATGATTTTAGAATAATTATAATGATTATTTCATTATATGAATTTTGTTCAGGTTATTAAGTAAATTTTACCTTAATTATTAAAGTTAAATAGAAAGAATAAATCAGATATGGAATCCAAACCTTAAATTTGGATTATTGTCAAGGTATGAGGATAATAATATAATATTAATTATATTTTGATTTTTCAGTGCTATAAATATGTACTGTAAAAATTGTACTGTTGATGGTTGGTCAATTATGGTATATTGACCAAACCCTAGCATTAATTGATTTAACTCTATTTATCAATTTAAATGGTAAATGTAAAATTATTAAATATCTGTGTTATATGATATATGGTTACGTATTACTTCATGGAGCGCTAATTAAGAGAAACCCTAATTTTGTCGCGAAACCCTAATTGTGAAATCAAAACCCTAATCGATATTTCTGTGAACCCTAATTATTAATTTTAAGCACTAATTATGCAAGTGGTAAATTTAATTACGTTATAATACCCTAATTTCCATGTATAATTAAAGAATTTAATTTATATCAAGAATCCTATTTTGATTAATAGAAAATCTAATTATGTATTTTAGTAGCCCTAATTATTAAAAATTGTACACACTAATTGCCAAATTGGCAAGGGTAATTATGATTAGGGGTACTAAACCCTAATGTTCATGTATAATATAAGTATTAACCTAATCTAATTAACAATCTTAATTTTTAAATTTTAGAAACTAAAATTTAGTTATTATTTTTGTAATAAACCCTAATTGCTAAATCCTAAATTTGGAAATTTTTGAAATCCTAGTTGCTAAATCTTTAAGGGTTAAATGTTAAACCCTAAGCACTAAAATGTCTAAACCCTAAACCCTAAAGCAATTTTTCTAGAAATTTAAGGAAATGACCCTTATGCCCATTTTAGCATTAAAAAAGCTAGCTTATAGGTTTTGACAATTAGGGGAGGTGGTTTACCAAACCAACAACTCCACATGATTTTATTTGACATCACACAAGCCTCAACTCAGCAAATACATGAATCTATGTTGCCTATTTAAGGATTTAGAGAGAGAAAAGGTTATTTTGTTGCTCAAAAATTTTACTACACTCATCCTAGACCCTCTCTCTCTAAAAGTCACGAAAATATATAACATTTCAGCCCATTATTGAAGCCCCACGTTCATCTTTAACAAATCAGAAACACCAGATCAAGGAATTATTCAAGAAAGGTATAAAACCCTAATTAGAAATATGTCCATCGATCTGTGGTTTGATGTTGTTTTTCTTGTGTTAAACATGTTTGTTATAGTGTCTAATGATGATCTAGGTTGCTAGATGTTAGATCCATAACATCTAGAGTCTCGAATTTGAAGATTGGAAAAATCTGGAAAAGGGAGAAATATGGTCTGACAACCAAATGTCAGGTCCCATAGATCTCGTCCTGTTATGTGTTTTTATATTTTTAAGCTATGATCTGGTAGTATGCTGTGAGATCTTTAGTCTGAAAGTGGAATCAGGATCGTGGGATGTGTATATTTTAAGTTATAATCAGTCAAAGACCGTTGACCGGCATTGACCGGAACTTTCTGGGCAGTCAAGAACTTGTCCAGATTCGTCTGACAGTAAGTTCAACGGCTCAGATCTTGCTTGTTGTTAATTGTTTTGTTGATTCGTTGGATCTATGTTGTAGTCTTGTATATGGACTACATTTTTATGCCTTAAAATCTTCTTTTAATCAAGCAGAGAATTAGTAATCTATGGTCAAACCAGGCCGGACGAACATGAAAAGCTATTTTCTAGGTAACCCAAAAAATACTTGAACATGTCGTCTGACATGGTTTGACCGTGTCGAATCTGGCTGTTATATTGTTGTTTTAGTGATGTTTTGTGATGGATCTATAGTGTTACATGTGTTTTATATACTGCATCTTTTAAATCACAAAAATATATCATAGCTTGCAAGTTATGGAATCCCAAAACAAACCAGTCGAACTGTTCTTCATTTCTGCGTAACCCAGAAAATGAAGAACAGCTCTGACAGCTTGTTCATGGCTCCAGATCTGCTTTGTTATGGGTTGTATGGTCATGTTAGTTGTTGGATCTTGTAGTCGTGCATTAGTACTAACATTAGAATCTGACCGAAAATCGTGGTCAAACGGGATACCTTGTTCACTGTCTATGAAGGCTCAAGAACATGAAGAACACCTATAGCGACGGTTCTGTCGCTATAGGTGGTCTTTAAAGACAGATTTTTTTTAAATTTCCAGAAATTATTAAATAAATAGAAAAAAATAGTTTTTAATTATTAAAAATACAAAATAAATTATTAAAAATTATTTTAAAATCTAAAAATTAGTTTTTAATTATTTTAAATATATTTCATAAATATTTAATATTTTTGGAATATTAAAAGTATTTAATTTACTTAATTATAATATTAAATAAATTATTTAAAAATGATTTTAATATTTAAAAAATCATTTAAAATTATATTATGGTATAAGAAAATAATTGAAGTTATTTTTGAAAACTTTTAATATTATGTGATAATTTTCATTAATAAATTAATATTAATGATAATTAAGTTATTTATTAAATGAATTAAGTAAATGAATTAAAAATGATTTTATTAAATTAAAAATCATTTTAAATAAGAATAAGGTATTTAAAAATATTTTAAGTTATAAAATATAACTTTTAATATTTAAAAGTAAATTTCATTAATTAATTATTATTAATGATATTAAAGTTATTTAATAATTATATTAAATAATTTAATTTAAAAATGATTTTTATATTATAATAATCATTTTAAATGAAAATAAAGTATTTAAAGATATTTTAAGTTATAAACTATAACTTTTAATATTTAAAGGATAATTTCATTAATAATTAAATATTAATGATATTTATTTAATGATTAATGATATTAAATTTATTTAATAATTATATTAAATAAATAGTTTAAAAATGGTTTTATTTATTTAAAAATCATTTAAAAAGGATATAAGTGAATTAAAAATATTTTAAGTTGTAATTAATAACTTTTAATATTTGTATAATGATAAATTAATATTAATGGTAAGTATTTAATAATGATTTTAATTGTTTTAAAAATCATTTAAGGGTAATATAAATGTTTTAAAACTATTTTAAGTTATTATTAACGACTTTAATATTTTGGCAATGATTTCCTTAAAAGTTTAATATTAATTAAATATTAATGATAATAGAATTGTTTGATATTTAAATCATTTAACAATGATTCTGATATTTCAAAAATTATGGTAAATGGTAATAATTATTTTATAATTATTATAAGGTCATGAAAAATGTTATTAACGGTTGTTTAAGATATCTAAGTAGATATTGTATAACTGTATAGAGTCTTAGACTAGATATTACCCGATAGAGTTGTCGGTAGACCGACATGTTTCAGAAATTAATCTAGACTTAGATAGATTGACTTGATAAGTGAATTATTTGTGATTCAATGGTGTTAAAGTTATGTGACAATGTGATTAGGAATGTGCTGACTGCAATAAGCAGTATTATATGATATGATATATTATTCTAATCAGACAATGATTTATTTAATGATAGGAGTTGATAGAAAAGATATATCTAAGTTGTGTAAGCAGCAGACAAGGCAAGTATCTAACCCTTTGCATTTACTTTATGCTAAGGACATGCGTAAGATAATATCTGAACTGTTTAAATATTTCAACCTTTGTATATACTTATGCAATGATTCTGTATAAGCAAGCTATTAAGTAATAATTGTTGTACAATTTCCTTTATCCAGTTAATATTGATCAAGTTATTTATTATGTTCGTTAATTTCTATAACATGGTTATACAAGTGACTCCACTTGGATAATCATTATATTTTATCACATGTTGATACATACTTATTGTTGCTTAGTATGTATACCTTGAAATAAAAGTCGTCTAAGCTATTTGATCCAGCTAGACATATATTTAAAGTTGTTGTTGAACAAGATAAAACTTATCCAACCGAATTGTTTTGGTATGGATTCAAGACTGTTATGAACATCCCAATTATGGGAAATTTTTATGCGCTAAGGCGGACAAAGGATGAACGATAATATCGTTCTAGCAATGTAGTATTGATCAATACAGGGCATAACGGGCTGATCACCCCCGTGCCCGTAAGCAATGACGGTTTACAGATGAATTTCTGTTTAAACCTTTTCGAAAATAAAAAATAATGTTCATAGTCTGTCACTGATTCTCATTTATAGTCAATACGTAGTTTCAAAATTTTGAAATCGAAATGACATGTTGTTGATTATTAGTTCAGCTTACTTCACAACTGTTGATCCGTTGTAGAAGTATCTTTCAAAGAAAACATTTAATCCTTTCAGTTAACTATTATTGTTGTTATTACTTGCTGGGCACTCAAATGCTCATTCTTGCTTAATTGTAAATGTTTTCAGCTAAGTGTGAACAAACCGAAGGATCTGTCAAGAACAAGGGGAAATGGAAAGTTGCTGACTAAATGTTTAAGCTATTTTATGTAATAGTCTGACTTTATGATAAGGATAATAAGTGTTATTATTATTATCATGTAACGAATGATTAAAGGTTTCGTACTTGGGAACTAAACTATGATAATATGTAAATTAAGTTTGAAAATCTATATTATTGTTATTATTATTAGTATTATTCCGCTCATAGAAATGATATCGTGAAACACCGAGTTAGGGTTTCAAGTACCTGGATTTGGGGGCGTCACATATACCCTAGACGATGATGGCCTAGATGTCATGGTTATCATTCGGGAGAAGGAGGATAATGACAATCCCTCCATCAATGCAGTCCATCAGGACTTTTCCCTCGACAATTGGAGCAGCACTCCATGCATAGGTCGACGAGGGTAAAACGGGTAGAAAATCCCTCTGCCCTGTAGATAACTTTAATTGCTTACTTTTCTATACAGTATTAGCAGTTATTTTATCAATACATGTTAACACTTGTGTATGATTAAATAGTTTCATATATTAAGTTAAAGCATATTTTGTTTCAGGACCGTGAATTTAGATGTGCCTGTGCTTGCTGATGACGTGCCTTCTCTCTATAAGGATTGTAACTTTGATGCAAAGTTGGACTCAGACTTGATGGAATTACAAGAGGACATTGAGACACCTCAGGAAATTAAGGAATGGGTCTCATATAAACCTAAACCCAACCTTGATCAAATAACTTCTTTCAATCTCGAAACCTTAAAAAGCCCTAAGCTAATCCAGATTGGTTTAGACCTCACCCCAAACCAACGGAATGACATAGTTGCACTACTAACCCAATTCCAGGATGTATTTGCATGGTCTCACGAAGATATGGTGGGTTTGTCCGCTGACATTGTCCTTCATCGCCTTCCAATTAAAGAGGGATTTAAGCCAGTCAGGTAGAAACTCAAGCGATTGAAACCTGAAAAGAGTTTAAAGGTAAAAGAAGAAATTATGAAATAATTTCAAGCTGGCATTATCATGGTGTCTGCATATTCGGAGTGGATATCCAACATTGTTCCCGTGCCTAAACCCAGAGGAAAGGTGTGAGTTAGTATGGATTACTAGGATTTGAACAAAGCTTTCCTTAAAGATAGCTTTCTCGTGCCCTTTATCCACATTCTCATTGACAATACTGCTCAATAAACCACAGCACTTGGCGCAGTGGTAAGCTTCGATCTGGGGTGAGCCGTAGACCTGGACATCCTGGGATCGAGTCCCGCCTGCCTCAAGTGTGAGAATTCTTTAATTCGAGTGGCCACGGATGGCCAGTACAAGCTGGTCCGCAAGCCAAAACGATTGAGTCCGGCCTGGGTGGATTAGTCCGACCGCAGTTAGGAAACCCCACATTATCAAAAAAAAAAAAAGACAATACTGCTCAATACGACATGTACTCCCTTTCGAATTGCTTCCAAGGGTACCATTAGATTATGATCGCTGAGGAATACCGTGAGAAAACTGTTTTCATCACTTATTGGGGAACCTTTTTCTACAGACGATTGTCATTCAGCCTCATCAATGTCGGGGCAACCTATCAACGAGCTATGATGGCTCTTTTCCATGATTTAATGCATAATGAAATAGAGATCTACATGGATGACATCATTATCAAATCTCAAAGGGAGGAAGACCACTTAGACCATCTTAAAAAGTTTTTCAACAGGTTGTGTAAGTACAACTTGAAGTTGAATCCATCCAAGTGTGCCTTTGGTGTTAAATTAGGAAAGTTGCTAGGTTTCCTAGTCAGCAACAAAGGGATTGAGCTGGATCCCACCAAAATCCAGGCCATCAAGGAAATGCCCATTCCTCAGACAGATAAGGAAATACGGGGATTTTTGGGAAGAATCAACTTCATTTTCAGGTTTATCTCTTAACTCATAGCAACCTGTGAGCCCATCTTCAAATTGTTAAGGAAGAACTCGTCCATGAAATAGAATGATGAGTGTCAGAAAGCCTTCCTTACCATTAAAGAGTAGTTGGTTAATGCTCATGTTTTGGTACCTCCCAGGGATGGTATTCCCCTATTCATGTACCTGTCCATTAATGGCAATGCTATGGGCTGCATGCTGGGGCAAAAAGACGATAGAGGCCAAGAACGAGCCATCTATTACCTCAACAAAAGATTTAGCAGCAGTGAACACAAGTACACTCTAATTGAGAAGACTTGTTGTGCTTTAGCATGGGCTTCCATGAGGTTACAACATTACCTCTATGGTCACACAACCTATCTCATATCCCGTATGGATCCTCTCAAGTATGTGTTCAGTAAGCCCATACTGAATTTTCAAGTATCTAGATGGACATTTTACATCGTCTACGTGACACAAAAGTCTTTCAAAGGTCAAGGAATTGCGGATCGACTGGCCGATGCACCTGCAGGGAACTACAAAACCTTAGAAACATAATTCCCCAATGAAGGGGTAATGGAAGTTCAGCTATACCATCAGTACGATGCATGCTACATATGGAAAATTTATTTTGATGGAGTTGTTAACACAGAAGGCTCTGGATCTGGAGCAGGTCTAGTATTCGGTATGAGGGAGTAATATCCCATCGCTGTCAAATTATAGTTTGTTAGCACCAACAACACAACTTAGTATGAACGCTGTATCATGGGACTAAAACTTGCCTGTTCAATAGGCATCAGACGATTAACTGTCTTTGGGAATTTCGAATTGGTAATCAAATAATCCACGGGAATCTATCAAACCAAAGAATTACATTTACTGCCTTACCATCGACAAGTTTTATAGATGGCTTTGGAGTTCGAAGAAATCTCTTTTCTACATATTCCTCGTAATATGAATGATTTTGTGGATACGATAGAAACATTGGCCTCCTTGATTCACATACCTAACAAGGAGAATATGTCAAACATCACATTCTCCTTGCAAAAGGCCCCAGTTTATGGGAACTATGTTGGAGAAGTATTAGATGAGCTACCTCCCATCCAACACCATTGGTATCAACATATAAGGGGAGTATCTGTGAGATGGATCTACACCCGCTGAGTTGAGCCTGGCTGAAAAGAAGCGGATCCATCAACTTGCTATGAAATTCTACTTGAGCGGAGATGCACTCTACAAAAGAGATGCATGATTAGATCTCCTCAGATGTCAAGACAAAGACCAAGCTCAGAGGCTTATGGATGAGATCCATGGTGGAGTATGTTGCCCACACATGAGCGACCCCCCTACTTGTTAAGAAGATCCTCAGAACAGGGCATTATTAGCTTACGCTCAAAGCTGACTGTGATCAACACATTAAGATATGTTATCAATGCCAATTTCATGGGAATGCTATCCAAGCCCCTCCAAGGGAAATCCACAATATGAGTTTGCCATGGCCCTTCTCAATGTGGGGAATGGACGTGATCGGGCCCATCGAGCCTAAAGCCTGTAATGGACGTTGATTCATATTCACCAAGATTGACTACTTCACCAAATGGGTAGAAGCAGCCTCTTTCCCTAGGGTTACCAAAGAATTCATTGTGACGCTCCCAAATTCAGGTACTTGAAACTTGAATTCAGTGTTTCACGATACCATTTCTTTAAGCAGAATAATAATAATTTTGTCATAAATATCAACTTAATTTACATATCAAAGTTTTCTAAATCCCAGGTACACGACCTTAAAACATTCATTAAACGATAGATAATAAATAACATCATCTTATTTACGTCTAGCTATTACATAGGATAACACAAACTTATTCTGACAGCTTTCCTTTCCCTTTATTCCTGGCAGAGCCCTCTGGCTGCTGGTCATACTTAACTGAAAACATTTAATTTAGGCAAGGATGAGCATTTGAATGCCCAGCAAGTAATAACAATTAGAAATATTAACTGAAAGGATTAAATGTTTTCTTTGTATTACCCTTCTACAACAAATCAAAAGTTATGAAGTCATCTGAACCGATGATAATAACATAACATCTCTCTATCAAATTTTTGAAACTACGTACTGACTATAAATAGGGTTAAGGTGAAATACTATGAATATTATTCTCAATTTTCGAAAAGGTTTAACAAAACTTCATCTGTAAATCGTAATAACTTACAGGCACGGAGGGTGATCAACCCGTTGTACCCTGTATTGATCAATACTACATGCTAGAACGATATTATCGTTCACTCTGTCTACCTTGGGCGAATAAAAGTTATCCCTTGATCAGGATGTTCATACTTAGTCTAGAATCCGAACCAAAATAATTTTATTTTATACAAAAAGGTTTTATCATATTCAACGATATTTCTAAATCTGTGTCTAGCTGGTCAAATAGCTTAGACGACTCTTACTTCATGCATATAAACTGGTATCAAAAGGTATATATATATATATATATATATATATATATATATATATATATATATATCAACATGTGGTTAAATACAATGACTATCCAAGTGGGGACACTTGTATAACCATGTTTAGAAATCAACGAACAGAATTTATATCTGAATTATCATATACTAACATGTTGATAAACAATGATCGGATATAGAATATATCAAAATAGGGTTATTAATCTAGCATAATAATGATATAATTCTGAAACTTCTTAATAAAGAAAATGCAAATGTAGGATACTTGCTTGGTCTGCTGCATACACAACTTAGTTCTATCCTTAATTTAACAACATATCATTTATAAGATTGTTCTATTGATTAGAATAACATATCATAACACATCATACTGTTATTTACAGTTAATACATAACATAATTATATCAGTCATTAAGACACAAACAAACACTTATATAGTCAAACTATATAGGTTTGAATCAAATTCGATAGCATTTTGGTGTACCGGTGGCTTTATCAGGTAATTTCTGAGTCTAAAACTCTAATCTGTATCTCAAACATTATTCTAGATAATTAAAAATCAATCATAGGACTTATAATAATTTATAATTAATTATTATAATTTATCAAAATTTTTCAAACACCGGAATCATTATTAAATGATTTAAATATTAAACAATTCTATTATCATTGATATTTAAATAATATTAAAGTATTAATGCAACCCTTACCAAAATATCAAAGTTATTTTATAATAACTCAAAATACTTTTAAAGTATTAATTATTACCCTTAAATGATTTTTAAAACATTTAAAATTATTTTTAAACAATTGCCATTAATATTTAAATATTATGGTATTATTCACTAAAATATTAAAAGTCATTTATAATAACTTAAAATATTTTTAAACCAATTATATCCTTTTTAAATGATTTTTAAATCAATAAAATCATTTTTAATCTATTTATTTAATATTATTATTAAATAAATCCAATATCATTAATATTAAATAATTAATAAAATTTATCTTAAAATATCAAAAGTAATACTTTATAACTTAAAATATCTTTAAACTCTTCATTCGCATTTAAAATGATTTTTATAATATTAAAATCATTTTTAAACTAATTTATTTAATATAATGATTAAATAAATCTAATATCATTAATATTAAATAATTAATGGAATTTACATTAAAATATTGAAAGTTACATTTTATAACTTAAAATATTATTAAATACCTTATTATCATTTAAATGATTTTTAACATAATATAATCATTTTTAGTTAATTTATTTAATGAATTTATTAAATAAATTAAATATCAATAATATTCAAATAATAACTAATATTTATGGAAAATATGTCAAATTATTAAAAGTTAATATTTTATAACTTAAAATAATTTTTAAAACTGATTTTATAATTTTTATAATTTATTTACTATTTTTAAATGATTTTTATAAATTAATATAATTAAAATTAATAAGTCTGTCGCTATAGCCTTTAGCGACAATAAGTGTCGCCTTAGGTGTTCTTGAGGCTCAAGAACACTGACAGTCAGTGATGAAGGTTTCATGTTTGACCACCTCTTATTCTCGGTATAATCATTATCTGAGTTAGCTAAGACACTGACATTGTAGTATTGTTGTAACACTACAAGATCCAACTATCATCTAAGTCATAACCCATTACAACAAGGATATTTATCCCATCAAACTTACTGTCAGAGCTTTCTAGGTTACCCAGAAACCCAGTCAACTTCGAGAAGGCAGTTTGAGGCTTAATTTTCTTCAAGTTCTGTTAATTGTTAAAACGTTCTAATGGGTCAGAGTTGTAGTGCTCATGTTAGAGTATACATATCATTCATTAGGTTAGTCAAACAACATCAGATTCATAAGATCTAACACGGTCAAACCTTGTCAGAGACAACGTTCATCAGTTTTCTGGGTTACCCAGACAACTGAGTTTGTGCTCGTCCAGGCTGGTTTGACCAACCACCACTCTCAGTAAAGTGATTATTTGAGTGATATAAAGTCATGGTTATAGATTCAATATTACAGGCTACAAACTGGTTACACTAACATCAACAAAAAGCTTAACATCTTACAGATCAATGCTTTTAAAAATCTTGTCAGATGCTGCATAAGGCTTTCTAGGTTACCCAGAATTAGTCTGGTCATGCCCTGTGAACGGGTTTTGACCGATTATAACTTCAAATCCACAACAGATCTGACTCTAAATCAAGTTCTATATCAAAGCTAGCATAACATACTACAAGATAAAACACTTAAACAACTACAAAACATAACAGGCTGAGATTTATAAGGTATGACATTCGGTTATCAGACTCAATTTAAAATATTTCCAGAATTTTGAAAACACCAATTTTGAGCATTTAAATGCTATGGATTCAATAAATACCAACTCAGATCATTAATTTACACATCATACAACATATCTAAACATTCTAACATCAAATCCAATATAGCATATAAGATCAAATTTCTATGTTGGGTTTTATACCTCTATGAACCAAATCTTGATCCTCTGTTCCTAACCTGATCTTGATGTCCTGAGGACTCACTAAAGGACTAAAATTCTAACTATTTCATGGGTTTTGAGAGAGAGAGGCTTGGCGGTGTGTTTGTGAACAATTGGGACAAAATTATGAACTTCTCACTCTCTCAATCTATATATAATTTCATGCAAGGACCATAGCTGATCATGAGGGAAGGTTTTGGCTGATTAAAGGCTAGTACTAGACCATATGGCTAGCTAAACTTGGTCACCAACTAAAGTTATGGCAAATTTTACAAGTTATCTATTAAATAATACAAGAAGGGCAATTTGGTCATTTGGCTTTTACTTTTAGTGGAAAAGTTGACAAATTATTATAATCTTTAGGATTTGACCCTTAGGGTTTAACCCTAAGGTTTCCTAAGCTCTAAATCTAGAAATTTGTATTAAGGGTAAAATGAGAATTTTAGTTTCTAAAAATGTGAATTAGGGTTCTTTAATTGAGTTAGCTTTCCTAATCACTTTAGACTTGTAAAGTAGAATTTATAAAATATAAATTACCAAAAGCTTGCTAAATTAATAATTAGGGTTTATAACTTAGCAATTAGGGTTCTAATCCAGTAATTAGGGTTTCTAAATATCAATTAGGGTTTACCTAATAAACATTAATCATAATAATAATCATTAATTACATAACACATAACTTGACAAACATTACAGTCATATTTGACTTTATACTATAGTTTATCAGTAATGCTAGGATTTTATAATGTTTTACTATAACTGTTCCACACATTAACATTACACACATATAAGACATGTTTATATTACTGAAATATAAATAATATAATATTATTCTTCTCATTCCTTATTCAAAATCCAGACTTAGGGTTTTGAATTCATATCTGACATAACCTTCATAGATACCATTATTAATTAAAATAAAATAATAATCTTAACTAATTATATAATAAATACATATCATAATATCCATATCATATATACAATAATCATATTTTCATGGAAAATAAATATTTTTATTACCACATAATTTTATTATAAGAATATAATCTACTATGATCAATAATCTTTAAAAGAACTTAGTTACATCTAATAAATAATTTTATTTATCAGATATATACATATACTTTACTTTGCACATATTCCCACCCTTATATATAAAGAAATTATTCATAAAATTTCTTTTTGAAAATATTGGGTTATTACAGTCATCATTGCTTTCATCAGAAATAATATCATCTGTCGATATGGACAACCAAAGGTCATCATGTCAGACAATGCTAAGAACCTCAACAACAAAATGATGGAGGAGTTATAAAGTAAATTCCACATCAAACACCTTAACGCCATCATCTACCGTCAAAACATGAATGGTACTGTTGAAGCGGCTAATAAAAATATCAAAAAGATCATGCAGAAAATGTCCGCCAATCACAAAGGATGGCCTGACCTCTTGCCTCTGTCTTTATTAGCCAACAGAACTTCCATGCGTACTTCCACTGGGGAAACCCCTAATTCATTAGCTTATGGGATGGAAGTAGTGCTCCCCATAGAAGTGGAAATGGAATCCCTCAGAGTGTTAATGAACGCTCAGCTAGATGAAGACCAATGGGTACAAGTCATGTATCACCAATTGTCTCTAATAGATGAAAGGTCGACTGCGGCTATCTTCTATGGTCAGTTATATGACAAACCCAAATCCGGGTCCCAAATCACCACGAATCTGGTACAATCATTCTATAACTATTGCGGAAGATATAAACATAAATTGTTTATATATACACTTTACACATTATTCCCCAAAATCGAGTAACCTTAACTTATACACAATTCATAAACTATCTAACATATAACATTATTACCAAACTATATTATTACAAATCAGTTGCATATTTTATCCCAAGCTGAACTTGGCATTATCGTTTTCATGTATCCGAATGCATTCGCCTTATCTGCAATATTTATCATGATATAGCAAGGATGAGCATGAAGGTTGCCCAACAAGTTTAAATTTTAATTAAGGATATATCATGATTGAAAGAGTCTGAATAATAAGCTGGCTATAATTCATCAATATAGTTGTGAATTAGCGCGAACAAACTTTTGAATAAACAAGTATTAAACAAGAACAAATTTATCTGCAACGAATGGTAATGAAGGTGATCATCCTTTCAAACCTGTCTTATACATTCAATATGTACAGAGTACAATTCTACATGGCAATCATCAATGATTAATCTTAAGCATATCTGAATGAAACAACTCTTAGTAGAGTTAAGAAAAACTTGCCTGAACCGTTGATTACCGCTGCGCAACTTATATCGCTTTATCTGAAGACCTAATATTAGTAATATAGATCTCCAATATTAGAATAATATTATGATAATATAATACTATTATATATATATATATATATATAATAAAATAATCCTAAATACATAACACATATCCCGATCAGTCTATAACACAAATAAGATATATCATCAAGTCCAACTATTTCAGTTTGACTTGAAACCGATACAATTCTTACATCCCGACGGTCTAGTCGGACAAATATCGAGTGTAAGCTCAATTAAACTCTGCCTAAATGCTTAACAATATCTTAGATAATTTCTTATCAGTCAAAACATTTTTTATAGGCTTGTAAAAATTTTCAGATAATTATTTCCATGTATCAAGATTTTTGAACCATTTATATCTTATTTATATAATATAAATACCACAATATTCCATTATCATTAATATTTATTTAATATTAAATATTAATGGAAATCATAACATAATATTATAATATATTTATAATATTACAAAGTATTTTTAATACCTTAAAATCATTTTTATATGATTTTGAAATAAATAAATTCATTACTCGATAATTGCTATTAATATTAAAATATTAATATTTTCAGGGCAAAATATCAAAAGTTATATTTTATAACTTCAAATATTTTTTATAACACCTAAATCATTTTTATATGATTTTTAAATCATTAATTTTAATTTTCCATAATTTAGTTAATATATATATTAAATAAATTAATTACCATTAATATTAATTTATTAATCAAATTTATCTCAAAATATCAAAAGTTATTAAAAATAACTTAAATTATTTTCTAACACCATAATATAATTTTTCATGATTTTTTTCAAGTATTAAACTTATTTTTAAATAATTTATTTAATATTATAATTAAATAAATAAATACCTTTTATATTCCAAAAATATTAATTATTTTTGAAATATACTCAAAATAATATAAAAACTATTTTTCAGGCTTTAAAATAATTTTTCATAATTTATTATGTATTTTTATTATTTAAAAACCATTTTTTCTAGTTATTAATTAATTAATAATTTTTAGTAATTAAATGTCGCTAAAAGGGCCCTATAACAACAAAACCGTCGCTATAGTTGTTCTTGAGCTGTTCTTGAGGAAACCCAGAACTCATGTCAGTGAGCAAGGTGGGTGGTTTAACCAAAAATTAATCTATGATCCTTATGTTTTCTGGGTTTGTAATGATGTTAAAGTTGTAGTACTGATGTTGTACTACAACCACAAACAAGAATTATTGCCAAAACATAACACAACAATAAGATATAATTAATCAAAAAGCTTGGCAGACCTGTTCTTCATTTTTGGGTTACCCAGAAATGAAGAACAGTCTAGGGTACCAATTTCCATCCCTTAAATCTTGCATTCTGAGTTTAGTTTTTGTGATCTATAGGTTTATAGTCCTGATGTCAAGGTACCATTATATCACCTAATATCAACTTAACAACATCACACATGTAAAATCTGAGTCGGTCAAAGTAGGCCAGAAAGACTTTTCTTGAACATTTCTGGAAATCCCAGAAATGTTCTTGAGCAGTTTGGTTAACGTTGTTTGACCACGAATTGCTATGATTTTGTTACTGATCCGGGTGATCTAAAGGTTTTAATAGGTACTCCTCATGTCAGACTACACGGATCAAACAACAACATAGCTAAAATATCAAATAACAGCAAGATTAAAGGTCTACAAAACTTGTCAGAAGCTTTCTAGAAAAATCTGGGCTGCCCAGATTCCAGACTTCGTGATTGGTCAACGATGTTTGACCAAAAATAACTCTCAATCAAAACATGAACTTACCCAGATTCGAGTTGCAGAACAAAGACCATATAACATACAACAAGTACAAACCTTTAACACACTAAAATCATAATCAGAGATAGATATATGAGACCTAACATTTGACCGTCAGACACCATTTCCATTTTTTTTCAGATTTAATAAATCTTTAATTTTGAGCATCTAAATGATATGGATCTAAGTTTTGGCAACCCATATCATCAAATGACATTCACTAACATATATCTAGCCAACAAATTACATCAAATCATGAGATTTCTAGGATTAGGGTTTATACCTCTTTGAGCCTTGATCTAGAATCCGATCTTTGATGATATGATCATGGAAAGCTAAGAGCTGATATTTGCTTTATTTCTCACTCACTTCTACTCTCATACCCAAATTTTAGAGAGAGAAAAGGATCTTGGATAGAATGGTAAGTAAAGTAAGTCTTTTAATTAAGTTGTAAGTTTTTATTTTGATTCAGTGAACCAAGTTGATAGATATATCTACTGATTTGTAAGATATAAGTCACGTGCTAGGCTTAGGGTCGGCGAACAAACGACATTAGGTCCAGATCTACACACCAACTCATTAAAGAATTGTAAAAGGTTAAAATGGTCATTTCCATACAATATTAAGTCTAGAATGTCATTTGATGTAAACCCTTAGGGTTTAGGGTTTAACCCTTTAGGTTTTAGCAATTTGATTCCTAAAATTTCCAATATAGGTTTTTAAAAATAAAAATTTAATATTTTTTAAATTACAATTAGGATTTTATAATTATAATAAGATTTCCTAATCATGAAATTCAATCGTTCTAATTAGGATTATTATTTCCTAATTAAAATTGCTAATTTAGCAATTAGTGTCAAAATTGTACATTAGGATTTATAACCCAAGAATTAGGGTTTTAAATAGAAAAATAATCTTTCTAATTTAGAAATTAGTTTTCCTAATTAGATTGGGGTTTTCTAATTACTTAAAACATGAAAATTAGAATTAATTTTTCCTAATATTAACATTAAAATTAAAATTATTACACTAACAATCAGGTTTTTCCTAATTATAAATTAGGGTTTCTAAACCAAAAATTAGGGTTTTCATAAATCAATTAGGTTTATCCCTAATTAGGTTATTATTTATAACACTTAAGCTTGATACTAGCATTTGCATTCCCAATCTAGGATTTTCAAATACTGAATTAGGGTTTTGAATTCGCGGAACTAAAATTAGAGTTTTAGAACTAGTTTCTAGTTTTTCTTATCAGACGTTAGGGTTTTCTAACTGAATTCTGATATTCGATAATAATCTTTGGGTTTAACACTAATAAAATTTATCTGGTCAACCCTTAACCCTTAACCACATACTATACATATCTAACAACATATTCACATAACATAAACATATATACACTTAATCCTGAATAATTCACCAAAAGTCTTCCCAAAATTTTGAAATCCTCAAAATTCCTTCCCAAAAATATCAAACGCATACACTTATTTTCTGTCTAGGTCTATTACTTGACCTTAAATCCATCATTTAAGATTCACTACTAGAAAAACAAGAATACGTGATGGAATTTTGTGACAGTTTTTTTAAAACAATCACAAAAGATAGTAATTTGTGAGAAACTTTTTAAGCAATCACGAAATAATAGTATATATGATGGCTCTTAGTGATGACTAATCTTTCCATCAATGTATTATAATTGTGATGGCCATGTCAATCAAACCAATTTTTTCACGCAAAATAAATTTTCTTTTTGTGACGCACTAAGTCATCACTTATAGATATAACCTTTTCGTGATTGCATTTAAGCTATCACTAATATTTTAATGTAATAAATAATTAAAACAATATTTTATGACGGTCGTGACAATTATTAAAAAGATAGATTTTTGTGACTACTTTTATTTGCAATTACAAAAAGAAGGTATTTTGAGATGGAATTTTCAAGCCATCACAAAATAATAAAATATATGATGGCTCTTAGTGATGACTAATTTTACCATCATTATAGAGTATTTGTGACAGCCATTGCAATCACCAAATCTTATATGGAAATAATTTTGTTTAGTAAGTCAACTCACATATGTTTCCTTTTATATTTTGTTTTAAAATTATAATCATGATTTGGACTTTGGTGTAGTGGTAATATTCGTTATTTAGTTTACAAATGGGAGAGGGTTCGAATCCTACAAGTATCATTTAATACAATTAATACAATGAAATAAATTATACGTAAATAGAGATTTACGTTCTTATATTTGATCCCTAAAGTCATATTTTTTTTGTTATGACTTTGACAATCACAATAGATTACGTGTTAATGTGATTGAATTAATCATCACAAAAGCACTAAGCGTTTGTGTGATTGCCAAAATCATCACGTAAAACATTTCATGATGGGCGTATACAAGACGACCATTGTGATGCTTAAAGTCATCACGTAAACCTTTCGTGATGGTTTTCCTACCTTTTGTGATGGACTTTGACCATCACAAATGACCATTTTTTTAGTAGTGATTTTAATAAATTATCTAATTTCTCGTGTTGTCACAAGTTATATCTGCAAAGGATCGAATGATCCTACGACAAGGAAAGTCTTGATACGGTAGTTCAAACAACATGACTTGGTTTTGAAGAAGATCATTGACAACCAAGATCAATCTAAGGGAAAATTCGCTCCTAATTGGGAAGGCCCATTTGTTGTCAAGGAGGTATTGATAGGAGGTGCTCTCAGACTACAGGAAATGGATGGCGATGAATTTTCACAGCTCATCAACTCGGACACCGTGAAACACTACTATGTCTGAGGTTTCCATCAAGCAAACATCTTGGTTTTTGATCACCAAATCACTAATCATTCTGGTTTTCTAACCCTTTTTACATACTCTTTTTTCCCTCAAGGAAACATACACTTCAAACTAGTAGCCTAGGTTAGCCTCATTACAAACTTTTCACACAATTTCGGTTATCCTGAAGACGGGATTTAACCTTTCACACCTTCAGTTTATCCTGAAGACGAGATTAAACTTTTATATGCTTGCAGTTTATCCTGAAGACGGGGATTAAACTTTTTCCACACTTGCAGTTTGTCTCAATCATGGGATCAAACTTTCTTCTCCACGCACACTTACTAAATTAGTAACTTAGTTAATATTTAGACACCCTAATTACAAAATTAAAACCCTAATTACTAAGTTATAAACCCTAATTATTAATTTAGTAAGCTTAATAGTAATTAGTAGATTATAAAGCCTAATTTGCAAATCCTAAGTGATTAAGAAATCTAATTTAATTAGGGAATCCTAATTCACCTTTTTAAAAGCTAGAATTTCCATTTTCCCCTTAATACACAATCCTAGATATATATTGAGCTTGGGAAACCTTAGGGTTAAACCCTAAGGGTCAAACCCTAAGGGCTGATATGAATTGACAACTTTGCCACTAAAAGTAAAAGCCAAATGACATAATTTCCCTTCTTGCATTATTTAATAGATAACTTGTATAACTTGCCATAACTTTAGTTGGTGACCAACTCTAGCTAGCCAAGTTGTTTAGTAATAGCCTTTAATCAATAAAAATCTGATAAACATGATCAGCCCTAAGCATTTTACCACATTATATATAGATTATGAGAGAGAGAATGTCATATTCAAGCCTTATTTGATCACAACACCCAACCAAACTCTCTCAAGCTCAAAACATATGAAGATATTTAGTGGATCAGTCCCAAAGAAAAGCCCCACTATCACTTATAACAGATCAAAAGTCAGATTCAAGGATCAAAGCTAAAAAGGAGGTATAAACCCTAATCTTTAAAATCTTATGATCTGATGTTAGATGTTGTTAATGATTAGTTAGATATGTGTTAGAGGCTATCTTTTAATGATCTGGGTTGCTAAATAGTGGATCCATAATATTTATATGCTCGAATTTAAAGATTTACACAATCTAGAAAAAGTTTAAAACTGTGGTCTGACAACGAATGTTAGGGGCTGTAGATCTCTCTCTGTTTATGATGTTGTGTGTTATATATTTTGGACTTGTAGTATGCTTGTAAAGTCCCCGAACCCGGATACTTGAAACTCGAACTCGGTACTTCACGATACCATTTCTATGAACGGAAATATTACTAATAATAATAACAATAATATAAATTTTAAACTTAACTTACATTTATCAGAGTCTAATCCCAAGTACGCAGCCTTTACTACATTCTTTACATGATTTATAATACATATCATTAACTTAATACCATTTATCTATTACAAATGATACCAATAACATATTCTGTTTGTTTTCCTTTTCACTTGTTTTGACATGAGCTTTCTGGTCCTTCACACTTAGCTGAAAACATTTAAATTAAGCAAGGATGAGCATTTGAGTGCCCAGCAAGTATTATATATATATATATAAGCTGAAAGAATTTAAATGTTTTCTTTATAATATTCTTCTACAACCAGTCAATAGTTGTGAAGTAATCTGTACCAATAATCATAACATAACAACCCACTTTCAAATTTTATTTGAAATTGTGTATTGACTATACATGGGGTTTCTGTTACATACTATGAACATTGTTTTCATTTTCGAAAAGATTTAACAGAAATTCATCTGTAAACCGGCATTTCTTACAGGCCTGAGGGTGTACAGTCCATGGGCCCTGTATTGATCAATACTACATTGCTAGAACGATATTATCGTTCATCCTTTGTCCGCCGTAGCGCATAAAAATTTTCCCATTATCGGGATGTTCATACTTGTCAGGTTTTCATTACAAAGGTCTTATATAATTCAACATATATATATATATATATATATATATATATATATATATATATATATATATATATATATATATCAAAGGTGTATCAATATGTGATTAAATACAATGATTATCCAAGTGGGGACACTTGTATAATCATTTATAAAAATTAACGAACAGAATATATATCTGAATTATCATATACTAACATGTTGATAATCAATGGGCGTATATAATATAGGTTTAACAATCTGTACAGTAATAGTATAATTTTTGAAACATTCTTACACTTGTCCATTGCACAAAGAAAATGCAAAGGTAGGATACTTGTCTGATGCGCTGCTTACAATTACGCAACTTAGATTTATCTTTTCTATCACGACCTATCATTAATCAAATCATTCTATCGATTAGAATTACACATTATAACACATAATACTGCTTTTTGCAGTCAGGACATAACCTAATCACATTGTCACATACATTTCACAGTCATCACATCACAAACAAATACATATACAGACACATTATGTAAATCCAGATCAATTTCTGAAACATGTCGGTTTACCGACAGCTTTATCAGATAATTATCGAGTCTAAGACTCTATCCCGTACCTTAATATCTATTTAGACTATTTAAGTAACAATCATATCATTTTTAAATGACTTACAATAATTTTTTAAATAATTATTATCATTTATCACAATTTTTGAAATATTAGAATCATTATTGAATGATTTAAATATCAAACAATCCTATTATCATTAACATTTAATCAATATTAAATTATTAATGAAACCATTGCCAAAATATTAAAAGTCATTAATTATAACTTAAAACATTATTAATTCTTTTATATCCTTTTTAAATGATTTATAAGTAAACAAAATCATTTATAAATTTTTATTTAATATAATTATTAAATAAATCTAATATCATTAATAATGAAATTATCCTTTAAATATTAAAAGTTATATTTTATAACTTAAAATATTCATAAACACCATATTTTTATTTAAAATGATTTTTATAATATTAAAATAATTTTTAAATTAATTTATTTAATATAATTATTAAATAACTTTAATATCATTAATAATGAATAATTAATGAAATTTACCTTTAAATATTAAAAGTTATATTTTATAACTTAAAATATTTTTAAACTATTTATTTTCATTTAAAATGATTTTTCTAATATTAAAATCATTTTTAAACTAATTTATTTAATATAATTATTAAATAAATTTAATATCATTTAATATTAAAATATTAAGATTTTTCATAATAAAATATCAAAAGTTATATTTATAACTTAAAATACTTTTGTAACCTTTAAATCATTTTTTCTATAATCTTTAAATCATTAATTCTATTTTCATAATTTATTTAATACATTAATTAAATAACTTTAATTACCATTAATATTAATTAATTAATAAAATTCATCACAAAATATTAAAAGTTATCAAAAATAACTTAAATTATTTTCTTATACCATAATATAATTTTAAAGGATTTTTCATGTATAAAAATCATTTTTAAATAATTTATTTAATATTATAATTAAATAAATTAAATACTTTTAATATTCCAAAAATATTAAATATTTATGAAATATATTTAAAATAATTAAAAACAAATTTTTGGATTTTAAAATAATTTTTAATAATTTATTTTGTATTTTTAATAATTAAAAACTAAATTTTCTATTTATTTCGTAAAAATAATTAATTTTAAAAATAAACTGTCGCTAAAGACTGCCTATAGCGACAGAACCGTCGCTATAGGGGTTCTTCGTGTTCTTGAGCAAAACCCAGATTTAATGTCAGTGTTCTAGGAGCTTGGTTTGACCAGAAATTGATCTATGATCCTAATGCTTTCTGGACAGCTAATGATACTTAGCAGGTAGTATAAGTGTAATACTATGATTATAAATTAATATCATGGCCATCCAACAACAAATCAGTAAGATAAAGGCCTTCGAATTTGATGTCAGACTTGTTCTTCATTTATGGGTTTTCCAGAAATGAAGAACAATTTGAGGTTCGTATTTTGATCCTTTTAATTTATACGTTACCAGCTGGCTTAGTGTGATGTTAAGGTTCCAAAATGTAGTCCGGATGTCATAGTACAAGTATACAACCTTATATGAGTCTAAAAACAACACATGAACAAGATCAAGACTAGTCAAACTAGGGGTCAGGATGCGGTTCTTGAAGATCTGGGTTTCCCAGAAATCATCATCCGGTCAGTTGGTCAATGGTGGTTTGACTATCAATTACTACAATCCTGTTACAGATCTGGGTGATCTAAAGGTTTTAATATGCACTCCTCATGTCAGGCTACAAGGATCAAACAACAAAATAGCTAAAACATAAACATCCAGCAAGATCAGAGCCCATTATAAACGTTGTCAGACTTCTGGAAAAATTTTGGGCCACCCAGAATCAGTGAAGTCGTGGTCGGTCAACGACATTTGACCATCAATAACTTTCAGTATACAACTAATCTGGCTTTGAATCCAATTCCAGATGAAAGATCACATACCAAACTACATGTTTGAACATTCAAATAACAAAAACATATAACAGATAAAGATATACATGGTCTGACATTTGGTTGTCAGACTCGTTTTAAAAAATTTCCAGAATTGAAAAATTATCAAATCCGAGCCTTTAGATGTTATGGATCTAACATCTAGCAACCCAGATCATCCTTAGACACCTTATATAACATGTTTAACACACAAAAAAAATCAACATCAAACAACAGATCTTTGGACAGAATTCAAGCTAGAGTTTTATTCCTTCTTTGGACAAATCTTGATTCTATGTTTCTGATTTGTTATTGTTGATCAGGGGGCTTGTATATATGACTGATATACTATGTATTTTCATGGGTTATAAGTTGAGAGAGATAGGTTAAGGGTTTGAGCAAAAATAGGCTAGCAACTAACATTTTCTCTCTCTCAAATCTATATATATATGACTTGTATGCATTGTATTTTGTTGCTAGGTGGCTGATAAAGGTTGATGTACTAGTTATTTAGTACAAGAGAGTGGTTGGTTAGGTAAACAACTCCCATTTTGTCTAGATTTTCAAGCAATCTAATAAAAATGTGACAAAAGGGTAAAATGGACATTTGGTAATTGATATTAATGGCAAAATTGGAACTTGACAAACCCTTAGGGTTTAGGGTTTGGTTTAGGGTTTAGGGTTTGAGCCATTTTAGCAAAAGTCTAGGATTTCCAAAATTAGGATTTAAAAATAAGTAACAATTTAGTTTAAAAAATAATAATAATTAAAGTTTGCTAATTAAATTGAATTAGTAATTATGTTATACAGGATCATTAGGGTTTAGTATCACTAATCACAATTAACGTTGCTAATAAAGCAATTAGGGTTTATACTTTTAGTAATTAGGGGTACAAAAATGCATTTAGGGTTTTTAATTATCAAATTAGAATTCTATGTATTAGGATTTTAATTTCTATATCACCAGTCGTTAATCACATTATTGTGATTACATAACGGCTTTAACAAATTCGCAAAGTCATGAATGACTTTCGCTTTAGAGTTTCAATTCCGTTAGGGTTCCAAAATTATAATTAGGGATTATAATATAGAAAATAATGATGATGATAATAATAATAATAATAATAATAATAATAATAATAATAATAAAAATAATAATAATAATAAGGGTTTTGAATAATTACGATTCTCCCTAATTAGGGTTAATACATAAACACCGATCATAAATCACATTAACATGATTACATAACAGTCTTAAGTCGGCATTCGGCTTTATCTTAGGGTTTAACAATTTAAACTAGGGTTTTGACATTTTACACCATAATTGACCAACCATTGTCAGTCCACAAACATACAGTATATATTTATAACACTGAAACATCAAAATATTATAATTTTATATTATTATCATCATTCCTTATTCCAGACCCATAATTAGGGTTTGATAGTAATATAATAAAACTGTTCCACACATTAACATTACACACATAACATACATAATTATAATACTGATAAATAATAATATAATATTATTATTCTCATTCCTTGATCAAAACCCGAAATTAGGGTTTGGATTCCATATAACTGATTTATCTTTCACATAAAACTTTATTAATTAAGTTAAAATAATTAACTTAACTATTCTGAAATAATTTCATATAATAAAGTAAGTATTATAAAAATTCTATAATCATATCATCTATTATTTAAATAATATAATTATCATATTTTCATGAAAAATAAATATTAAAAACATTTTTGCTATAAAATTATTTATTATAAGAATATAATTTATAGAGATCAATAATTCTAAAATAAATTTATTTGCAATACTTAATGTAATAAATAAAATTTATTTATCACACATATAATTATAATTAAACATTACCTTGACACATATCATTCATATTTATTTTAAAAAAAGAATTTATACGCAAAATTTATAATTTATTTATATAGAAAATATCAGGTTGTCACATTCACCCTCCCTTATAAAGATTCCGTCCCCGGAATCACCTTTTAAAACCTATACATACCAGGGTACATAATATACACAATCATTACAATTAGATCTCGATCATAATTGATCGAATCGATCTTTAACTATTCAGCATAATGCTTATCTATCTCCTTAAACAGAAATTTGATTTCTAAGAGAACTCAAATTCATCCTTCAAAATAATTTATAAAAATAATTTACTATATATAAAAATATTATAAGAAAATAAAAATTGGTTAGATTAATACATGGAGTTGCATCCCCGGCTGCTATCGAATCCCGAACAGTCCTGCTGAAGACTCTTGCAGTTGATTTCGCTCGTTTGTTTGTTGACGTTGGTCCCGTTGTCGCCAATGTCCTGCTGCCTTGTTCCGTATTCGCATTCCTTGTTTCCATTTCCTTTCTTGGACAATCTTTCACCTTATGCTTTATTGATTCGCACACAACACATTCACTATACAATCTTGGATTGGGACATTTTGAAAAGATATATATCCCTTTTGTCCTTACTTTCCACAGACAAACTTTTCTTTTAATCACATTCCTGACTTATTTATTTAAATTATCTTCTTTTATCATGTAGGTGACAAAAGTTGTCTTTTGCCCCACCGTTATCCTAGCTATCATATACGCTTTAACAGGGTCGGTTGATCTTCTACATCCTGGCGGTCCGGTTGTCTTGAAGTCTTTGAAGTTTGTCGATCGATTGTCTAGTTGATTTCCCGCGACTGGTATTTCGTTCTGCATAGCTTGATCGTCCGCATTCGCAAAATTCTGTTTCGGGTCTGGTTGTCTTCCAGCTTTGTTGACAGGTTCTTCTTCCTTTGGTTTCTTTTTTGTTTTGACGGCATTATCATAAATTATTCTTACATTGTAAGCCTTATCGTAAACGCTTAACATATAACGCAAAACTTTCTAATCAAATAATCATGTACTCAAAATATTATATTTTGAAAACTCGGTCTACTGTAATAACCAGTGACCAAATAAATATCTACTATCTTTATACCAATTTATCCCATTAATCCAATAGAAACTCATATTTATACCACTTGACATGCCTTAGCACACACTGCTTTAAACATCTGTTATCCCTTTGTGACTCGAAAGTCAGGAATCGCTGCCATAACTTATACAAAACATTACATTACACCAACATACCTATCATATATACCACCTAAAATCATACATATCCAACTAATACTAATTGTAATAACTCATTTTTTTAATTATTAAATATTAATTGATTTTATCTTATACAATTGTGTTTAAATTAAAAAAAAGGTAAATGATTTTGTTCTCCTCTTTTCTTCCTTGTTTTGTTTGGAAGATTAAATTCTTTTAGTAGATAATTAAATAACTGATAAAATTAAAATTGAGGAAGATAATTCCTTTCGTTACGGAGCGGGAAGCTACTTGGTAGATGGAGGAGTCTATTTGAGTGGAATATCCGCATCTTTTTTATAATTAGGTACTTTTCATTCTTTTGATTCCGAGGACGGAATCCTTTTTAAGGGGTAGGTGATGTAATAACCAAAAAATAAATAAATAATAATAATATATATTTAATTTTAAAACATATTAATTGGACTTTGTTATTTATTTCGGTCAAACTAGTTATTTAATTTGTGTGGGCATATAATTATTAATAAAAGATGGGTAAATTAATTTAGTACAATTTGGGCCTTAAAATTAATTGGGTTTAATTTAATTAAATGTGGGTAATAATAAATCCTATTATAATTAGGAGAATTAATAATAAAACCTACCTATGCGTTGTTAGTCTGATGAGTCGAGATGTGAGAATAGCATGAAGGAACAAGAGGAGGCGGTGAGAGAGAAATTGAAGGAAAGAAACAGGAAAAGGAAGAAAAAAAATAAAATAAAATCTTTCATCAAGTCAAGGTAAGTAACTTATTTATTTAGTTATTACTTTATTACTAGTATGTACCGATGTGGTGAGTTCCAGAGATCATGCATATCAATTATACATGTACTATATTTTGGTGAAGTAATCATTAGAGTATACATATATAGATATATATTAGAGTTTTTTTTTTTGAGAAATGAATGCTATAAATTTTTGGGAATGAAAACAGAGTGGACTCTGATTGAGTGTATAGTATTATATATGTGTATGTGTGGATATAAGGTGTGCACATTATGGTGAGTACTTATGTACATATAAATTGATTAATCACTTGGAACGGTGGGTGCAGACAAATATTTTGTACATGTATATATAAGGATTATGTATATTAGTTGAGTTACAGGTTAGACGAATTATATATATGTAAATATTTTATTTTAATAAGTATTTAATTTATGAAGCCTGTAAATCGAATTCATTTATTTGTTAAAATTACAAAAAATTTATTTAATAAAATTAAATAATATTATGTTAGTAATGGTTAGATTTGTAATAAAATTTTATTTTATTATTAGATCGAGCGGAGGAAATTTAAAGAGTTTTATTTGGAGTATAAATTTTGGAGTATTAATAATTGATTAAAGGCATATTAAATAGATTGTGAATTATTTTGAAATGATAAGTTTGGGTTGTTTTTAATTGAGGTGAATATGTTTAGGTTGTGAATGACGTTTCATATTTGATATCGTTGGCATTTGAGGATAAGATTTGATGGAGTGTGCTATAAATGGTTTGGAAGTATCAGGTACGGATTCCGTACTCTTTCTGCAATACTCTTGTTAAATTTGATTTGTTCGTTTTGTCGCTTGTTCAAATTTCGCTATTATTTCACATAATTGTTTCCTGTGAAATAAATATATTAGTTTCATTTTGGAGTTGATACATATGACTCGTATTTGTACTCTTTGGATTAGATTATCATGTTTAATATTTATTTTTGATAATTGTAGAGTGGTACATGTTGTTACTTTTTTTTGAGACCTTGTGACCATAATTTGATTTGGTTCAACATGTACATATAGAACCCTTTTGTTGGTATTATGTCGCATTTGTTGTGACATAGTCTTTTTGTTAGAATATACCGTAGGGTATACCTGAGCTATAACCACCTGTGGGGGTACCATAGGCATGTCGTCTTGGCACGAGAGGCATGACACTTTTCGTGGCGGTGTGATTAGTCCACGGCGTCTCCGTTTTGGGCTCCGGAGGAAATGGGCCGTTTGGTGTTTTGTTGTGGGAGGCGTATGGGTTAACCCTAGATTTCTGTTCTGCGGATTGGTGATGTTGCGCCAAACACACCTATTCGATTTGCATACATTTGGATTTGCGGTCCAATGTGTGATTGCATATGTGGCATTGTTTCGATGTGCATGTGTGGCATTATTTTGGTTGCCTGTGTGGCATCATTTGACTTGCCTGTGTGGTATTATTTTGACTTGCATGTGTGGCAATGTGTATTTCTGAGCTCATTCGGTATAAAATAACTTCAGCCATTTGTTTCATCCTGTTATTTTATTGGATTAGTTTTGTTGGTTTCTGTTCAGTTCAAGTCATTGAGTTAGTTACTTCAGTTCGTTATTTCTTTATTCTTTTATTGGTTTCGTCAATTACGTTGATTCAGATATATTCATTACGTTGATTCAAATATATTCCATTCAGATTTTTGGATATTATATTTTCGTTCGTATTTGCACTTGAGGCTTTGTTCAGTATTTTGTCTCAGTTATTTTCGTATATCAGTTGTATATCTTTTGTATATCTGTATCCGTACTGGACAATTGGCTCATGCTGTGTTTTTCTTCCGGCAAGTTTGTAGGGGTGATTCAGGGCTTGCTAGTGTGATGAGAGAGTTGCCCTTAACCCTCTAGGTGGATTCGAATTTTAGGTTTTGATTATTTTGACTCTATGTTGAGAATCGTATTTAATGCCTTATTGATGGTTATCATTATTACATATTTGAAGTCTTTAGCGCTCTGTTTAATAATGTTGAGATTTGTTGTGCTTTGCACGTGACCTCCCTTTCCTTTTCGGGAAGGGGGTGTTACAGAGATGGTATCAGAGCTTAGGTTCTTTCTTGTAGAAAACCTATTTAGGTTTGACCTGTGCGTTGTGGGTAAATCATTGAGTAGACGTAGGAGTTTGATTTAATTTTGTTCTCTGTTTGGTTGATCTTGATTTTGACCAAGTGTTTTTAGCTCTTTAAATTGTAATTGATTTGAGAAAGGCGAGTTAACTTGTTAAGATTATTATTGTTATACTCGTTGGAGCAATAATGTTAGTTAAGGATGGTGATTTGATCATTAAGGAGAATAATGTCATACTTTGTTCAGTTAAGAAATGATTATACGATTATGATATGAGCAGTTGTATCAGTGAGTTTTGATATTGGAGAATTATTTGTTAGAGTTATTTCAGGTAATTACAAATTATTATGATTTTGGAATTGAGGATTTTATTTGGGTTAGATTCTGATTTTTGTTAAGTTGTGAATAATTTGAGGTATGTGAATCGGTGGGATAATATGATAAAATGAAAATTATTAAGTACAAAGGATCTCTTGTAATTTTGAGTTATTGTAAAGATTTGAGGTAATTAGATTAATTTTTTTGGTGTAAATAAATTTTGCGATTATTTTCTAGTAGAATATTGGAGTTATCTTATATGAAATTTTGAGTGATAGTATGAGGAGATTTTTGAATTTGTTGGGTTAAGGTTTGCACTAAGAGAATGATTGATTTATTAAATGATTAAATATTAAGTGATGAATCTTTAAGAGATTTTGAAAGCTATCGTTTGTTTATTCAGATAGTAGGATATATGATTTGGAGTTTGGTATGGTGATGGAGAGATCTTAGTAGTAGTATATTTTTGGTGTAATAATATTTGAGAACTAATTTGATTGGAGGTTATGATATTTTGAAACTCTTAAGGACTTAGGAGAGTTGGTGATAAAGAGATATTAGTAGTATATTCTTTGGCGTAATATTATTTGGTGAATAGTTCAAATTAAGGATGAGATATTTTGAAGCTCTCGAGGACTTGGGGAAAGTTGGTAATATGGTTTGCATAGTTGTTTTGGGTTATCTGATGTCTTTAGAGTTTTGCGTGAATTTATGTAAAATTAAATAAAAATAATTTGTTAGATCTTTGTCATGTGTGGAATATAAACATTTTAACGAGTTAAAAATAATTTTAAATATTTTGGTTATTTGAATCGTATTTAGATGAAGAAAAATGTTTGTGATTTCAAATTATGTTCCGAAGAGTACGTACACTTGCAAAAATGAAACTCAAAGATATTAACGGGGGGCCCGCACCAACAGTGGATCATGTGATTTAACGCGAAGAACCTTACCAAGGCTTGACACGGTAGCCGACGAATCTTTTACGAGTACATGGATAATTGTGTGGACCTATGGACTTACCAGGCTTGATCGTTACAAATGGCGGCGCTACGTCGTAACTAAATTATTATTTTTTGTAGTTTATTTGAATTCCGAGGACCGAATTATTTTTAAGGGGTGAAAAATGTAATAAATCATTTTTTTAATTATTAAATATTAATTGATTTTATCTTATACAGTTGTGTTTAAATTAAAAAAAAGGTCAATGATTTTGTTCTCCTCTTTTCTTCCTTGTTTTGTTTGGAAGATTAAATTCTTTTAGTAGATAATTAAATAACTGATAAAATTAAAATTGAGGAAGATAATTCCTTTTGTTACGGAGCGGGAAGCTACTTGGTAGATAGAGGAGTCTATTTGAGCGGAATATCCGCATCTTTTTTATAATTAGGTACTTTTCATTCTTTTGATTCCGGGGACGGAATCCTTTTTAAGGGGTAGGTGATGTAATACCCAAAAATAAATAAATAATAATAATATATATTTAATTTTAAAACATATTAATTGGACTTTGTTATTTATTTGGGTCAAACTAGTTATTTAATTTGTGTGGGCTTATAATTATTAATAAAAGATGGGTAAATTAATTTAGTACAATTTGGGCCTTAAAATTAATTGGGTTTAATTTAATTAAATGTGGGTAATAATAAATCCTATTATAATTAGGAGAATTAATAATAAAACCTAGCTATGCGTTGTTAGTCTGATGAGACGAGATGTGAGAATAGCATGAAGGAACAAGAGGAGGCGGTGAGAGAGAAATTGAAGGAAAGAAACAGGAAAAGGAAGAAAAAAAATAAAATAAAATCTTTCATCAAGTCAAGGTAAGTAACTTATTTATTTAGTTATTACTTTATTACTAGTATGTACCGATGTGGTGAGTTCCAGAGATCATGCATATCAATTATACATGTACTATATTTTGGTGAAGTAATCATTAGAGTATACATATATAGATATATATTAGAGTTTTTTTTTTATAAATGAATGCTATAAATTTTTGGGAATGAAAACAGAGTGGAATCTGATTGCATGTATAGTATTATATATGTGTATGTGTGGATATAAGGTGTGCACATTATGGTGAGTACTTATGTACATATAAATTGATTAATCACTTGGAACGGTGGGTGCAGACAAATATTTTGTACATGTATATATAAGGATTACATATATTAGTTGAGTTGCAGGTTGGACAAATTATATATATGTAAATATTTTATTTTAATAAGTATTTAATTTATGAAGCCTGTAAATCGAATTCATTTATTTGTTAAAATTACAAAAATTTATTTAATAAAATTAAATAATATTATGTTAGTAATGGTTAGATTTGTAATAAAATTTTATTTTATTATTAGATCGAGCGGAGAAAATTTAAAGAGTTATATTTGGAGTATTAATAATTGATTAAAGGCATATTAAATAGATTGTGAATTATTTTGAAATGATAAGTTTGGGTTGTTTTTAATTGAGGTGAATATGTTTAGGTTGTGAATGACGTTTCGTATTTGATATCGTTGGCATTTGAGGATAAGATTTGATGGAGTGTGCTATAAATGGTCTGGAAGTATCATGTACGGATTCCGTACTCTTTCTGCGATACTCTTGTTAAATTTGATTTGTTCATTTTGTCGCTTGTTCAAATTTCGCTATTATTTCACATAATTGTTTCCTGTGAAATAAATATATTAGTTTCATTTTGGAGTTGATACATATGACTCGTATTTGTACTCTTTGGATTATATTATCATGTTTAATATTTATTTTTGATAATTGTAGAGTGGTACATGTTGTTACTTTTTTTTTGAGACCTTGTGACCATAATTTGATTTAGTTCAACATGTACATATAGAACCCTTTTGTTGGTATTATGTCGCATTTGTTGTGACATAGTCTTTTTGTTAGAATATACCGTAGGGTATACCTGAGCTATAACCACCTGTGGGGGTACCACATGCATGTCGTCTTGGCACGAGAGGCATGACACTTTCCGTGGCGGTGTGATTAGTCCACGGCGTCTCCGTTTTGGGCTCCGGAGGAAGTGGGCCGTTTGGTGTTTTGTTGTGGGAGGCGTATGGGTTAACCCTAGATTTCTGTTCTGCGGATTGGTGATGTTGTGCCAAACACACCTATCCGATTTGCATACATTTGGATTTGCGGTCCAATGTGTGATTGCCTGTGTGGTATTGTTTCGATGTGCCTGTGTGGTATTATTTTGGTTGCCTGTGTGGCATCATTTGACTTGCCTGTGTGGCATTATTTTGACTTGCCTGTGTGGCAATGTGTATTTTTGAGCTCATTCGGTATAAAATAACTTCAGCCATTTGTTTCAGCCTGTTATTTTATTGGATTAGTTTTGTTGGTTTCTGTTCAGTTTAAGTCATTGAGTTAGTTACTTCATTTCGTTATTTCTTTATTCTTTTATTGGTTTCGTCAATTACGTTGATTCAGATATATTCATTACGTTGATTCAAATATATTTCATTCAGATTTTTGGATATTATATTTTCGTTCGTATTTGCACTTGAGGCTTTGTTCAGTATTTTGTCTCAGTTATTTTCGTACATCAGTTGTATATCTTTTGTATATCTGTATCCGTACTGGACAATTGGCTCATGCTGTGTTTTTCTTCCGGCAAGTTTGCAGGGGTGATTCAGGGCTAGCTAGTGTGATGAGAGAGTTGCCCTTAACCCTCTAGGTGGATTCGAATTTTAGGTTTTGATTATTTTGACTCTATGTTGAGAATAGTATTTAATGCCTTATTGATGGTTATCATTATTACATATTTGAAGTCTTTAGTGCTCTGTTTAATAATGTTGAGATTTGTTGTGCTTTGCACGTGACCTCCCTTTCCTTTTCGGGAAGGGGGTGTTACACTAATACTACATATTCCTTACACATTCACTAACGATCAATTGCTTAGTAACCTATCTATTTCCCTTATCCTCAATATCCATTTACACATAACTATATCCAGCTTGTCACAACTTTCAACACCTTATGAGTTTAAGAACTCCTCACCAACATATGAGTTTAAGAACTCAACATTGACCACTTATAATCCTTTAACTATACTTTTCCTATCAGTTATGCTGATCATTTCTTAATCCGATACTGTACTTTCCAAAATAACCACCTCTTTGAGGTAGCTTTCAATGTGATCCTTTATTGCAGTTATTGACTTTGATATTGGCTCGGTCATGGAGGTTGATGATGAATTTATCCGTTTCATCTATCTTTAAACTCTATATGAGTTATTTGTATTTTTAACATTTCCCTCTGTTCTAAGGTTATAGCCTAAAGTCTAACCCACCTAAGGTTTCTAACCCTATAGCTCTGATACCATTCTATAAAGTCCCTGAACCCGGATACTTGAAACCCGAACTCGGTACTTCACGATACCATTTCTATGAACGGAAATATTACTAATAATAATAACAATAATATAAATTTTAAACTTAACTTAAATTTATCAGAGTCTAATCCCAAGTACGCAACCTTTACTACATTCTTTACATGATTTATAATACATATCATTAACTTAATACCATTTATCTATTACAAATGATACCAATAACATATTCTGTTTGCTTTCCTTTTCACTTGTTTTGACATGAGCTTTCTGGTCCTTCACACTTAGCTGAAAACATTTAAATTAAGCAAGGATGAGCATTTGAGTGCCCAACAAGTATTATATATATATAAGCTGAAAGAATTTAAATTTTTTCTTTATAATATTCTTCTACAACCAGTCAATAGTTGTGAAGTAATATGTACCAATAATCATAACATAACAACCCTCTTTCAATTTTTTTTTGAAACTGTGTATTGACTATACATGGGGTTTCTGTGACATACTATGAACATTGTTTTCATTTTCGAAAAGGTCAAATAGAAATTCATCTGTATACCGGCATTTCTTACGGGCCTGAGGGTGTACAGTTCATGGGCCATGTATTGATCAATACTACATTGCTAGAACGATATTATCGTTCATCCTTTGTCTGCCGTAGCGCATAAAAATTTTTCCATTATCGGGATGTTTATACTTGTCGGGTTTTCATAACAAAGGTCTTATATAATTCAACATATATATATATATATATATATATATATATATATATATATATATATATATATATATATCAAAGGTGTATCAACCTTTGATTAAATACAATGATTATCCAAGTGGGACACTTGTATAATCATTTATAGAAATTAACGAACATAATATATATTTGAATTATCATATACTAACATGTTGATAATCAATGGGCGTATATAATATAGGTTTAACAATCTGTACAGTAATAGTATAATTTTTGAAACATTCTTACACTTGTCCATTGCATAAAGAAAATGCAAAGGTAGGATACTTGCCTGATGCCCTGCTTACAATTACGCAACTTAGATTTATCTTTTCTATCACGACCTATCATTAATCAAATCATTCTATCGATTAGAATTACACATTATAACACATAATACTGCTTTTTGCAGTCAGCACATAACCTAATCACATTGTCACATACATTTCACAGTCATCATATCACAAACAAATACATATACATACACATTATGTAAATCCAGATCAATTTCTGAAACATGTCGGTTTACCGACAGCTTTATCGGATAATTATCGATTCTAAGACTCTATCCCGTACCTTAATATCTATTTAGACTATTTAAGTAACAGTCATATCATTTTTAAATGACTTACAATAATTTTTTAAATAATTATTATCATTTATCACAATTTTTGAAATATTTGAATCATTATTAAATGATTTAAATATCAAACAATCCTATTATCATTAACATTTAATCAATATTAAATTATTAATGAAACCATTGCCAAAATATTAAAAGTCATTAATTATAACTTAAAACATTATTAATTCATTTATGTCCTTTTTAAATGATTTATAAGTAAAAAAAAATCATTTATAAATTCTTTATTTAATATAAATATTAAATAAATCTAATATCATTAATAATGAAATTATCCTTTAAATATTAAAAGTTATATTTTATAACTTAGAATATTCATAAACACCATATTTTCATTTAAAATGATTTTTATAATATTAAAATCATTTTTAAACTAATTTATTTAATATAATTATTAAATAACTTTAATATCATTAATAATAAATAATTAATAAAATTTAGCTTTAAATATTAAAAGTTATATTTTATAACTTAAAATATTTTTAAACTATTTATTTTCATTTAAAATGATTTTCCTAATATTAAAATCATTTTTAAAATTATTTATTTAATATAATTATTAAATAAATTTAATATCATTTAATATTAAAAAATTAATATTTTTCATGACAAAATATCAAAAGTTATATTTATAACTTAAAATACTTTTATAACCTTTAAATCATTTTTTCTATAATCTTTAAATCATTATTTCTATTTTTCATAATTTATTTAATACATTAATTAAATAACTTTAATTACCATTAATATTAATTAATTAATAAAATTCATCACAAAATATTAAAAGTTATCAAAAATAACTTAAATTATTTTCTTATACCATAATATAATTTTAAATGATTTTTCATGTATAAAAAATATTTTTAAATAATTTATTTAATATTATAATTAAATAAATTAAATACTTTTAATATTCTAAAAATATTAAATATTTATGAAATATATTTAAAATAATTAAAAACAAATTTTTGGATTTTAAAATAATTTTTAATAATTTATTTTGTATTTTTAATAATTAAAAACTAAATTTTCTATTTATTTCGTAAAAATAATTAATTTTAAAAATAAACTGTCGCTAAAAACTGCTTATAGCGACAGAACCGTCGCTATAGTGGTTCTTCGTGTTCTTGAGCAAAACCTAGATTTCATGTCAGTGTTCTAGGAGCTTGGTTTGACCAGAAATTGATCTATGATCCTAATGCTTTCTGGACAGCTAATGATACTTAGCAGGTAGTATAAGTGTAATACTATGATTATAAATTAATATCATGGCCATCCAACAACAAATCAGTAAGATAAAGGCCTTCGAATTTGATGTCAGACTTGTTCTTCATTTCTGGGTTTTCCAGAAATGAAGAACAGTTCGAGGTTCGTATTTTGATCCTTTTATTTTATACGTTACCAGCTGGCTTAGCGTGATGTTAAAGTTCCAAAATGTAGTCCGGATGTCATGGTACAAGTATACAACCTTATATGAGTCTAAAAACAACACATGAACAAGATCAAGACTGGTCAAATTAGGGGTCAGGATGCAGTTCTTGAAGATCTGGGTTTCCCAGAAATCTTCATCAGGTCAGTTGGTCAACAGTGGTTTGACTATCAATTGCTACAATCCTGTTACAGATCTGTGTTATCTAAAGGTTTTAATATGCACTCCTCATGTCAGGCTACAAGGATCAAACAACAAAATAGCTAAAACATAAACATCCAGCAAGATCAGAGCCCATTATAAACGTTGTCAGACTTCAGGAAAAATTCTGGGTCACCCAGAATCAGTGAAGTCGTGGTCGGTCAACGACCTTTGACCATAAATAACTTTCAGTATACAACTGATCTGGCTTTGAATCTAATTCCAGATGAAAGATCACATACCAAACTACATGTTTGAACATTCAAATAACAAAAACATATAACATATAAAGATATACATGGTCTGACATTTGGTTGTCAGACTCGTTTTAAAAAATTTCCAGAATTGAAAAATTATCAAATCCGAGCCTCTAGATGTTATGGATCTAACATCTAGCAACCCGGATCATCCTTAGACACCTTATATAACATGTTTAACACAAAAAAAACAACATCAAACAACAGATCTTTGGACAGAATTCAAGTTAGGGTTTTATACCTTCCTTGGACAAATCTTGATTCTATGTTTCTGATTTGTTATTGTTGATCAGGTGGCTTTTATATAGGACTGATATACTATGTATTTTCGTGGGTTATAAGTTGAGAGAGATAGGTTAAGGGTTTGAGCAAAAATGGGCTAGTAACTAACAATTTCTTTCTCTCAAATCTATATTTATGACTTGTATGCATTGTATTTGGTTGCTAGGTGGCTGATAAGGGTTGATGTGCTTGTCATTTAGTACAAGAGAGTGGCTGGTTAGGTAAACAACTCCCATTTTGTCTAGATTTTCAAGCAATCTAATAAAAATGTGACAAAAGGGTAAAATGGACATTTGGTAATTGATTTTAATGGCAAAATTGGAACTTGATAAACCCTTAGGGTTTAGGGTTTGGTTTAGGATTTAGGGTTTGAACCATTTTAGCAAAAGTCTAGGATTTCCAAAATTAGGATTTAAAAATAAATAACAATTTAGTTTAAAAAATAATAATTAAAGTTTGCTAATTAAATTGAATTAGTAATTATGTTATACATGATCATAAGGGTTTAGTATCACTAATCACAATTAACGTTGCTAATATAGCAATTAGAGTTTATACTTTTAGTAATTAGGGGTACAAAAATGCATTTAGGGTTTCTAATTATCAAATTAGAATTCTATATATTAGGGTTTTAATTTCTATATCACCTGTCTTAATCACATTATTGTGATTACATAACGGCTTTAACAAATTCTCAAAGTCGTGAATAACTTTCGCTTTAGAGTTTTAATTCCATTAGGGTTCCAAAATTATAATTAGGGATTATAATATAGAAAATAATGATAATAATAATAATAATAATAATAATAATAATAATAATAATAATAATAATAATAATAAAGATTTTGAATAATTACGATTCTCCCTAATTAGGGTTAATACATAAACACCTATTATAAATGACATTAACATAATTACATAACAGTCTGAAGCCGGCATTCGGCTTTATCTTAGGGTTTAACAACTTAAACTAGGATTTTGGCATTTTACACCATAATTGACCAACCATTGTCAGTCCACAAACATACAGTACATATTTATAACACTGAAACATCAAAATATTATAATTTTATATTATTATCATCATTCCTTATTCCAGACCCATAATTAGGGTTTGATAGTAATATAATAAAACTGTTCCACACATTAACATTACACACATAACATACATAATTATAATACTGACAAATAATAATATAATATTATTATTCTCATTCCTTGATCAAAACCCGAAATTAGGGTTTGGATTCCATAACTGATTTATCTTTCACAAATAACTTTATTAATTAAGTTAAAATAATTAACTTAACTATTCTAAAATAATTTCATATAATAAAGTAAGTATTATAAAAATTCTATAATCATATCATCTATTATTTAAATAATATAATTATCATATTTTCATGGAAAATAAATATTAAAAACATTTTTACTGTAAAATTATTTATTATAAGAATATAATTTATAGAGATCAATAATTCTAAAATAAATTTATTTGCAATACTTAATGTAATAAATAAAATTTATTTATCACACATATAATTATAATTACACATTACCTTGACACATATCGTTCATATTTATTTTTAAAAAAAAAATTATACGCAAAATTTATGATTTATTTATATAGAAAATATCAGGTTGTCACAATGCTAGAAGGACTTTGATCTGGACTTGAAATCATGCTTAGATCAGGTGTAGATTGCAAGTTATAGAAGGTCAAACTGCGTTGACCGGAAATGACTTTGCATTTTCTAGGTAACCCAGAAAACCCAGAACATGTTTGACAGTTAGTTTGAGTCTTTATAGCTTACTTGTATGTTGTAATTTAACCAAAAACTTGATGGATACTTGTAGTTCTACACTAACACTACAAGATCTGATCAATAGCTAGCCCAAAAACACAATACAAAGTAAAAGATTCATGGTCAAAGTAGGTCACTTGAAACTGAGTTTGAAAGTCCTAGAGCCTCAAGAATAACTAAGGCGATAGATTTTGTTGCTAAACGGTATATCGACAGGTTTATTAATTTTAATTATATTAATTTCTAAAAATTATTTAAAAATAGAAAATAAATTCTAAATATTACAAAATCAGTTTTAAAAATTATTTGAAGTTATAAAAATTAACTTTTTATAATTTGACATATTTTCCATAAATATTAGTAATTATTTGAAAATTATTAATATTTAATTTATTTAATAAATGCATTAAATAAATTAACTACAAATGATTTTATTATATTAAAAATCATTTTATATGATAATAAGATATTTAATAATATTTTAAGTTATAAATTGTAACTTTCAATATTTTATTGTAAATTTCATTAATTATTTAATATTAGTGATATTAGATTTATTTAATAATTATATTAAATAAATTAGTTTAAAAATAATTTTAATATTATAAAAAATTATTTTAAATGAAAATAAAGAGTTTAAAGATATTCTAAGTTATAAAATATAACTTTTAATATTTTAAGGTAAATTTCATTAATTATTTAATATTAATGATATTAGATTTATTTAATAATAATCTTAAATAAATAATTTAAAAATGGTTTTATTGATTTAAAAATCATTTAAAAAGGATATAAATGGTTTTAAAATATTTTAAATTATTATAAATGACTTTTAATATTTTAGTGAATAATACTTTAATATTTAAATATTAAGGATAATTGTTTAAAAATGATTTTTAAATGTTTTAAAAATCTTTTAAGGGTAATATTAATACTTTTAAAATATTCTAAGTTATTATAAATAACTTTAATATTTTAGCAATAACTTCATTAATATTGGATATTATTCAAATATTAATGATAATATAATTATTTAAAATTTAAATCATTTAATTATGATTCTAGAGTTCGAAAAGTCATGATAAATTACAATAATTAATAAAAAATTATTATAAGTCATGAAAAGATAATATGATTGATAGTTAGATTATTTAGAATAATATTTAAGATACAGATTAGAGTTTTATTAACTATAAACTTGATAATTTCCCTATAAAGTCGTCGGTACACCGAAATGTTACCGAAATTGATCCAAACCTATATAGTTTGACTGTATAAGTGTTTGTTTGTGTCTTAATGACTGATATAACTATTTGACAATATGATTAGGTTATGTATTAATTGTAAATAACAGTATGATATGTTATGATATGTTATTCTAATCAATAGAACAACCTTATAAATGATAGGTCATTGAATTAAAGATAGAACTAAGTTGTGTAAGCAACAGAACAGGAAAGTAACTTCACCCCTTGCATTTACTTTATGCAATAGACACGTATAAGCAAGTATCCGAATTATCTTTTACATTGTGCAAATATCCTAACATTTGCATTTCCTTTATGCAATGGACATGAGTAAGAAAGTTTCAGAATTATATTATCATTATGCTAGATTATTAAACTCAATTGCTATTGATTATGTATCCAATTATTTATATTCATACAAGTTCCTAAACTTTATTCATTCATTGTTTATCAGTACCGTATTACTATAAGATTCAGATATATATATATATATATATATATATATATATATATATATATATATATATATATATATATATATATTATGTTCATTAAATTATAAGTATGATTATACAAGTGTCCTCATTTGGATAATTATTGTACATGTTGATACATACTTGTTGATTTCCAGTATGTATACCTTAATTAAAAGTCGTCTAAGGTATTTGTCTGAGCTAGACACATATTTAAGAATATTGTTGAACATGATAGAACCCTAATGATATCCAACCAAATTGTTTTGGTTCGGATTCAAGCTAAGTATGAACATCCCGAATCTGGGAAACTTTTATGCTCCCAAGGCGGAAACGATGAACGATAATATCGTTCTTTCATGTAGTATTGATCAATACAGGGCCCATGAGATGTACACCCTCGTGCCCGTGAGTTATGATTGTTTACAAATGAAGTTCTGTTAAACCTTTTCAAAAATTGAAAACTATGTTCATAGTATGTCAGTTGCTCTCTATTTATAGTAAGTACGTAGTTTCAAAAATTTAAAATTGAATTGATATGTTGATTAAAATTGTTTCAGTTACTTCACAACTATTGCTTCGTTGTAGAAGTGTCACTCAAAGAAAATATTTAAACCTTTCAGCTAATTTTTATTGTTTACTATTACTTTCTGGGAACTCAAATGCTCATTCTTGCTTAATTTAAATGTTTTCAGTTAAGTATGATCAACCAGAGGGCTCTGCCAAGAACAAAGGGAAAGGAAAGCTTCCAAAAAAAGTTTGTGTTATTATATGTAATAGCTAAACTTAAATAAGATGATGATATTTATTATCTATCATGCAATGAAATGTTTTAAGGTCGCGCACCTGAGATTTAGACAACTCTGATATGTAAATTAAGTTTGATATTTATGACAATATTATTATTCCCGTCAAAGAAATGGTATCGTAAAGCACTAAATTCGGGTTTCTAGTACCTAAATTTGGGGACGTCACAGGTTGGTATTAGAGCTTTAGAAACCATAGGTGGGGGTAGACCTTAGGCTATAACCCTAGAGCAGAGGAAAACGTTGAAAGTTCAAATAACTCATATAGTGTTTAAAAAGAGATGAATTGAATAAATTCATCGTCAAACAAAAATAAAAGATAACTTAAATAAAACTATTATTTTCTATGTATATACACTATATGCTAATCAGGAAAATTTATATGTAGATGTAAAGAAGGAGCCAATCTCAATAACCAAGCCAATATCAAAGCTAATAGCTAAAATAGAGGCTCACGTCAAAGATAACCTCGATGAGGTGATCATTTTGGAAAATATAGTATCGGACCCAAAAATGGTGGAACTAACAGATAGTGATTCAGACACCAAAGTTGGAGCTGATTAAGCATCAACCGAAGTGCAAAATCTGAAGAACAAAATTTCTTCTCTGGAAAGGTTGTGGGAAATAGAAAAGCTACTAAATAGCCAATTGTGAAAAGCCTTAATCAAAATAATGGAAGAACATGACAAACTTAAAATCTAAATAGATCAGATAGGAGATAAATGCCGAATATTAGGTGTAACTCTGAGCGAGAAGGGGAAAAGAAAGATGAACGATCGGGAGTTAGAAAATTCTGAAAACCTTTGCAATATAGGAAAGTGTAGAAATTGAAAAAGGAAACATAGAGGCATGTGCAAGAAAGGGAAAAAGATATGTTATATTTGTGGCTATGAGGCACATACCTCTCTGTATTGTCCTGACTATAAGCAAGGTGCATCTTTTAAGTGTGGGTTGGAATATCATCAGGCGAAATATTGTCCAAGATCAGGAGAAGGTGTAGGAAATAAGTAGAATTATTATTTAATTATGTATGTTTGGTAATGTGTGTGTGTAATGTAATGTTCCCAACTTTTGTGTAAGTTGTACTAGCGAATCCCGACTTTTGTGGTCACAAAGGGATATCGGATGTTTAAAGCAGTTTGTGTTATGTTATGTACTATGAAATAGTTGAATGAATATGAATCCTTGTTTGATTAATGGAATAAGTTTGAAATATTAAACTTATACGATAAGGTTTAGAATGTAAGTTAATAAAGTATAATTTAACCAGACAATGCCGCCAAGACGTCAAACCCAAAACCAAAGGGCAGAAGAATTTGTCAACAATGTTGGAGGACAACAACCAGACCTGATGCAGAATTTCGTGAACATTGTAGCTCAAGCCATGCAGAATGGAATGCAAGCCGCATGAGATCAGCCAGATAATCAATTTGCGAACTTCAAGGATTTTAAGGCTGTAGGACCGCCAGAATTTAGAGGTACCACTGACCCGATAGAAGCCCAAACTTGGGTTAAAGATATAGAAAAAATGTTTGTAGTAGCTAGGGACGGGCAAAAGAAAGCTTTTGCCACCTATATGATGAAAGGAGAGGTGAATTTCTGGTGGGAGGTAAATCAAGCTAGGGTAGGAGACGGAGTGATAGCATGGGATAGGTTTAAGACGCTATTCTTTGAGAATTATTTCTCAGCCAGTGTGCAGATTAGGATGGAGGTGAAGTTTTTAGAATTGAAGCAGGAGAACTTGACAGTTGCGGAGTATGCTGTAATGTTCAATGAATTAGCTAGGTTCGCTCCGCACCAAGTGGATACGGAAGCTAGAAAGGCAATGAGGTTTGAGCTAGGCCTAAAACCCTGGATCTACAATAAGGTGGCGGTGTTACAAATCAATACCTTTGCAGAACTCTTTGAAAAGGCTATCATAGCTGAAGGGGGAAGTGAGGCCATGCGCCTCTACAATAATGAGAGAACGAATAATGGTGAGGGAGCCGGGAAGGTAGAAGTAGGGGTGAGAAAAGGAAGTGGAGCAATGTTGGGAGTGTCCAAATCAAGCAGGAATGTGTGAAGAAGCAGGCTGTGTAGTGTAAGAATTGAGGGAAGAATCACTCAGGTAAGTGTCTTAAAGGTATATTTGTGTGCTACAAGTGTGGGCAGGAGAGACATATATCTCCTAACTGTCCCAACCCTAGGATGAACAATGGATGTTTTCTGTGTGGATCCACAGAGCATAAGGTGAAGGACTATCCAAAAAGGAGAATGGATATAGGGAGTGTGAATGCGGGGAAAGGCAGCGGAACACTGGTGATAACGGGACCAACTTAACCAAAATCAACCGCAAGAGTCTTCAACATGATGGTTCAGGATACTATAGCAGCCAGGGATGGAACTCTAGGTAATATTCGTATTAATTTTATATTCGTATATATGATTTTTCTTAAATATAGTAAATTATGTTACGAAGAAATTTTGAAGGAGAAATTTGAGTTCCGTTAGAAATCAAATTTCCGTATAATTAGATAGACAGGCTTTATTTTGAATAGTTAAAGACCATTTCGATCGAATTTGATCGAGATCTACTTGAAAGGACTGTGTATGCTAATTTCCCTAGTGTCAATAGATTTTAAAGCGGTGATTCCGGGGACGAAATCCTTATAAGGGACGGTGGATGTAATAACCTAAGATTTTCAAAAGGAAAATATATATATATATATATATATATATATATATATATATATATATATATATATATATATATATATATATATATATATATATATAAGGGTGGGAATATTTGAAAAGTAAATTATATGTATATATCTGATAAATAACATTATTTATTAGATGTAATTATTTTATTTTTAGAATTATTGATCATTATAGATTATATTCTTATAATGAAATTATGTTGTAATAAAATATTTATTATTTTCCATGAAAATATGATTATTGTATATATGATATGATTATTATGATATGTATTAGTTAAGTTAATTATTTTAACTTAATTAATAATGGTTTGTATAAAGGTTATGTCATATATAAATTCAAAACCCTAAGTCTGGATTTTGAATAAGGAATGAGAATAATAATATAATACTATTTATATTTCAATAATATAAACATGTCTGATATGTGTGTAATGTTAATATGTGGAACAGTTATAGGAAAATAGTACAAAACCCTAGCATTACTGATAAATAGTACAAAAGTTAACTATGACTGTAAGATTTGTTAAGTTATGTGTTATGTAATTAATGACCATTATTGTGTTTAATGTTAATTAGGTAACCCCTAATTAATATTTAAAAACCCTAATTACTAAATTAAAACTTTAATGGCTAAGTTATAAACCCTAATTATTAATTTAGCAAGCTTAATAGTAATTAGTAGATTATAAAGCCTAATTTGCAAACCCTAAGTGATTAAGAAACCTAATTTAATTAGGGAACCTTAATTCACCTTTTTAGAAGCTAGGATTTCCATTTTTGCCCTTAATACACAATCCTAGATATATATTGAGCTTAGGAAACCTTAGGGTTAAACCCTAAGGGTCAAACCCTGAGGGTTGATATGAATTGACAACTTTGCCACTAAAAAAAAGCCAAATGACATAATTGCCCTTCTTGCATTATTTAATAGATAAATTGTAAAACTTGCCATAAATTTAGTTGGTGACCAACTCTAGCTAGCCATGTGGTCTAGTAATAGCCTTTAATCAATAAAAATCTGATAAACATGATCATCCCTAAGCATTTTACCACATTATATATAGATTATGAGAGAGAGAATGTCATATTCAAGCCTCATTTGATCACAACACCCCACCAAAATCTCTCAAGCTCAAAACATACGAAAATATTTAGTGGATCAGTTCCAAAGCAAAGCCCCACTATCACATATAGCAGATCAGAAGTTAGATTTAAGGATCAAAGCTAAAAAGGAGGTATAAACCCTAATCTTTAAAATCTTATGATCTGTTGTTAGATGTTTTTAATGATTAGTTAGTTATGTGTTAGAGGGTGTCTTTTAATGATATGGGTTGCTAAATAGTGGATAAATAACTTTTTTATGCTCGAATTTAAAGATTTACAAAATCTGGAAAAAGTTTAAAACTGTTGTCTGACAACGAATGTCAGGGGCTATAGATCTCTCTCTGTTAATGATGTTGTGTGTTATATATTTTGGACTTGTAGTATGCGAGAAGGACATTGATCTGGACTTGAAATCAGGCTTAGATCAGGTGTAGATTGCAAGTTATGAAAGGTCAAACTGTGACACCCCCAAATCTAGGTACTTCATTCCCACAGGATTTGATGCTCACTTATCAAAAACTATTACATCTAACTACCCATAATCAAAGGATAAAGACATAATTTAAATAACGTAAACAATAATCTTTCCCATTAAAGGGTTACATCATTTCAAAACAATCCCAGATAATCTAACCTTAATTTTATTACATCAGTTTGTGGAATAAAAATAAAACAAGTCTTATACATAAAACATTTAAGTTAACTTCATTAATTCTTCAACTCTTAGACAGCTTGCCCTTCCCTTTGCTAGTAGATAGCTCATCAACTCTTTTAACCTTAGCTGCAGTGTTAATTGCAAGAGTGAGCAAACAATTGCTCACTGATATAGAAAGTAGTAATGATAACAACATGAGGGTGAACCACGGATGCTGAACAATAACGAACTTTCTTTTTGAATCAAATATAAAAAACAAGTTCAAAATCAATGTCTGAGGGTCTTAAGACCACGAACTATGTCTCTGGTATTAGGTATTATTACCTCAACCTTAACAGTCTTTTAGACTATACAGACCCTTCTTAACGTACTTAGGGGGATCATCTCTTTTGTACCATGTATTGTGCACAAACACCTAAACGTTATACGTACAAAATCCCCTATGATAGGGTTGTTCGTCTCAGCTTGAATTTAGAATTTCCGCACTAAAGAAAGTTTAGCTCAGAACTAACTTATCAGTGGTTCTAGAATTTTAGAACACTATTCCATAACAGACTAGTTTAGTCAATAAGGGTTTAATATAATCAATATAGAATTGAACAAGATTATCAAGATCAAAGATTGAATAACAACATTATATAATTGAACAAACATGATATACATGCAAAGTGCTATATTCAAAGGAGTTAGAACAATGTTCTATGAATTAATGTATTAGAACAAAATATGTTTCAAATGATAATCAGGAAAGTAAAGCTCGCTCGATGTAACGAATTAGGTTACAAGAGCTTTTACAATCACACACTAGATAGAATCAAAAGGCTTGCTTAACTTCAATGTAAAATTTAGGAATAAATAGATTGCTCGACTTAAAGATAGCATTGCTATGAAATAGGCAAAATTGTAATTGAGACAGGGTAAATAAACTTGCTCAATAATCACAAGGTAGAGTTAGGAAACTTGCCTCAAGCGTAAGCTATAATATTACAACTCACGTTCACCTGCATATTTTAATGGAATCACAATATCTATTAGATATGCTAACATACCATAACATGTACAATTCTAACTAACCTTATCATTTTAACATAAGTCTTTCATTACCATACATATTTCAGAACTACAAGTGTACATTCTCAATACTTATTCATTGCTAACTAAGTTCCTTAAATCATATATATCATTTTCGCCACTTACTAGCTTTGCAATTTAGAATTACTAACCACATGATACACTTCTGCTTTAACCTTGTTTTTTACACATTTAACACATTAACATAATCATTAAGCCATGCTATAACGAATGACCAAAGTCTGCAGAAGTAGCAGACTTCACTATCTGTGACTGGCTACTAGCGCGGCCGCGCCAATAATACACTTGGTAACCGTGCGCCCGCGCGATGCAGCGCGCTCGTGTCCATATGTAGTGCACCAGCACGACAACCGCCCGCCAGACAGCGCGCCCGCGATGCCTCAGTTCCAATTTTTTTTTGCAGAAGCTCGAAATCAGACTCTGTTTTGGCCAAAAATCCCAATTCTGCAGAAAATCTCCCAACTTCAACGTCTAACACTTTGTCATATTATAGTTATACATGTTAAACACCATTATATATAAAAAAACATTATATAAACATCATTTTGGAGAATCAAAACTATATTTTTCCCAAATTTCCTCATTTTTATAGTTTTAACAAATTCAATCATCACGAATTCGTTTCTTAATCATTTGACACGATTCAAACTACGCCGCTTTCATTTATTAACATATTATCACAATCCAACTTCAATTTGCAGATTACAACACATATAAGGCATGAAATTTTGGACTTCCTAAGCCATACTATATGAAAATAACACTGATATTTTATTTTCTTCCTCAAACCCTATTTCTCATGAATTTGATCACTGATTTACAACCACTTATGATAACCAACCAATTTATCAAGAGTATACATATATTCAATCATCCACGTGACTTAATAATTTATAGAAAATGTCCACAAAGAAATCAAAACACAAAATTTTAAAACTACAATATACCTTAATCCTTATTTATTGAAGCAATTGATAGCAACCCTTTTCCAAAACCCTTCTCCTTCAACCCAATATCACTGTGTTTTTCTCTTTTTTTCCAAGCTCTCCCTCTAACTCTCTGATATCTAGTTATCTTTAGGCATAGAAATAGAATGCGTATAATAAACCCACGTACTCTTCCGTTAGAAAATAACAAGAGGCGTCAGTTGAATAATGCCAAAGGCCATAAGGCCTTGTTTGGCTAACTAAAAACTCCCCTAAATTAAATTATTATTATATTATTATATTATATAGTTACTACTTGTCACACTTTAGTTAATTCAAATAACTTTAGCTTAATTAATTTAAATAACTTTTAATGGTAATTAAAATAATTTCTATTATAATTATATTACAAATAATAAATAATTAAATATCTAATTTAATTAATAAATTAGAAACATCACTTTATTTAATTTATTTCCTTTAAATTAAATAATTCATTTAATTTAATTATTTCCTTAAATTAAATCATTCAAATAAAATTATCATGACTCAATTTAATTAACATTAATCAATTCAGTTACTAAATTAATTCATCACAATTCTTTAATTATTTATTTTCCTTAGTAAATAAATTATTTAAAATATTTATTTAATTCAATAAATATTTAAATTAAATTACAAATTTCTTGAACATTACATCTTTCCCTCCTTAAAAGGATTCTGTCCTCAGAATCACAACTTGAAAAGTTTGTTCGTTACATTCTTCCCTCCTTAAGAAGATTCTATCCCCAAAATCGCTATACAAAATTAAGCAAACAACTGAGGATAATTCTTTATCATAATGCTTTCAAGTTCCCACGTAGCTTCTTCAGTAATGTGGTTCCTCTAGATTACCTTAACAGAAGGTATCACCTTATTCCTCAGTACTTGCTCTTTTCTGTCAACAATTTGAACAGGGACTTCTTCATATTACAAATATTTCTCGAACTGTAAGGGCTCATATTCTATAACTTGTTTATAGTCAGGCTTATATGGCCTCAATACCGAGACATGGAAAACATTATGAATATGCTCTAACTCCGGAGGTAAAGCTACCTGGTACGCCACTTCACCAACTCCTCGAAGTACTTCCAAAGGTCCTATAAACCTAGGGCTTAATTTCCCCTTCTTGCCAAACCAAATTTTCCCCTTCCAAGGAGACACTTTCAAGAAAACATAACTACTGACATCGAATTCCTGATTTTATCGATGCTGATAGGCATATTTCTTCTGTCTATCTTGTGCTGTGATCAATCTAGCTCGAATAACCTTGATGATCTCAAAAGGTTGTTGTATCAATTCTAGACCCAATAGCTGATGTTCACCTACCTCATCTAGTATAATGGAGTTCTGCACTTCCTTTCATATAACGCTTCGTAAGGCGGCATGCCAATACTCACGTGATGACTATTATTATAAGAAAATTCCACCAATGGTAGATGGTCATCCCAATTTCCCTTGAAATCCATGCTACAAGCTCTGAGCATATCTTATAGTGTTTGGATAGTTCTCTCACTCTGTCCGTCGGTTTAAGGATGGTACGCTGTGCTCATTCTCAACTGTGTCCCTAAGCACTCTTGTAGTTATTTCCAGAAATTAGATGTGAAACGTGGATTTCTGTCTGATACAATGGACACAGTTACACCGTGTCCTTGACATAATTTCCTTCACGTACAGTTTTGCTAACCGATCTATTGTAAATCTAATTTTGATTGGAAAAAAGTGTTCCAACTTCGTCAGTCGATCGAAAATCACCCAAATGGCATCGTAACCTTGTTGAGTTTTTGGAAGACCTACCACAAAATCCATTGTGATATGCTCCCATTTCCATTATGGTATCTCTAGTGGTTTCCATAATCTACTTGGCCTTTGATGTTCAGCTTTGACTTTCTGACACGTTAAATATTTTTCCACGCATTCAGTCACACCCCTCTTTATATTCGGCCACCAAAAATGATGTTTAAGATCCTGGTACATCTTTGTACTCCCAGGGTGAATCGAATATCTTGAATTATGAGCTTCATTCAGAATTTTTCCTTTAACTTTTGGTACTGGCAAATCCCAAATTATCTCTTCGAACCGAAGTAACCCTTCTGAATCAATTTTAAATTTGTTTTCCTCACCTACAGATATCCTATGTTATATCTTTTCGCATTCTTCATCCTGAAGTTGTGCATTTTTCACCTTATCTAACAACGTTAAACCGTTTCCCATCTGGAATAACTTTTCATAGAATTCTGTCAGATATTTAATTTCTAACTCCATCTTAGCCATTTCTGACACTAGCTTCTCCTAAGTAGTTATCATCATTAAATTCTCCCGTCCCTTCCTACTTAAGGCATCGGCAAAAACATTCGCCTTTCCAGGATGATAGAAAATCTCGCAATCTTAATCTTTGATCAGCTCTAACCATATTCTTTGTCTCATATTCAAATATTTTTGTGTAAATATATACTTAATACTTTTATGGTCTGTATATATCTCACACCTCTCTCCATAAAGATAATGTCTCCAAATTTTCAGAGCAAATACCATCGCCACCAACTCTAAGTCATGAGTCGGATACCCTTGCTCGTAATCTTTCAACTGTCGTGATGCATACGCAATAACTTTGCTATTTTGCATAAGCACACAGCCTAGTCCTTTATGCAATGCATCACTATACACCACAAAATTTCATGTATCATCAGGCAACGATAACACAGGTGCTGAACTCAACCTCTTTTTCAATTCTCAAAAAATTTCCTCACACTTCTCTGTCCAAACCAACTTAACCATTTTTCTAGTTAAATTCGTGAACAGTGTTGCGATTTTGGAAAAGTCTTGAATAAAACGTCTATATTAACCTACCAATCCTAAGAAACTCCTTACTTCTGACGGTGTTTTCGGCTGATCCCAGTTTTTTATAGCTTCAACCTTTGATGGATCTACCGAAATTCCATCCTTATCAATAACATGCCCGAGAAATTGTACACGCTCCAACCAAAATTCACATTTTGAGAACTTAGCGTACAACTTCTCTTTTCTTAACTTCTCCAACATTAATCTCAAATGTTCCACATGTTCCTCTTTGGTTTTGGAATATACCAATATATCATCAATAAACACCATCACAAATTTGTCCAAAAATGGTTTAAACACCATTTTCATCAAATCCATAAACGATGCAGGTGCATTGGTAAAACCAAAAGACATAACCAAAAACTAGTAATGACCATATCGAGTCCTGAACGCTATTTTTGGTACATCCTCCGGCCTCACCTTTAGCTGATGATAACCACTTCTTAAATCTATCTTCAAGAAATATCTCACTCCCTTGAACTGATCTAACAGGTCATCGATCCTAGGCAATGGATACTTATTTTTAATCGCAACCTTATCCAATTCTCTGTAATCAATGCAGAGTCGCATTGATCCATCTTTTTTCTTAACAAACAACACCGGTGCTCCCCATGGTGACACACTCGACTGAATATACTTCTTATCAACCAATTCTTACAATTATACCATCAACTCTTTCATTTCTACCAGGGCCATTCTATATGGTGCCTTAGATATTGGGGCCGTTCCTGGTTGTAAGTCATTCACAAACTCGATTTGTCGATCCGGTGGAAGACGCGACAAATCGTCTGGAAATACGTCTGCAAAATCTTTTATAATAGGTATATCTTCTAACTTTGCTCTCTTCTTCTGTGTATCGACTATGTAGGCTAAATATCCTACACATCCTTGTTTCAACAACTTCTTGGCTCGCATTACCATCAGACAACTTGCTTGTCGAGGTGACTTGCTACCATAAAACACAACCTTTGACAGAGTCATAAGGTTAACACACTTTCTTTGGCAATCAATTACTTCTCCGTAATTGAACAACCAATCCATTCCCAGTATGACATCAAATTCACCGAGTCTAATTGGTATCAAATCTACCATCATATCATGACCTTTTATATCGACTCTACAATTCCTATATATGAATTTAACAGGAATCACTTCCCTATTCGCAATCTCTATACTTAAGGGAAATTCTAATTCTTCCTGAGGTAAATCTAAATTCTGAGCAAATTCATTGGATATTAATAAACAAGTAGCACCCGAATCAAATAGTACATAAGCATTAATACCATTACTCGAAATGATACCAGACACCACATCCTTAGACTGTACAGCATCCTGCACGATCATATTGAAAGTCCTCGCAGTAGGTGTTCTTGACTGTGCTGGTTTAGTGATAGTCAATGCATTACCACCGTTGTTGTTTCCTTTTCCAGCACTTGCACTTCCCGCTAGCTTCTTAGGGTAATGACGATCCATGTGATCCTTCGAACCGCAGTAAAACATGCTCCTTTCTTCGGACAAAAATAGTTTGGTGCAATGTGTCCCTCCTGACCACAGTTAAAACACACTTTCTTTCCCTTTAAACATACCCCAATATGGTTCTTCCCGCACGTCGCACAAGCTTCAAACTTTTTCTTCTGCTGATTCCCCTGCTGTCCTCCCGTAGTCGAATTCTCGCTCAATTTCCTCTTTTAATTATTACTTCCAACATTACTTCCACCAACCTTATTCTCATTTTCATTCTTCCTCTTCTTCTGTTCTTGGTTGCACTTGGTCAAGGCAATCCTTCCACCTTCCGCGATAATTTCCTTCTCTAGTACAGCCGCAAATGTATTCAGCTAGAACATTGAGACCTTGCTTTAAAGCCAGGTCTTCAATCCTTGTTCAAACCTTCTCATTTTATGCTCGTCGGTATTGACTTGGTAAGTGGCAAACCTTGCCAACTCGTTAAACTTCGCAGCATATTCTGGCACCGTCATCGTTCATTGCTTCAACTCCAAAAATTGCACTTCCAGCTGATTCTGAGAACTCGCTGGAAAGTACATTTCTAAAAACATCTCCTAAAATCTATCCCACGCTATGACTCATTGTTCTCCACGAAACTTATTTGCTTGCCACCAATAGCTAGCTTCAGACTTTAGCATGAACGTTGCGAACGCAGCTTTTGATCTTCGTTAACTCTAGCAACGTCGAACACCTTCTCCATTTTCATAATCCAGGTTTGGGCTTCCACTGGATTCACAGACCCTTGAAATTATGGCGGTCCAACCGCTTTGAATTCCTTGAAAGTCATAACTTGAGCTTGCGGTTGATTCGCAAGTGCATCCGTAAACAGAGATACCAACTGCTGAACCGTATTAGCATTAACATCGTTATTATTGTTAGTAGATCCCTCAAGAGGTGCTTGCTGATGTGGTTGTCTTCTTCTAGGAGGCATTTTCTGTTAAAATATATGCTTATTAGTTCCTTACTCAACTTCTTGGGTATTTAAAGTTTAACTTAAACATTCCACGATTAAAGCTATAATACATAACATTTCAAATAAACTCTAATATTTTATTTATTCATAACGTTTTAAAACATACTAAATATAGCATAATCCCTATAACATCCACTTTCCTGAACTAGACAAGTTTCAGGATTACATACTCGTACTATCCCTTTATTTATCTCAAAATAAGGGATTCACATTTTATTTATCCACATAATTAATCACATATTATTATCACTTTTATTCTATCTAGGCATATTAAGACGTCGTAAGGCTTCTCGACGTTCTTCCTCAATGATACGGTACGTTTTTCTACGATCCATCATGAACCACGGTGAGTCTTCAAACTAAGGTGGGTAATAAAAGACTCGATCCTGGGCCCTATCAATAGGAGAATGAAAGCGTAATCCATCTCTTTCATCTTGGCCTTCTTCACTTGGACTTTAGCTTCAGCACGGTCTGCACGTTGAGTTGCTTTCATCCAAGCATCCTCTGCTCGTGCACGTTTAGCTGATTCCTCTTTGAAGTCATCTTTTAATTTCTCCATGTCAGTCTTCATCTTCTCGTTTACTGCCAATAGGTCTTCATGTTGACCCTTGGTATGAACTAAGTCCCACTCCGTGTTTCTGAGTTTTGAGTCGAGTTTCTGAATCTCCGCATCCTTCTGCTCGAACGAAGCATGATGCATCTCAACCATCTCCTTCAGCTCCTCAACTTCTTCCTGTAACTCTATGTTACGGTCATACAATTCATCATACATCTCAGCTGATATGGAGTTTGGTGGAAACTCCTCAGGATCCTCTTCATCATCCTCCTTCTCTATCTCCTCAGAACTATTTTCCTCGAGATCAGTCGTAGGCTCACCCTCCTGGATCAAATTCTCTTACACTACATGAATATCTCGGGGTTCGTCATCTCTAGGTACCTGAGGTATCACCTCCCTAGCTGGACTAGATCCTCCTTCATTAGTCATCCTGTCAAAAAAATATTTTAGGTTTTACTTAACATTTTTCGATACTCATGAGCACATAATTTATTAACACATAGCACATAATGTCTTTAATTATTTAGCTTCAATGGGTACCTTAATCCAATTCTTAAAACTCGGCAAGAGTTGGACACCTCTATGTTTTCTATTTCCTTAAATGTTACTTCCTAAGGTTTTCCCCACTTAAGGTTCGTAACATAAAGCTTTGATACTGTTAGTTCCCAAAGGCACGATAATTATCTAGAAGGGGGAGGGGGGTGAATAGATATTAAAAACTTTTCTTTTTATTAAGTACGTTTTGATAAAGATCTTAATCACATCGAAATTATAGTTTCTTTGAAATTTCCTTTAGATAGTGAGTTAATGAGATTGAGACAGTTATATCAGTTATAGCAAGAATAAAATAGACACAGTTGTTTTTAAGTGGTTTAGAGCACTTAAGGCTCCTAGACCACTCTTACACTCGTCGAGTAGGAAATCCACTAAGGATGACTTTTATACTTTCTGAATCTCACAGATTCCTTCTTGACCAGTAGTCTAGGCACTTCTTAGTTCACTCTTGAACTTTTTAAGTCCAGCAGACTTGGTTCTTCACAGTTCACTTAGAACTCTTCGAGTCCTTCAGACTTGGAACTCTTACTTCAGCTGATTAGTTTCTGTTGAGATCGTGATTGAGGCTACTCAATGGTAGTTAAGTACTTATTCGAAAGAACTGAATAGCTGAGCAAGCTTCCTCTTTTTCTCTGATTGTAGAGTTGAGCGTTGAGTGTTCTTGTGCATTTTGTTCAATGCTTGATTTCTTTCTCATCTGTCTGTGTTCTGTATATTTGTGATCTTTGAGATCTATCCGTTGAAGTCATCTGATGAGACATTAAATGTGTTTGACATTTCTGAGCTTTGATGGAGACTTTTCTGAACATCTTTTGAATTATAATCTAGCCCACTGACACAGCAGACTGCTTTCTCACCTAACACCTGAAAAAGTGTTTTCCTCTGTCCAATGGTCCTTTTCTTAGCTTCTTTAATACATTCCTTTTTATGAATACTAAGGATATATTTTGTACCGTTGGGACTGGTGAGTGTTTCAACGTTCAAAACCCATTCCACATTTGTTGGAATTTATCTCCAAATAAAAGATAGGGCTCAATGCTTCTGACACAAGACAGATGATTCTCTACGATTCATATCGTGATGTCTTAACATATTTGTGCTTGGTCTAAATAGAACACTATGATTTCTTTCAAGGGGTTTCACACTACGATCTTTACTTGCTCATCTTGCACACTCTACATTTCTGAGAGCACACTACGATCTCTGAGTTAGCTTTGGCAAATGTCTGGACCACTCTACAATTTCAGATGAGATCCTTCAAGGCAAATAGACTATGATCTTCTAAACTTTACGATCCTACCTTGGCTTCTACAATATGTTGATCAGCTTGATAGACTACGATTCTTGTTGAAGCATATCTATACTTTTCAAGACATAGATCAACCTAACATCTTTGATCTCTTTATCTATACATTCGTTTATAGAATGATGAACACCAAAAGATAAGATCAACCTCAAGACATAGATCAACCTAACATCTTTGATCTCTTTATCTATACATTCGTTTATAGAATGATGAACACCAAAAGATAAGATCAACCTAACAAATTTGATCTATCACTAAGCCCTTGTACATTTATTCCTTTAAGGACTTTACATATAATCATAAGCATTTACTTTAAACATCAAAACAAAATATGCATTCTTCCAACAATATCCCCCTATTTGATGTTGACATAACCAAGGAGATTTGTTGTCATGATTATCAAATTCTATATGCAATTACAGCAAAGTAAATATGACTTAATATTTCAATGAGCAGCTAAAATTTCTAGAGAATAAGCATGAATTTATTGATGTATGAAGATATATATTACATTTAAGTTTGACTACGTCAATAAGAATTAAAATTCAACTTATCTCTATTTCTTCAGCCTTTTGCTTCTCGGAGGATTTGCATATTCCTTAGCTCTCCTTTTTCTGCTTGCTTCATCTTTCCTGGCTAAATTTTCCAGCTCATTTGGGCTTAGTCTTGGATTATGATCATGCCTATTCATAAATGAATGATCTCCAATTGGCATTCTTAGGCCTGTTGTTGTTACCTCATGAGAGCTGGTAGTTGGCCCTAGACTCCTTAATGGTTGAGCCATTAGAACTTCTTGCTGATTATATTTTTGGGTTTGATGGCTGGATCGTGGAGTCTACTGGTGGACTTTCCTTGCAGGAGGATTCCTTGAGGATTGAGTTTGGAATTGACCTCTGCCTTTTCCCTTGCCTCCTTGATCTCCTTTCCCTTTATTCTCCCCCTTTATGTTAGTATCAACAAGGGTTTGAATGTCTTCGGAGAGATGAGTTACTCCTTGGACAAGCTCGTTGAGTTGACTTTAAGTTTGAGCAATGTCATCGTGATTTTCTTGGATTAAAGCATCAGATCGAGTTTCACGTCGTTGAAAAATGTTCAGGATAGTTTCAGTCTGCTGCATTCGACCCATGGAGAAGTCTTGAAATTCCTTTACTGCCATTTAGAGACTTGTGATGCTTTTTATCATTAGATCGTTATGAGATTCTTGAGTGTTGTATTAGAGCAAGACATCATCCCTAAGTTTTTTAGCTGCAAGGAAGTGGATGTCATCCATGTCTTTTATGCTTTGAAGCATTTCTTTGATGATTTCTTTAAGCGTTTTAGAGAGTTCAGAGCTTAGGGAGCTTGGGAAGTTATTTGTAGCATTGATCAGTGATGTTAACCTCATCTGAATAAGTGCAGTGTGATCTTCAAGACTCTCATCGAGTTCCTTGATTACTTTCGTAGACATAGCTGACAAATCAGCCTTTGTGGACAACTCTGAAAGAATTTCATTTAGTTGGGGAATTTGTGGAGGAGTTGGTGTGTTCTTGAATTGATCTTTCAATGAATAGAGGGCAAGATTAAGATTGAAGTATTCATTGCAAGATGAGGAGGGAGTATCTGATGGAGGAACCTGTGTTTGGATGTTTAGGTTCGGTGGCTCTACGATTTGAGGTTGAGACTCAACAATTTGGCTAGATTCAGTGATCGTAGAGATGATGAAAGGTGGGAGTAGTATAGACTTGGTCCGATTTAGTTCATCAGTTGCAAAATTTTGGGATTCTCCAACTGGAAATTAATTTAGTAGATGTAGAGCTACTTCTAACCATCGTGGGAATTTATAAAATTGACTGAATGAGGATGATGGCAAATGATTAACTCTGAAGAGGGTTGGGATAGACAGTACCTCATGTTCATTCTTTGAGGAAGAGTCATTTGTGAGTAGCTTCTTGGCAAAGTTGAATCTTCCTTGGAATCCATTAGCTAGCACTGAGATGGTCGGATAATCTTTGAAACTCCAAAACATGTGATTCCAAGAGTTTAGAATTTGAGCTTGATGGAAAGGCATCATGGGTAGATATGAAAATAATTGCTCATAGTTGGCTCTTCTGTACCCATTAATGCCCACAGCTATGATCTCGACCTCGTCACCTTCATCATCTTCTCTGTTTTTTATTAGAGGATTCCATTATATCAATGGTCTCATAACGTTCTTGCACTAGTTCTTCATTTCCTACATGAACCTCTTTTTCTGCCATGGAGATGTCATGAGAGTCCCCCTCAACTTGATCATTTTCTTGTAAGATCAGTAGCTCCCCCACAACTGGAGCACCTTCTAAGATGGGAGCTTCAAGCATCTCGCCCTCAGCAGGTGTATTCTCTATTATTAGGGCTTCAGGTGTCTCTCCCTCAGTTTGAGCTTTGACTTATTGGCTTTCATTTGCTGGTTCCCTTTTAGCAGTCAATTCTTTATCTTCCCTTTTTAGTACTTCTTCATTGACAATAATATATTTCTTGACCAGTTTTTTTCTGGGTTTCCTGGGCTGAGTCACAGCCTCAGGACTCTTTTGAACATCAGTTTTGTCCTTTTGATCAGCCAGAATGTTTGATGCAGCTACCTCCTTGTTTGATGTATTTGGTTTGGTCTCTATGATCGGTAGAGACTCTACGATCGAAGATATGGATGGCCTTTTTGATTTGTGGCTGATTTTATTCTTCTTCAGCAGCTGAGAGATGGTAGCTCTATCTTTTTCTGCCTCAGTCAGCCGTTCTTTCCTTCTTAGGATCCTTAGAGTCTAAATGTCGGAGGATTATACAAGCTTATCGGTCCCTAAGGCTCTTCTACAGTTCTGGGTTTCATCTTTCTTTTGCCCTTGATTTTTTTGAACAAAGCAATGGGTTCTTCTTTATTAGCTTCTTCGTCTTCTTCTTCAGTTTCTCTGATAACTGACATATTTCCTGGCACTCCTGATTCCTTTATTTCACCAGTTCTACCACTAGATTCAGACATCATCCGCACATTTTCAGCTGGATTCCTTTTCCAGTTCTCGAATAGTTGCTGGGTCATTCGACGGTTTGAATAAATGGCTTCTCCTTCATCATCCTCAATTAAGTCACTCAGAGCACCTTGTAAGATGATGCTTATAAATCGCCAATTGAGCATCTTTTGAGAGCTCTTTATTTTATTTGAGCTGATTAACCACTTCCCAATCCATTCAAGCAATAGAGACCAATATTTAAGTTGTATTTCATAACATATGATAGTCATGAGCTTGAGTTGCACGTCATTCACAGAGTCATGACCAGTGCTCTTGCAACATATGCATTTTCTAAAAATATCAGCTAAAAATTCATACCTATGTGGAAACTCCTTCTTCTTGTATCCTTTGACAGAGGGGGATTTCTTGTGATGCATCTTTTTGAGTCCCTTATGGAAGTATATGCTATCTATAGACGGATACCCTTCAAGTTTGAGACCTAGGGCTAGATTGATTTCCTCAGCCTTAAGTCTGATTTCTACGTTCCTGACTTTCGCAGTGATGGTGTTGTTTTTAAATACACCATTATTGTAAAATTCTATCACCAGCTTCAGGTAGATCAAAGTGTCTGTGCCCAGAGCTTCTTCGAGTCCAGCCTTCCTTAATAATGTCATCGTCTTATGAAAATTTGGCTCAGCTATTTTGAATTCATCAAAACAAAGTCTGTAGCCAGAGATGACGTTGGAAGCCGCCATTGATTTTCTTCCATGAAGTGTGACTGACTGAACTTTCTTCTATTTAAGGGTTTCTACTCGAGAGAGGAAGAGAGAGCTGATCTTTTGAACTTCAGATTTTAAAAAGATGATTTCAATTTGTACTTGTAATTTTCCTCTCTCTATTTTGCTTAGTGGGACAGGTGTCAAGTTTTGCTTGGCTCTACGAATTCTGACTTAGGAGGATTGTACTGATTTTCCCCTTAACTTCTTCTGAGCTAATGTCCTTAGCAAGGACTACGATTGTTGTTGTGGTCCTCGTCATCGTTGAGTTTGTTCTGCATTCATTGAGTCTGGTAAGCTATTGTCGAGTCTGTTCTCCAATCGTCAAGTCTAAACTGCGACCGTCGAGTCTGACTTATTCTTTGTGATGAACCTTTTCGACTTTGCATTCTTCTCGGTTCAAGGTAACTCAGGAAGGGCCAACCTCATAGAGTGAATCAAGGGTTAGGTTTGTTCCTAAGGTGCTCTTTAGAGAGATTGCTTAGTTTTGATCTTCATCATTACAGGATGTTCCTTTGTTTTGTTGATGGAATTCTTCTATCATTGAGTTTGCACCGCGATCATTGAGTTTGCACTGTGATCGTTGTCTTTTATGACGCTTTGGCTCTACGATTGTGGACTTCCTTTGATCATGTCTTCCAAAGTTGCACATTTTTCATGGTTGCAAGTTAAGCATGCCTAGCTCACTTATCAGTTCGTTAAATCTGGATTCATCTAGAGGTTTTGTAAAAACATCAGCAAGTTGATTTTCAGTAGGGATATATTGTAAGGATATAGTTCCATTTTGTACATGGTCCCTGATGAAGTGATACCTTATTTCTATATGCTTAGTCCTAGAATGAATGACAAGATTATGAGTTATTGCAATAGCACTTGCGTTATCACAGTGAATGGGTATGAATTTGAATTCAAACCCATAATCTGCTAGCTGATTTTTTATCCATAGGATCTGAGCACGGCAGCTACCTGCAACAATGTATTCATCTTCCGCAGTTGAAGTAGATACTGAATTTTGCTTCTTGCTAAACCAGGACACAAGTCTATTACCTAGCAATTGACAGGTGCCACTGGTACTCTTTATATCTAGTTTGCAGCCTGTAAAATCAGCATCTGTGTATCCTATTAGTTCAAATGAGGACTCCTTGGGATACCAAAGTCCCAAGTGAGGTGTACCCTTGAGATACCTAAAAATCCTCTTTACAGCAGTTAAATGTGATTCTTTAGGACTAGCTTGAAATCTGGCAGAAATGCATGTTGCAAACATTATATCTGGTCTACTGGCAGTTAGATATAAAAGAGAGCCTATCATACATCTGTATTGAGTTATATCAATACTTTTACCTTTTTTATCTTTGTCAAGCATGGTTGAAGGAGCAATTGAGGATTTCATGGGAGAGGCTGATTCCATACCATACTTCTTAAGTAAGTCTTTAATGTACTTGGCTTCTTTTATGAAGATTCCTTCATCAGTTTGCTTTAGTTGCAGTCCAAGGAAGAAGTTCAGCTCACCCATCATGCTCATTTCAAACATGCTCTGCATAAGCTTGGAGAATCTCTTGCATAACCTTTCATCAGTAGATCCAAAGATAATATCATCAACATATATTTGAACTGGTAGGACTTTATCTTTATACTTTCTAAGAAATAGTGTGGTATCTACTCTACCTCTAGTGAATCCATTTTCAATAAGAAAGTTAGTTAGTGTTTAATACCATGCTCTAGGTGCTTGTTTAAGACCATATAAAGCTTTTTCGAATCTAAAGACATAATTAGAAAGAGATGGATTGATGAAACCTGGAGGTTGTTTTACATAGACTTCTTCTTGAAGTTCACCATTTAGGAATGCACTTTTGACATCCATCTGAAAGACCTTGAATTTCATGTGAGCAGTAAAAATAAGGAATATTTTGATGGCTTCTAGTCTGGCAACAGGTGCAAATGTCTCATCATAGTCAATGCTTTTTTCCTGAGAGTAGCCCTTGGCCACTAGTCTTGCCTTATTCTTGGTGATGACTCCATCTTCATCCATCTTGTTTCTGAAGACCCACTTGGTTCCAATAATAGGATGATTCTTTGGTCTTGGAACTAGTCTCGATACTTTGTTTCTTTCGAACTGATTAAGTTCTTCTTGAATGGTCTCCATCTAGCTGGAGTCTTCCATAGCATCCTCTATCTTCTTCTGTACCATTTGTGATAGGAAGTTTATATAAAAGAATTCATTTTGGGTAGCAGTTCTTGTTTTGACTCTTGCAGTCGGATCTCCAATGATTAGATCTTGAGTGTGATCTCTTGCCCATCTGCTTCCTGTTGGGACATCTGTTCTTATGCCTTCTTGTCTTAGATCTTCAAGATTTATTTCTTCTTCTTGGTGTGAAGGCTCGTTATCTGGCATATGCCTCTCTACGATCTCATTTCCTTGCTCAACAATTTCACTATCTCGTACTACGATCGTAGTGTTGAGCTTGACGACCTCGTTCGTAGTGTCTGAACTGTTGGTCATAGTGTCTTGAGGCATTGTTTTGTCTAAGTCTGTCTCATCAAAGATGATGTGAATCGAGACTTCAACACTCAATTTCTTCTTGTTGAACATTATATAGGACTTACTGTCTGTGGCATATCCAGGAAAGATTCCTTCGTCTGATTTTGGTTGAAACTTTGTCAGGTACTGCTTTCCATTGTTGAGAATGTAGCATGCACAACTGAAAACATGAAAGTAGCTGACACTTGGTTTTCTTCCTTTCCACAGTTCAGAAGGAGTCTTCTTAATTGTAGAGTGTATGAGCGATCTATTCTGAGTATAGCATGCAGTGTTGACAGCTTCTGCCCAGAAGTACTCAGGCAGATGGGCTGCTGCTAGTAAAGTCCTTCCAGCCTCTATTAATGTCCTGTTCTTTCTCTCAGCAACTCCATTTTGTTGAGGAGTTCGTGGAGCTGAGAAGTTGTGACTAATGCCATTGTCTGTGCAGAACTGGTCCATTTCTGAGAAGTCGAATTCTCTGCCATGATCACTCCTTATAGCTTTGATTTTCTCTCCTTTCTCGTTCATCACCAACTTGAACGTCTTGATCAGCTGGGAACTTGTCTCATCTTTTGAGGCTAGAAAAAACACCCATGTAAATCTGGTGAAGTCATCGACTACGACTAGAAAATATCTCTTTCCTCCAAGGCTCGTCGTTGGAATTGGCCCAAAAAGATCCAAGTGCAGCAACTGCACAGGCTTGTCAATTGAATTGGCAGTTTTGCTCTTGAATGTGCTTCTGGTCTGTTTCCCAAGTTGACAAGAATTACATTGCCTTTCTTTAATGAATTTGAACTTGGGTAGGCTTGAAACTAGATCTTTTGAAGCTAATTTAGACATGTTTTTAAAGTTGAGATGAGATAATCTTCGATGTCATAGCCAGCTCATTTCTTCAGATGCTTTACACAGAAATCATATTGTCTCGTCTATGCTTAGTTGTCCAAGATTTATTGTGTAGACATTTCCTTCTCTTGTTCAAGTTAGCTTCATAACAGATGTCTTCAGGTCTCGGACTTGACATTGATTTTTGTGGAATGTTACTTGATGACCTTTGTCACAGAGTTGGCTGATGAGTAGGTTTTTAAACCACGAATGATGTTTAGTTGGGCTGTTTATGTGTTGTTTTTATGCATTTTTATGTTACTGTTGATGGGTTTTTCGTTTAATGTAGAAAAAGCAGAGGTGTATTGCGTTTTGAAAGCATAAGAGATTGTGCGAGGAAGTTGCTGATGGCACAGCGCTAGCAGCGCCGGGCGAAAGCTGACTGCGTTGGAATGAGCAACATTCTGCCGAGTAAGCGCTGACAGCGCTAGGCTGGCGCTGGCAGCGCCGGGCTGATTAAACATACTGCCGAGCAAGCGCTGACTGCGCTACGGCAAGAGAAGACGGGCGCTGACTGCGCTGGGGCGGTAGAATGCTTTGTCCAAGAGGAGTTAGAGGGAAGTAGTTGGGGAGAATTAGGATTGTTGTGAGTTGTTTTGGATAGGAGGTGGAGGCATGCTAGGAGAGTATCTAGACAAGAGATGGTCTACAAGTAGAAGGAGGAGGGAGAGAAAAGAGAGACAGACAACTTGGAAAAAGAACGAGATCAGAGAATTCAAGCTTGGAGGTCTAGAGAAGAAGGAATCACTTCACGAAAATTGCAGGAATCAAATTAAGAGAAGGGTGGTGTTCTATTATACTTCTTTAATTTTTATTATCTGTAATTGGGATGATGTCTCCTTTTATTTATTCAGTGGTTAATTTATTTATTATGAATTAATTATCTTTTTAGGCGAATGATGGATCTTTAAGTGGAACAATGGGTTATTTGCTTTGATTCTCAGTTTAATAATATATTCAACAGTTTATCTATATTGATTTGAGCTTGCATTTGTGAATTGCTTGATTAACAATTCTTTGTGGATTTGAATGGACTCGAGAGAAGATGTTTAAATCTAGACTTAATTGATATAGTATGTGTTCATGAATTTTGTGAATATCAGAATTGTGATGATTGTTAAGGTAAAGATACATTTAACATCGCATGTAATTGTTAGAGGACTTAATCTTAAACTTCTTTTGATTTAATTTGCATAGAGATATTGTGAGTTAATTGATTGGAGTGTTTAGCTTAATTCTGTCTTAATTGTGGATTTGGGTTAATTTTGTATTAATGCACTGAGAGGTGGTTAATGCTACAATTGTGTTCTCGATTAATAAATTGGAATATTGAATTGAACTGGGATAAAAGTGAATTAACCTGAGTGAAGCTTAGGGTGAAATCATGAGCCTAATTCTCCAAGTACTATTTGAAAATTGAGTTTTATCTGTGTGAGTTATTAGTGATAGTTAGAGTATTAGTTGTTAAGATCTTATACTCTTTTATTCGTGATAGTTTAATAAAATTTGAATTAGTTAAAAATTGATAGCTGTGAGCTTAAGTTCTTGCTATTTGTCTCTGTGGGAACGATACTCATCTTATCACTTTATTACTTGTTGACCACGTATACTTGCGTGTTGTGCGTAATTAGATTTTACCCAACAAGTTTTTGGCGCCATTGCCGGGGACATATTAGCCAAGATCTTAATTTATTACAATATCAGTTAAATTAATTCAGTTTTACTTAAACACCATTTTTTTATTTTTGTTGTTATCTTATTTCAGGTGATTTGAGCAGTTTATGCAAACACGGTCAAAAAATCCTGACCTGCTTCCTTTTGAGGACGACATCGAGAAAAGATTTCAAAGATTGAGTAAGTGGATTAAGGAAACAAGACCGGAATTAGAGACACCTGAAAAAGAAGAGGAAATGGCAGCCGAAGATCAGAAAGCACTAAGGGACTTCGCCACTCCAAAGGTGACTGAACTGCAGTCAAGCATCACGAGGCCCGCAATAGCTGTAAATACATTTGAAATTAAGCCAGGAACGATTCAAATGATTCAAAATTCGGTTCAGTTTTGGGGATTGGCGAATGATGATCCAAACGAGCATCTGGCCAGTTTCCTTGAGATATGCGATACTTTTCTGTATAATGGAGTGTCGGATGATGCAGTACGACTTCGCTTGTTCCCATTCACTTTACGGGATAAGGCGAGGAGTTGGCTACACTCCCTACCTTCCGGATCGATAACCACGTAGGAAGACCTAGCTCAGAAATTCCTCGCCAAAATTTTCCCACCTGCAAAAACGGCAAAAATGAGGAATGAGATAACGATGTTCGAACAGCAACACGGGGAGTCATTGTATGAGGCATGGGAACGATATAAAGAATTACTTCGAAAATGTCCACATCATTGGTTACCGAAATGGTTGCAGTTGAACACATTTTATAATGGATTGAGTGGAAACATCAGAACGAGCATTGATGCAGCTTCAAGTGGAGCATTTATGGCAAAGAGCTATGAGGAGGCGTATAAGTTGATAGAGACTATGGCAGCTAACAATTACCAGTGGCCCACAGCGAGGATGAATCAAGCAAAGGTCGCAGAAGTGTTAGAAGTTGATGGAATGACGGCAATACAAGCATAAATTTCAGCTCTCTCAAAGAAATTTGATTCTATGGAAGGGGTACAATTACAACAAGCACAACAGATGCAACAAGTGGCAAGTATTTGTGAGTTGTGCGCGGGAGAACATTCTACGGACCAAAGTGAAATTAATCCAGCCTCTGTGCAATTTGTGGGTAGCTACAATAGAATTCCGTAGAACACCTATCAGAATATATACAACCAAGGGAATAGGAACCATCCAAATTTATCGTGGAGTAATAACCATCAACAACAAGCTCCAAGGCCATCGTTTCCCCCAGGATTTCAGACACATCAACAACCAACCCAATACCAAGAAAGGAAATCAGATCTGGAGGAGTTAGTGACAAAGTACATAACCAGCAATGAAGCAGCCATGAAAAATCAAGCAATGGCTATGAAAGCACAAGAAATGGCCATGAAATCACAAGAAACTACAATCAAGAATTTGGAGAATCAATTAGGACAAATTGCTTTAGCATTGAATAATAGACCATAAGGAACACTACCCAGTGATACCGAAAGAAACCCAAAAGGTAATCACGAGCAATGTAAAGCTATTATGTTGAGGAGTGGGAGACAGCTTGAGGGGCATGAAACGAAATCAGCAGGTGTAAAGGAAGTTGAGACAGATAAAGAGAATGCAGAGATCGAGATGGAACAGGGGACCGATAAACCTACAAAAATGAGCACTCCAGTGAGCGAACCAGTTAGCTATCCTCCCCATCCATTCCAGCACAGAATACAAAAGCAGAAAGAAGATAAACAATTCACAAAATTTTTTGAAGTTTTTAAAAAACTTCAAATCAATATCCCGTTCGCAGAAGCCCTGGAGGAGATGCCTAGTTATGCCAAATTCATGAAAGGGATTTTATCAAGAAAGAAGAAGTTAGGAGACTATGAGACAATAGCTTTAACAGAAGAGTGTAGTGCAGTGTTACAGCAAAAATTGCCACCAAAGTTGAAAGACCCAGGTAGCTTCACCATTCCATGCACAATTGGGAATACGCGTTCAACAAATGTCTGTGTGACTTGGGAGCAAGTGTGAATCTTATGCCGTTGTCGGTCTACACAGAGTTGGGTTTGCCTGCACCCAAGCCTACAAACATTTGTTTGCAATTGGCAGATAGGTCAGTAACATATCCAAGGGGCATTGTGGAAGACATCCTAGTGAAGGTGGACAAATTCATATTCCCTGCAGACTTCATTATCTTAGACTACGAGGAAGATAAAAACATCCCAATCATTCTAGGGAGACCCTTCTTGGCGACGGGTAGGACGGTCATCGATGTACAAAAAGGGGAATTGACTATGAGGGTTCAAGACCAGGAAATTAAATTCAATGTGTTTAAGGCCATGAAATTCCCGACGGATGGTGAAGAATGTTTTAGGATGGATCTTATTGACCACATAGTTGTCGAAGACATAAACAAAAACTTGGAGAACGATCCATTGGTGACAACAGTAGTAGGAGGTGAAGGACTTGACGATCCGAAAATTGGAGAATATTTGCAAGTATTGGACTCCATGCCATGAGTAAGCAGATTTAAAGCACCATTCGAAACATTGCACATGGAAGAGCGAATAACGACAAGAATGAAATCATCATTGGAGGAACCACCAATTCTTGAATTGAAACCACTCCCTAAACATCTTAGGTATGCGTACTTAGGCCAGTCAAATTCTTTACCAGTTATTATTTCTGCGGCACTAAATGAACTACAGGAAGAAAAGCTGTTGCGAGTGCTTCGAGAATATAAATCGGCGATAGGATGGACAATAACGGACATCAAAGGAATCAGTCCATCCTTTTATATGCACAAACTCTTGATGGAGGATGATGCTAAACCGGTCGTGGAACAACAGAGACGGCTCAATCCGATCATGAAAGAAGTAGTCAAGTAGGAAATTCTGAAGTGGTTAGACGCATGTATCATCTACCCAATTTCAGATAGCAAGTGGGTTAGCCCAGTTCAATGTGTACCGAAAAAGGGAGGTATGACTGTGGTTCAAAACGAAAACAATGAGCTGATTCCAACAAGAACAGTGTCTGGTTGGAGAGTTTGCATGGACTACAGAAAATTGAACAAAGTAACTCGCAAGGATCATTTCCCATTGCCCTTCATCGATCAAATTCTAGACAGACTGGCGGGTCATGCATATTATTGTTTATTGGATGGATATTCAGGGTACAATCAAATTGTCATCACCCCGGAAGATCAAGAAAAGATAACATTTACGTGTCCATACGGTACGTTCACATTCAGGAGAATGTCATTCGAACTATGCAATGCACCTGCCACCTTCCAATGGTGCATGATGGCCATCTTCTCAGATATGGTGGAAAAGAATGTGGAAATCTTCATGGACGATTTCTTTGTCTATGGGGATAATTTTGACGCGTGCTTAGAAAATCTGATAATGGTCTTACTAAGATGCACTGACACAAATCTGGTACTTAATTGGGAGAAATGCCACTTTATGGTGGACGAAGGCATAATTTTGGGACACAAAGTCTCGATGCAAGGATTGAAGGTCGATAAATCCAAGCTGGAAATAATCGAGAAATTGCCTCTGCCAAATTCAATCAAGGGTATTAGAAGCTTTCTAGGACACGCAGGGTTCTACAGGAGGTTCATTCAAGACTTTTCAAAAATAGCAAAACCATTGTGTAACCTCTTGGAGAAGGATTCTGTATTCAATTTCGATGAGGGGTGTAAGTTGGCTTTCGAGTTGTTGAAGAAAAAGCTAACTACAGCTCCCGTTATCGTCGCCCCGGATTGGAGTATGCCGTTTGAATTAATGTGTAATGCAAGTGATTATGCAATCGGGGCTGTGTTGGGCCAACACCGAAACAAGATATTCCATGCCATTTACTACGCAAGCAAGACACTCACAGAGACCCAATTGAACTACACAACAACAGAAAAAGAATTACTTGCAGTGGTGTACGCGTTTGATAAATTTCGGGCCTACTTGATCGGAACAAGGGTAATAGTTTATACGGATCATGCAGCCATTCGGTATTTGATAGCTAATAAAGACTGAAAACCATGTCTTATCCGATGGATCCTCCTCTTACAAGAATTTGACTTAGAGATCAAGGACAGAAAGGGGACAGAGAACCAAGTTGCTGATCATCTATCAAGGCTGGAAAATTTTGATAAAGATAAAGAGGATAAGTGTGTCATCAACGAAACCTTCCCAGATGAGCAATTATTCGGGGTTCAAATAGAAGTGCCATGGTATGCAGACTTCGTCAATTATCTCGTTAGTAACATACTACCTCCGGATCTTACACGACAGCAGAAAAAGAATTTTCTGCACGATGTGAAGTGCTATATGTGGGACGAACTATACTTGTTCAAACAGTGTGCTGACAAGATGATCAGAAGATGTGTGCCATACAGCGAAGTGAAGAACATCTTGCACGTATATCACTCATCTGCATATGGCGGGCATTATGGTAGTACAAGAACAGCAGCAAAGGTGCTTCAATCAGGGTTTTATTGGCCAACCTTGTTTAAAGATGCTCACCAATTTGTCAAAACATGTGATCGCTGTCGAAGAGTGGGTAGCATATCAAAAAAAAATGAGATGCCGTTACAAGTAATATTAGAGGTTGAAATCTTCGACGTATGGGGCATCGACTTTATGGGTCTGTTCCCTTCGTCTCTCAACAATCAATATATTCTGCTTGCGGTGGATTACGTCTCAAAATGGGTAGAAGCCGCAGCACTACCGTCGAACGATGCCAAAGTGGTCCTAAGATTTTTACGGAAAAATATCTTTACAAGGTTTGGAACACCGAGGGCCATAATAAGTGACGAGGGAAGTCATTTTTGCAACAAAGCATTTACAGCCCTGCTGGCAAAATATGGGGTCAACCATAAAATAGCGACATCTTATCATCCCCAAACCAATGGACAAGCAGAAGTTTCAAACAGGGAGGTCAAGAAAATATTTGGGAAAGTAGTCAACCCAAATCGTAAGGATTAGACGATTCAATTAGATGATGCACTTTGGGCATACCGGACTGCATACATAACTCTAATTGTCATGTCACCCTACCAGATGTTGTATGGAAAGGCTTGTCATCTTCCGATTGAGCTACAATACAAGGTGTATTAGGCTATTCAAAAACTGAATTTTGATCAAGCAGCAGTGGGGGAAAAGAGACTACTACAGCTAAATGAGCTTGACGAATTCAGATTACAAGCTTACGAGAATGCACAATTATACAAGGAAAAGGTGAAAAAATGGCACGATCAAAAAATCAATCGACGAACGTTCATGCCAGGGCAAGCTGTGCTGTTGTTCAATTCAAAACTATGATTGTTTCCCGGGAAACTTAAATCTCGGTGGTCAGGACTATTCATAATAAAAATAGTTTTCCCACATGGTGCCGTGGAGCTGTATAGTAGAAACCTATTGGAGACCTTCAAGGTCAACGGTCAAAGATTGAAGCATTATTGGGGCAAGGATGCAAATGTGGACACCATCAACATTACCCTCTCAGACACGCAATAAAACATGAGGGACTGTCGGGCTAGCGACATTAAACCAAGTGCTACTTGGGAGGCAACCCAAGCTCTAAACTCTATCTATTACTTACATTTAAATTTTTAGTTATAGCTTAGTCATTAGAAGACATACTTGGAGAGTAACAAAATCTCTATAATTGCAGGAACCCCGAGCAGGAGCAGTCAAGAAACAACATTATAGAGCGCGAAGAACAAAAGACCCGACGCTGACCGCGCTACGACTGGCGCTGTCTGCGCTACGAAATCAGTTTCCCAAGACCAACTGGCGATGACAGCGCCACAGCATCGCAGACCGCTCCATCAACGTCGGAACCCAGCGCAAAATGCGCCACAATAGCGCTGACTGAACCAATATACTGCAAACCCAGCGCCGACTGCGCCAGGCCAGCGCTGACTGCGCTACATGATCAGTAACTAAGCGACCAACAGGGCAGGCATGGCGCTGACTGCACCAGAACGGGCACTGACTGCGCTGCATGGAAACTCAGCAATTAAAGAGTCATGGGTGAATATAATAACTCCACCTATCCACCTCTCTATTCCATCAATACCACTTCTCCACTTCTCCTAATTCTATTGCACTTCCTCTTTCCCATAACTCCACATTAACTTACCATTAAACTCCTTCTCCTTTCCAAATTCCAGAACCACTAACCCTTCCAAGTCCCAACTACCACCCATGTTACTTTTCCATTGATTATATATGCAATTCCTTCATTCTAAACATCTTGACACTACAACACTCAAGAATCACAACCCAATCCTAAATCTAACACTAGCCTTGCACAAAGTGATACAAATTAGGGCTTCTCTTCAAAGAGGTAAACCCAACTTATAAAAGGTATGATAATTCTCTTCATCCCTCACAAAATTTCTAATTTGTACATCCAAGAGTGAGTGGTAAAACTGAGAATTGTTCATGCAAGAAGAAGGTGAAGAATTTTGAGTTGTTTGGGTAACAAAGTTTCATCAACAAAACAAGTTTGGGGGAATTTTACACTCCGCCCACCACCCGTTTGAGAAAAAGCAAGAACCAGATTCGTTAATCACCAAATTGAAAACAACATGTTGTCGCACAAAAGACAAAGGGCATCGACCTCTTCGATTTTCCCAACATATGAGCACAAAAAATTTGTGAGCGAGAGGGCTGCAGAGAGATTCCACACAGCAATTGGCAAGAAAAACTTGGTGCTAGAAAGGGGATTGAAACCGAATGCGAATTTGGATGGTGATATGGCGTTACAAATTGTAGAACGCAATTGGTTTTAACTAGTAGAGCAGCCACTGCCAGCGGCAATCAACATAGTTAAGGAGTTTTACGCGAATGCAATTGAACATGTTAATCATGTTGTGATGGTTTGGGGAAAACCGGTAGCGTTTCATGCTGAAGCTATCAATGAATATTTTGGGTTGGAAGAGCCACAGGAAGACCGGTATGAAGATGGATTGCCCGAGCTAGATGAGTTGATTGCCCGATTATACAAACCAGGAGCAAAATGGACGATTAAAGCGGGAACGAACGAAAAGATAAGTTTTCCTCACGCAGCACTAAGTCGATATGGAAAGGCATGCCATGCATTCATTTGTGCTAGATTAATGCCCACGAGCCATCTAACTGAGGTTACTAAAGCACAGGCCCGATTATTGTATGGAATCATTCACCATCATTATCATTTGAATAATTCTATTGCTTTTTATAATGTTGATGTGGGGGATTGTATTCAAGAATCTATTGATCGAGCACTACGGTGGAGTACCACAGGTGGGTTACTGCACGGGTTTCTAATTATCGATTTATGTCGGAAAGCTGGGGTGCAGTGGTAACCTAATGAACCAATTCAACAACCATTATCCATAATAGACCATGCAACTATTCAGAGATACGTAGCTTGGGATGGAGCACAGTCTCACCCGCGTGGTGAAGGTTACATCATGATCCGCCAACCATCATCCTCGGCTAGTGAAGGACCGGAGCAAGAAGAACCCGTTCGCAAGGAACAAGAACATGTCCCAAGGAATTAATTCATGTGGTTGGCTGAGCGGTAAGATTTAATGCATCAGTACAATGCAAACGCATTCAACAAGCTTTCTGAGGCATTTGCTCGTTGTAATCCAAATGCTCAACCAGTCATTATGCCTACTCCTCCTATCCTGCCAACATATCCTCCTTCGGATGATGACGCGCAATAATGCTGTTTCAGGGAAGTTCTAAAATTTTCTGTTTTTGTGCATATATGAAGTAATGAGGGCATTCCTTAATTTAAGTTTGAGGGATTTGTTTTTTATTTATTTTAGTTGCATTTATTGTATTTGCATTTGCATGATAGTTTATAGTTTGCATAGTAGTTTTAAAAAAATGGCGAAAAAAATAATAAAAAAAATATGCATGAATCCAGTGGATAATTGGGATATATTGCTGTTTTTCAGGGCCAATGACGAGGTTGGAATTTGGTGAAATTGTGCGATACTTAGTAAGGGAACTTTGAAATAAATTTGGGTTATAAGTTGAATCTTTCTACTGCTTGAAACTTTTATAAAAGGATTGCACGAACATACCAACTGGTAGATTGATTGCGTTAAATTGATTCATAATAAAGCTCTAAAAGGTATCACTGGTTTAAATATAAGAATAATAAGAATGAGTAGTGAAGACTAGTGTTAGACAAGAACTTAAGTTTGGGGGATATGTGGGGTATATAAGCCTATCTAAAAAAAATATATATAGCTATATACATATATTGTGGCTAGTTTTTTTTCGGGGCCTTTGTTACTTGAGCAAGTACGCCCGAAGGGGTATCTTAAAACCTAGCGCCCTAAGGTCTTATATGGTCTAAGAGTCGTTGGTCGAAAGCTCGCTAAGGGGTATCACTGTAGCCTAATGGAATGAGACATTGCACAGCCATGGTAAAAAAGAAAAAGAAAAGAAAAGAGTGAATAATACGGGAAAAGTTCAAAATGCCCCCGTGTATGTTAAGCGAGGTATAAATATCCCAAGTTGACCCTTTATGATGGTTTGTGTCTAGCTTTGGTTGAATCGAGCTTATTATTGGATTTCTTATATTTATTTTGTTAAGCCTTAGAAGAGGTGTGTTATGTTTTAAATTTGATAGTATGTCAATTTATGTTGTTGGTACACACACACACTATAGTAGTGATATCAGTTTGAGATTCAATGGTTAGCTAGAAATTGTGGATTGGTTTCGTTATGAGGTATTACTATATTTACATGATTTCTCTGAGGCCTTGTCAGCGATGTGGTATTAATAATTGGATACTGGATTCAACATTTTAGGATTATTTGCATTGTATGACATTGTGTTTGCTTGAGGACAAGCAACGTTTAAGTTTAGGGGATTTTGATGAGTAGGTTTTTAAACCACGAATGATGTTTAGTTGGGCTATTTTTTTGTTGTTTTTATGCATTTTTATGTTACTGTTGATGGATTTTTTGTTTAATGTAGAAAAAGCAGAGGTGTATTGCGTTTTGAAAGAATAAGAGATTATGCAAGGAAGTTGTTGATGGCACAGCGCTGGTAGCGCCGGGCGTAAGCTAACTGCGTTGGAATGAGCAATATTCTGCCGAGTAAGCGCTGACTGTGCTAGGCTGGTGCTGGCAGCGCCGGGCTGATTAAATATACTACCAAGCAAGCGCTGACTGCGCTGCGGAAAGAGAAGACGGGTGCTGACTGCGCTGGGGCGGTAGAATGCTTTGTCCAAGAGGAGTTAGAGGGAAGTAGTTGGGGAGAATTAGGATTGTTGTGAGTTTTTTTGGATAGGAGGTGGAGGCATGCTAGGAGAGTATCTAGACAAGAGATGGTCTACAAGTAGAAGGAGGAGGGAGAGAAAAGAGAGACAGACAACTTGGAAAAAGAACGAGATCAGAGAACTCAAGCTTGGAGGTCTAGAGAAGAAGGAATCTCTTCACGAAAATTGCAGGAATCAAATTAAGAGAAGGGTGGTGTTTTATTATACTTCTTTAATTTTTATTATCTGTAATTGGGATGATGTCTCCATTTATTTATTCAGTGGTTAATTTATTTATTATGAATTAATTATCTTTTTAGGCGAATGATGGATCTTTAAGTGGAACAATGGGTTATTTGCTTTGATTCTCAGTTTAATAATATATTCAACAGTTTATCTATATTGATTTGAGCTTGAATTTGTGAATTGCTTGATCAACAATTCTTTGTGGATTTGAATGGACTCGAGAGAAGATGTTTAAATCTAGACTTAATTGATATAGCATGTGTTCATGAATTTTGTGAATATCAGAATTGTGATGATTGTTAAGGTAGAGATACATTTAACATCGCATGTAATTGTTAGAGGACTTAATCTTAAACTTCTTTTGATTTAATTTGCATAGAGATATTGTGAGTTAATTGATTGGAGTGTTTAGCTTAATTCTGTATTAATTGTGGATTTGGGTTAATTTGGTATTAATGCACTGAGAGGTGGTTAATGCTACCATTGTGTTCTCGATTAATAAATTGGAATATTGAATTGAACTGGGATAAAAGTGAATTAATCTGAGTGAAGCTTAGAGTGAAATCATGAGCCTAATTCTCCAAGGACTGTTTGAAAATTGAGTTTTATCTGTGTGAGTTATTAGTGATAGTTAGAGTATTAGTTGTTAAGATCTTATACTCTTTTATTCGTGATAGTTTAATAAAATTCGAATTAGTTAAAAATTGATAGCTGTGAGCATAAGTTCTTGCTATTTGTCTCTGTGGGAACGATACGCATCTTATCACTTTATTACTTGTTGACCACTGTTGGGTAAAATCTAGTTACGCACAACACGCAAGTATACGTGGTCAACAAGTAATAAAGTGATAAGTTGAGTATCGTTCCCACAGAGAATTATTTAATAAAAATCACCAAGTACTAACCCGTAACCAACTCAATCTTATTTAAACAAATGAATTTAAAAACTATATAAATTAACTACTATTCCACTAATTAAATTAAGACTATGGAGATTTAAGATCACAACTTCACTTATTTCTTCATTTAAGTTAACACACTTCTCATCAATTATTCTCTATCCTGAATTGTTAATCAAGAACACTAGAGTAGTATTAACCACCTCTCGATGCACTAATACCATATTAACGTCAATCCACAATTAAGATAGAAATTCGTTAAACACCTTAATCAACTAACCCACTATATCTCTATGTGAATTACAATTGAAGAAAGTTGAAGAATAAGTTCTCTATAAGATTACATGCGACGTCAAGCATATCTCTACCTTAACACTCATCAAGTTTAAGCTACTAACAAAATCCTGAACACATTTTATCATGATTAGATCTAAATCTATACTTCATCTCTCGAGTTCATATAGATTATCACGGTAATTGATGGCCAATCAATTAAACAATTAATTCCAAATCATAATAGACAATCTTCACAATAGAAAATACTAATTGATAACGAAGCATATTAAAATAAACTACACAATAAGATCCATTGTAATCTCAAACAAAGAATTAGTTCATGATTATTGAATTTAAACTAAGAATCCACAATTGAATAATCATTAAAAGGTAAAGATAGAAGAAGATGAGAAGAAATAATCTATTGTCAGTAGACTTGACGCTCCCTCCTTGCTCCTACTTTGAATCTTCAATGGTCTCCAAGTTGCTTTAATCTCCAAATCTAATTAGAACTAGGGTTATGTTCTAATCTAAAGGAGTGTTTAATCTAGTCTAATCTATGTAATCCCTCTCTTATTTTATGCCTTACATCATGTATTTATAGATTACAAGTCTAATTTTTAGCTTAGGAACAAATTCAATCCAATTTGGAGTAAAAAATGTGTCAAAATTCGCCCAAAACGCATCCAGGCCCGCACCAAGCCTTTCCCCAGCTCAAACTCTGCTTCCTAGCGCCTAGGCGTTTGCTCCTTTTTCCAACATTTTCTGCTCCGACGTCCTTTGGGAAAATGGCCATAACTTCTTCGTCCGAACTCCGATTTAGATGATTCAAGATGTTCTGGAAAGAAGAAAAGTAGATCTACAACTTTCATTCTTAAAGTTTCACGAAATAATATCCGGCGCTATAGTCAAATTAGCTCTGAAGTGACTGCTGTGTAAATGGCAAGCCGAAAACGCAAATCTAGCCACCCCAAACATCGATCCAATTAACTTTTGTCTCAATTCCTACAAAACAATATAAAACATGCATGAATAGACACAAACACATAAAAACATCCTAAAAGACTTGAGAACCACAATAAATTAAGCTTGAATGTATCCAATTCATGTGTATAAAACTCACTCATCAAATACCCCCAAACTTAAACATTTGCTTGTCCTCAAGCAAAAACACAAAAATGTTATGCAATGCAATGTAATGAAACTAATCTATATGCCTACGAATCCAACAGTAATGACAGAAACAAGTCTATTTAATCGGCCTTAGAGAAATCAAGTAAACATGATAATACATCATATTTAAACAAATCAGTAATTTCTCAATCAATCATCAAATCTTAGACTGTTATCACTGATATAGTGCGTGTGTGCTCCACAACAATGTTAACTGATATAAAGTCAAATTTAAGACATAATAGATATTTTCGAAGGCATCATACAGTGAAAATTCACAAAATTCACGAACAAGCTAGATCCAACTAAAGTCAAACATCCCCCAAGTTCAAGAGTCCAATCCGGGATACTTATGCTTTACTTTTCATCACGGGGGCTTTTTGCACTTTTCCCGTTTTATTATATTTCTTTTTTTTTTTTTGTAACCATGACTGTGCAATGTCTCATTCCATTAGGCTAACAGTGTCACCCCTTAGCGAGCTTTCGACCAACGACTCCCAGACCATATAAGACCTTAGGGCGCTAGGTTTTAAGATACCCCTTCGGGCGTACTTCCTCAAGTAACAAAGGCCCCGAAACAAAACTAGCCATGGTAATTTTTATTTTATTTTATTTTTTTTAACGAAGCTTATATATCCCAAATTTTCCCCCAAACTTAAGTTTTTATCTAAATTCAGTCATCTTCGCCTATTCATGTTTTCATTCATTCAAACTAGCATTATCCTCTAGAAGTCCATTATGTGTCAATTTAAACTTAATCAGTCAACATATCTGTTATTAACGTGCTAACCTTAATTATACCAGTTTCAAACAGGAAAAGATTCAATTCATAACAAGAAATCACATCAAAGCCTGAATATTCAATACTATACTTATCTACTTAACTCAAGTCTCATCATTGGCCAAAATAGACTTTTACTATCTAACAGTTGGAATCATACAAATATAAACTAACTGCAACAAACATAGTAAACTAACTACTCCCTCCGTCCCAAATTAATTGCTCAATTTTGACTTTTTAAAGTCAAATTGACCATTTTTAAAACTAATCTTTTTACTATTTTTGTTAAAATATAGGTGAAGAGATTATAACCAAAAGAAAGTATATACAATTTATTACTAATCCTAATTTTTATAATTTTAGAAATATATTTATATATGCTTAATTATTAATTCTAAAAATAGTCAATTTGACTTAAAAAAGTCAAAATTGAGCAGTTAATTTGGGACAGAGGGAGTACTATTTTTGTGATTTTTAAATTTTTTTTTTTAAACAAAAAAAACTGAATGCAAAAACTAAATGTAAATAACCCGAAAACATAACGAACTACAATGTAAATAACTAACTACATGCAATACGACACTAAAATGCCCCCAAACTTAAACTAGACATTGTCCTCAATGACTGAAATAGAAAAAATTAAAGCAGAGGACTTCCCTGAAAATATAGCAATCGTCCTCCTTGCCCGTTAAGTTTGGAGAATAGGCTAAGCACATGGAACAAATTGGGCACCACACTTGAATTTGACTTGAATAACCTGTAAAACCATGATAGAAGCAATTTTATTAAATCCTAAATAAATGCAAATTCAAAACTACTAATATAAAACTTAATAAAAACTAAAAATAAAAATTAAACTTGGGTTGCCTCCCAATAAGCGCTTGTTTTATAGTCTTTCAGCCTGACTTTTTCTGTTCAATGCTATCCAATTCCTCTTCGAAAGTTGAGGAACCCTCCATCCATCGGAAATAATATAGCTTTTGGTAAGTTCCCATTTGTGATAGCCATTACATCAAAGTCACCTAGCATGCTCTGGTTTGGTATGATCTCAACCAAGAACGTCCCACAGCTAGGTGTTTTCTTCATTGTGTATGTGATCACTTTGGGGCATGGAAGCTTGTCACACACAATGTGCTCTTCGTCTATCTTCTCTTTCTCATCCCACCATGGATTCAAAATTGTACTCACTCTTATGTCAATAAGATCTTCGCCGACGACATGACTACCAAGCGGGCACGGTTTTGTAAATCTAACCAGATCGTTGAAATTTGGTGGAGACCCATTTTGATCTTTGTGGACCTCTATTTCATTATCCCCAATTGTCTCCACACTTCCTATACCTTGTGGCTCATCCAGTTGCAGATTTGGTTCGGGTTCTCCGTCAATTTCGTCATCCATGTCATAAAGCCAAGTGTTTGGAGGAAGGTTGCTTACGGCTTCAGTCATTTGCTCTATCTGATCCGCAAGATTTTGAATTGACCTCGCTTGATTACTCATTCTCTCCTCATTTGATGCTATGAAATTGGACACCAATTCCTCCAACCTTGAATTTTCTGTTTCAGTCTCGGAAGCCATGTATTGAGCATCATTGGTTGAGGTAGTGAGGAGTTGTTCCATTCGATTATTAAAATTTTAGGTTGATAACTCCTGACTCATTATCATCTCTTCTTTTTCTGCTATAATCCTTAACATGAATTCCTTGAAATCTGAATTGTCTTCTTGTTGCATTGGAGGTGGATTTGAGAAATTTGATGGATATGTTGGATTTGGAGCAGAGTATTGGTCCTGATAGTTGTAGCTCCATGAAGAATCCGGGTGATACCCCCAAACTTGATGGTAATTATCATATGCATACTGGTTGAGGTATAGACCACCTTGTTTTCCCCGCCCAAAACTAACGATGCATTGATGACTCGGATGGTTGCCAGCACAATAGTCACACATGATTGCCATCCTTTGACTCTGTTGGGCTGCGATAACGTCCAACTCCCTCGAAAGTTCTTTAATTTGTGCTGACATTGCGGAAAGTGTCGCGAGTCTGTCAATCTCCTTTTCTTTTGGTTGAGTCATGTTCGTGTATGGCCATTGATACGCAAAGTCATCCATGGTACCTGAAAAGAGAGAAATATGGGAAAAGAATTAAAAATAAAAATAAAAATGTTTAAATTAAGACTAATTTGATTGAAGCTAATATTGGTAAAACTGTATTAAACTAATTCCCCGGCAACGGCGCCAAAAAACTTGTTAGGTAAAATCTAGTTACACACAACACGTAAGTATACGTGGTCAACAAGTAATAAAGTGATAAGTTGAGTATCGTTCCCACAGAGAATTATTTAATAAAAATCACCAAGTACTAACCCGTAACCAACTCAATCTTATTTAAACAAATGAATTTAAAAACTATATAAATTAACTACTATTCCACTAATTAAATTAAGACTATGGAGATTTAAGATCACAACTTCACTTATTGCTTCATTTATGTTAACACACTTCTCATCAATTATTCTCTATCCTGAATTGTTAATCAAGAACACTAGAGTAGTATTAACCACCTCTCGATGCACTAATACCATATTAACGTCAATCCACAATTAAGATAGAAATTCGTTAAACACCTTAATCAACTAACCCACTATATCTCTATGTGAATTACAATTGAAGAAAGTTGAAGAATAAGTTCTCTATAAGATTACATGCGGCGTCAAGCATATCTCTACCTTAACACTCATCAAGTTTAAGCTACTAACAAAATCCTGAACACATTTTATCATGATTAGATCTAAATCTATACTTCATCTCTCGAGTTCATATAGATTATCACGGTAATTGATGGCCAATCAATTAAATAATTAATTCCAAATCATAATAGACAATCCTCACAATAGAAAATACTAGTTGATAATGAAACATATTTAAATAAACTACACAATAAGATCCATTGTAATCTCAAACAAAGAATTAGTTCATGATTATTGAATTTAAACTAAGAATCCACAATTGAATAATCATTAAAAGATAAAGATAGAAGAAGATGAGAAGAAATAATCTATTGTCAGTAGACTTGACGCTCCCTCCTTGCTCCTACTTTGAATCTTCAATGGTCTCCAAGGTGCTTTAATCTCCAAATCTAATTAGAACTAGGGTTATGTTCTAATCTAAAGGAGTGTTTAATCTAGTCTAATCTATGTAATCCCTCTCTTATTTTATGCCTTACATCATGTATTTATAGGTTACAAGTCTAATTTTTAGCTTAGGAACAAATCCAATCTAATTTGGAGTCAAAAAGGTGTCAAAATTCGCCCAAAACGCGTCCAGGCCCGCACCAAGCCTTTCCCCAGCTCAAACTCTGCTTCCTAGCGCCTAGGCGCTTGCTCCTTTTTCCAATATTTTCTGCTCCGACGTCCTTTGGAAAAATGGCCATAACTTCTTCGTCCAAACTCCGATTTAGATGATTCAAGATGTTCTGAAAAGAGGAAAAGTAGATCTACAACTTTTGTTCTTAAAGTTTCGTGAAATAATATCCGGAGCTATAGTCAAATTGGCTCTGAAGTGATTGCTGTGTAAATGGCAAGCCGAAAACGCGAATCTAGCCACCCCAAATATCGATCCAAGTAACTTTTGTCCCAATTCCTACAAAACAATATAAAACATGCATGAATAGACACAAACACATAAAAACATCCTAAAAGACTTGAGAACCACAATAAATTAAGCTTGAATGTATCCAATTCATGTGTATAAAACTCACTCATCAACCACGTATACTTGCGTGTTGTGCGTAATTAGATTTTACCCAACATTGGCTAATTCTTAGAAGATTGTGATGTAGTCCTTCCACATAGGCCACTCTACTAAAGGATACTACACCGAGGACCTTCCATCTCTATATAGTTAGACATAAAGGCTTTGTTTCCAGTCATGTGCCTTGAACATCCACTGTCCAGATACCAGGCTGTGTTTGTGGAGCTCTTTTCCTGAGGTAACATTAAACCTTCATTTTCGTACCCATACTTGAATGGGTCCTACTATGTCAGTACCCTTGGTGACCCAAATCTGCTTGATTTTGGGTCTCACATGCATGGAATTATAATGACATTTTGCAGCCTTGTGGCCAACTCTGTAGCACACAAAACATTTGATATGATACATGTTTGTGTGTGTGTGAAAGTTCTTCCTCCATTTGGACTTTTGTGGGTTATTGGTCATCATCCTGTTAGGCTGATATTCCCTCTTCCATGTGTTCTCTTGTTTCATGATTTGTGAGAAGTATATTTTACTTCTATTGTACCTTCCTGGTTGTTTCGTAGAGTTGATTTTATTGGACTCTACGATCCTTCGAGGTTGATGAGTAGTAGCTAGATTACTCTTCTCTTTTCTGAAACCTAGACCGACATGAGATCCCTTACTTTTGGGAATATGAATTGAATTAGCTGAGCAGGGTTTGACAGGCTCATCCTTCTGTAAGGATTTCACAAATATAATGCCTCTACTAAAACATGAGGCATTACCAGTGCTAATTTCCTTTGCTTTTTCCACACAAGACTCTGAGGTAGATTCCCCAAAGCCTAACCCTGTTCTATCAGAGACATTTCTCTGGTTAGAGATTAAGGAGTCCATGGAAGAAGATGATTTATTCCATGTAGAGACTGTCTTTTCTAGATCCTCAATCTTGGAGGTTAGACTAGACTCTCTTTACGCACTGAGCTCATTTGCTTGTCTCAACAGCTTATTCTCAGCTTCAAACATGGAGAGAGAATCAGTACTGAGAAGGGCTGTTTCCAGTTCTTTATGAACTTTTTCTTTCTCTTTTTGAAGAAGTGAATAATCTTTAGACAGAACTCTAAACCACTTCATGTATTAGTGCAGATTAGATGTTATGCCGTGTAATACAGTTCTAAGGTCATCAATAACTACATCAGGAGAGTTGAAGTCAAATACCTCATCGATACTTACTTCATGTATGTTGGAGTTCTTTTTGTCCCTTGTATTTTTGGCCATCAGGCAGAGATTTTCCATTTGAGGATCTTCATCATCTCCAGATTCTGGAGTTGAGTCATTATCTGAGTCACTCCATGATCCTCCAGCTATAAGGCATTTATCTTTCTTCAGTGGCCTTTTGTTGCCTTTGTATCCCTTCTTTGCATGTGATTTCTTCTTGAGTTCTTCTATAAGAGGTTTGTTACAGTTGGTAATGATGTGGCCAGGTTTCTTGCAATTGTAGCATAGGTCATTCTTTTGCTCCTGGTTGCTGTAGTTGCTGACTTTCTTTGACTTACTAGTTTTGCCTTGTCGCATAAACCTTCGTAGTCTTTTCACCAGCATTGCAAAGTCCTCATCATCATCTTCATCGTAGTCAGAATCAACTTCAGTGTTTACTTTGGAGGTGTTTTCAGTTACTTTGAGAGCAACACCTTTGTCCTTCTTTCTTCATTCGGACAACGTTTCTGCTCGTTGTGTTAGTTCCAGTTCGTATGTAAGGAGGTTGCCATATAGTTGTTGAACAATTATTTCATATAGATTCTTTGACTCTCTAATGGCAGTGGTTTTGGCATCCCACTTGCTTGGTAAGGCTCTCATGAATTTTATGATTAGATCTTTGTTTAGATAGATCTTTCCATAGGCTCGTAGAGAGTTGCGCAGAATATTAAATCTCTCGTATGTGGCAGTGACGTTCACTCCTTGAACGTGAGTAAACATCTCATATTGTAGAGTCAAGAGAGATTGTTTGTTTTCTCTGACTTCTTATGTTCCTTCATGCATGATAAGTAATGCTTCCCAAACTTCCTTTGCTATTTTGCAGTTAACCACGTTTTCAAACAAATCATCTTCTAGGGATTGAAATAAGATGTTCCTGGCCTTTTTATCAAACTAGACAACTCTCTTCTCTTTTTTTGTCCATTCTTCTTTGACCTTGATCTGTATTCTGTTTGGGTCGTTTGCAGTTGGTGCAAGCTTTGTAGGAATATAGGGCCCATTTTGAACAGTTTCAAATAGATCTTCATCTATTGAATCCATATAAGCTTGCATCCTAACCTTCCAATTAGCGAATTTGTCTTTGTTGCACATAGGTGGCTTGCTGCCTCCTCCAGTCTTTGATTCACTTGGTAAGTGTGCCATTGGATCTACTCAAGCTTTGTAGGCTATATAATAGAACATGCTCTGATACCAATTGTTAGTTCCCGGAGGCACAATAGTTATCTTGAAGGGGGGTTGAATAGATATTAAAAACTTTTCTTTGTATTAAGTCCGTTATGATAAAGATCTTAAGCACAACGGAATTATGGTTTCTTTGAAATCCCTTTTAGATAGTTAGTTAATGAGAGTGAGGAAGTTATGACAGTTATAACAGTTATAGCAAGAATAAAATAGACACATTTGTTTTTAAGTGGTTCAGAGCACTTAAGGCTCCTAGTCCACTCATCTACTCCTCGAGTAGAAAATCCACTAAAGATGTCTTTTACACTTTCTGAATCTCACAGATTCCTTCTAGACTAGCAGTCTAGGCACTTCTTAGTTCACTCTTGAACTCTTCAAGTCTAACAGACTTGGTTCTTCACAGTTCACTTAGAACTCTTCAAGTCCTTCAGACTTGGAACTCTTACTTCAGTTGATTAATTGTTGTTGAGATCGTGATTGAGGCTACTCAGTTGCAGTTAAGCACTTGTTCTAAAGAACCGGGTAGCTGAGCAAGCTTCCTTTTTTTCTCTGATCGTAGAGTCGAACGTTGAGTGTTCTTGTGCATTTTGTTCAATGCTTGCTTTCTTTCTCATCTGTCTGTGTTCTGTATATATGTGATCTTTGAGATCTATCCGTTGAAGTCATCTGATGAGGCATTAAATGCGTTTGACATTTATGAGCTTTGATGGAGACTTTTCTACACATCTTTTGAATTGTAGTCTGGCCCACTGACATAGCAGACTGCTTTCTCACCTAACACCTGAAAAGGTGTTTTCCTCTGTCCAATGGTCCTTTTCTTAGCTTCTTGAATACGTTCCTTTTGATGAATACTACGGATATATTTTGTACCGTTGGGACTGGTGAGTTCTTCAACGTTCAAAACCCATTCCACATTTGTTGGAATTTGTCTCCAAACAAAAGATAGGGCTCGATGATTCTGACACAAGACAGATGATTCTCTACGATTCATATCGTGGTGTCTTGACATATTTGTGCTTGGTCTGAATAGAACTCTACGATTTCTTTCAAGGGTTTTCACAATACGATCTTTGCACACTACGATCTTTACTTGTTCGTCTTGCAAACTCTACGTTTCCGAGAGCACACTACAATCTCTGAGTTAGCTTCGTCAAATGTCTGGACCACTCTACGATTTCAGAAGAGGTCCTTCAAGGCAGATACATTACGATCTTCTAAACTTTAAGATCCTGCCTTGGCTTCTGCAGTCTGTTGATCAGCTTGATAAACTATGATTCTTGTTGAAGCCTATCTATACTTTTCAAGACATAGATCAACCTAACATCTTTGATCTCTTTATCTATACATTCGTTTATAGAATGATGAACACCAAAAGCTAAGATCAACCTAACAAAAATTATCCATCACTAAGTCCTTGTACATTTATTCCTTTAAGGACTTTACATATAATCATGAGCATTTATTTTAAACATCAAATCAAAATATGCATTATTCCAACAGATACCAATCTGTGACACCTCCAAATCCAGGTATTTCATTCCCACATGATTTGGTGCTCACTTATCAAAAACTATTACATCTATACCCATAATCAAAGGATAAAGACATAATTTAAATAACTTAAATAATAATCTTTCCCATTAAAGGGTTACATCATTTCAAAACAATCAAAGGTAATCTAACTTTAAATTTGTTACATCAGTTTGCGGAATAAAAATAAAACAAGTCTTATACATAAAACATTGAAGTTAACTTCATTAATTCTTCAACTCTTAGACAACTTTCCCTTCCCTTTGCTAGTAGATGACTCATCAACTCTTCCAACCTTAGCTGCAGTGTTAATTGCAAGAGTGAGCAAACAATTGCTCACTGATATAGAAAGTTGTAATGATAACAAAACGAGGGTCAACAACGTATGCTGAACAATAACGAACTTACTTTTCGAATCAAATATAGAAAACAAGTTCAAAATCAATGTTTGAGGGTCTTAAGGCCACGCACTATGTCTCTAGTATTAGGTATTATTACTTCGACCTTAACAGTCATTTAGACTATACAAACACTTCTTAACGTACTTAGGGGGATCAGCCCTTTTGTACCATGTATTGTGCACAAACACCTAAACGTTATACGTACAAAGTCCCCTGTGATAGGGTTGTTCATCTCAGCTAGAATTTAGAATTTCTGCACTAAAGAAAGTTTAGCTCGGAACTAACTTATCAGTGGTTCTAGAATTTTAGAACACTATTCCGTAACAAACTAGTTTAGTCAATAAGGGTTTAATATAATCAATATAGAATTGAATAAGATTATCAAGATCAAAGATAGAATAACAACATTATATAATTGAATTATGTTACAAGAGCTTGTACAAGCACACACTAGATAGAATCAAAAGGCTTGCTTAACTTCAATGTAAAATTTAGGAATAAATAGATTGCTCGGCTTAAAGATAGCATAGCTATGAAACAGGCAAAATTGTAATTGTGATAGGGTAAATAAACTTGCTCAATAATCACAACGTAGAGTAGGGAAACTTGACTCAAGCGTAAGCTATAATATTACAACTCACGTTCACAAAATTTTAGAACTACAATATACCTTAATCCTTGTTTATTGAAGTAATTGATAGCAATCCTTTTCCAAAACCCTTCTCCTCCAACCCAATATCACTGTGTTTTTCTCTTTTCTTCCAAGCTCTCCCTCTAACTCTCTGATATCTTGTTAGCTTTAGGCATAGAAATAAAATGCGTATAATAAACCCACGTACTCTTCCGTTAGAAAATAACAAGAGGCGTCAATTGAATAATGCCAAAGGCCATAAGAGCTTGTTTGGCTAACTAAAAACTCCCCCAAATTAAATTATTATTATATTATTATATTATATAGTTACTACTTGTCACACTTTAGTTAATTCAAATAACTTTAGCTTAATTAATTTAAATAACTTTTAATGGTAATTAAAATAATTTCTATTATAATTATATTACAAATAATAAATATTTAAATATCTAATTTAATTAATAAATTAGAAACATCACTTTATTTAATTTATTTCCTTTAAATTAACAATTCATTTAATTTAATTATTTCCTTAAATTAATTCCTTCAAAAAAAATTATCATGACTCAATTTAATTAACATTAATCAATTCAATTACTAAATAAATTCGCCACAATTCATTAATTATTTATTTTTCTCAATAAATAAATTATTTAAAATAGTTATTTAATTCAATAAATATTTATATTAAATTATAAATTTCTCGATCGTTACACAAACTGCGTTGACCGACCATGACTTTGCATTTTCTGGGTAACCTAGAACTTGTTCATCAGTGTCTGACAACAAGTTCATAGGCCCAGATCTTTCATACGTTTGTTGATTTGTTTATGTTAATGTATCAAAGTTATACTCTTTTAGGTGTATTACAAATTCATGCTCCTATATCACCCAGATAACAAATAAATGAAACGAATTGATGGTCAAACTAGCCTGGACGAGCAAGAAATCAGTTTTTTGGGTAACCCAGAAAACTGATGAACGTTATTTCTAACAAGGTTTGACCGAATGCTATATTAGGATTCTGTTGTAGTTTGACTGACCTGGTGATTGATAATTGAACCTTTACATGTTGACTATAATCCTTAACCATTATAACACATTAACAGTAGCTAGAACCATTGATTAAATGAGCCATAAGGAGACTACTTGAGACTGTATTTGTTTCTGGGTAACCTAGAAAACCTAGAACATGTTTGACAGTTAGTTTGAGTCTTTATAGCTTACTTGTATGTTGTAATTTGACCCATAACATGATGGATACTTGTAGTTCTACACTAACACTACAAGAACTAATCAATAGCTAGCCCAGGAACACAATACATAGTAAAAGATTCATGGTCAAAGTAGGTCACTTGAAACTGAGTTTGAATGTTCTTGAGCCTCAAGAATACCTAAGACGACAGATTTTGTCGCTAAAGGCTATAGCGACAGGTTTATTAATTTTAATTATATTAATTTCTAAAAATTATTTAAAAATAGAAAATAAATTTTAAAAATTACAAAATCAGTTTTTAAAATTATTTTAAGTTATAAAAATTCACTTTTAATAATTTGACATATTTTTCATAAATATTAGTAATTATTTGATAATTATTAATATTTAATTAATTTAATAAATGCATTAAATAAATTAACTAAAAATGATTTTATTATATTAAAAATCATTTTAAATGATAATAAGGCATTTAATAATATTTTAAGTTATAAAATGTAACTTTCAATATTTTAATGTAAATTTCATTAATTATTTAATATTAATGATAATAGATTTATTTAATAATTATATTAAATAAATTAGTTTAAAAATGATTTTAATATTATAAAAAATTATTTAAAATGAAAATAAAGAGTTTAAAATATTCTAAGTTATAAAATATAACTTTTAATATTTTAAGGTAAATTTTATTAATTATTTAATATTAATGATATTAGATTTATTTAATAATAATATTAAATAAATAATTTAAAAATAGTTTTATTGATTTAAAAATCATTAATAAAGGATGTGAATGTTTTAAAAATATTTTAAGTTATTATAAATGACTTTTAGTATTTTAGTGAATAATACTTTAATATTTAAATATTAAGGGTAATTGTTTAAAAATAATTTTTAAATGTTTTAAAAATCATTTAAGGGTAATATTAATACTTTTAAAATATTATGAGTTATTATAAATAACTTTAATATTTTAGCAATGGCCTCATTAATATTTGAATATTATTTAAATATTGATGATAATAGAATTATTTAATATTTAAATCATTTAATGATTATTCTAGAGTTTGAAAAGTTATGATAAATTATAATAATTAATTATAAATTATTATAAGTCATGGAAAGATAATATGATTGATATTTAAATTATTCAGAATAATATTTAAGATACAGATTAGAGTTTTATTAACTATAAACACGATAATTTCCCTATAAAGCCGTCAGTATACCGAAATGTTACCGAAATTGGTCCAAACCTATACAGTTTGACTGTATAAGTGTTTGTTTGTGCCTTAATGACTGATATAACTATGTGACAATGTGATTAGGTTATGTATTGATTGTAAATAATAGTATGATGTGTTATAATATATTTTTCTAATCAATAGAACAACCTTGTAAATGATAGGTCATTGAATTAAAGATAGAACTAAGTTGTGTAAGCAGCAGACCAGGGAAGTATCTTTACCGTTTGCATTTATTTTATGCAATGGACACGTATAGACAAGTATCTGAATTATCTTTTACATTGTGCAAGTATCCTAACCTTTGTATTTCCTTTATGCAATGGACATGAGTAAGAAAGTTTTAGAATTATATTATCATTATGCCAGATTATTAAACTCTATTGCTATTGATTATGTATCCAATTATTTATATTCATACAAGTTCCTAAACTTTATTCGTTCATTGTTTATCAGTACCGTATTACTATAAGGTTCAGATATATATATATATATATATATATATATATATATATATATATATATTCTGTTCGTTAAATTATAAGTATGGTTATACAAGTGTATTCACTTGGATTATTATTGTACATGTTGATACATACTTGTTGATTTCCATTATGTATACCTTAATTAAAAGTCATCTAAGCTATTTGACTCGGCTAGACATAGATTTAAGAATATCGTTGAACATGATAAAACCCTAATGATATCCAACCAAATTGTTTTGGTTCGGATTCAGGCTAAGTATGAACATCCCGAATCTGGAAAACTTTTATGCGTCCAAGGCAGAAAATATTAACGATAATATCGTTCTTTCACATAGTATTGATCAATACAGGGCACATGGGATGTACACCCTCATGCCCATAAGTTATGACAGTTTACAGATGAAGTTCTGTTAAACCTTTTCTAAAATTAAAAACTATGTTCATAGTAAATCTGCTGCTCTTTATTTATAGTCAGTACGTAGTTTCAAAAATTTGAAATAGAATTGATATGTTGATTAGAATTATTTCAGTTACTTCACAATTATTGCTTCGTTGTAGAAGTGTCACTTAAAGAAAACATTTAAACCTTTCAGCTAATGTTTATTGTTCGCTAATACTTGTTGGGCACTTAAATGCTCATTCTTTGCTTAATTTAAATGTTTTTAGTTAAGTATTATCAACCAGAGGGCTTTGCCAGGAACAAAGGGAAATGAAAGCTTTCGGAATAAGTTTGTGTTATAATATATAATAGCTAGACTTAAATAAGATTATGCTATTTATTATCTATCATGTAGTGAAATGTTTTAAGGTCGCGTACCTGGGATTTAGACAACTCAAATAAGTAAATTAAGTTTGATATTTATGACAATACTATTATTATTCTGCTCAAAGAAATGGTATCGTGAAGCACTGAATTCGGGTTTTAAGTACCTGAATTTGGGGGCGTCACAGTTTCAAGCCCTGCTCGAACCTTCTAGCTTTCCTAACCTCAGTGTCCACCTGGTGTGGAGCAAACCTCGCCAGTTCATTGAACTTGGCAGCATATTGGGGAACTGTCATTTCCCCTTGTTTCAAATCAATAAATCACATTTCCATCCTCTCCTGCATACTCGTGGAAAATTAGTTCTCGAAGAAAATCTCCATGAACCTTACCCACGTTAGGTTCTCAATACCAGCCCTAGCCTGGTTAGCCTCGCACCAAAAGTTAGCATATCCCTTCATCATATAGGTTGAAAAAGTAACCTTTTGGCCCACGTCAACATTTACAATGACAAATGCCTTCTTGATTTCTTTCACCCACGTTAGAACTTCTATGGGGTCCGTAGTTCCTTTAAAATCCGGTGGACCAACACTCTTAAAATTCTTAAAAGTAGTAGTTCGTACTACTCTAGGATTTACGGGGATATTAGCCCCATTCCTATTAAACGCGGCCATTAACAAGTTAACGATCTCTAGAATTGTGTTTACTGGACCTCCCTCCGGTTGATTTACATTAGCATCTTGATTACGTTGTCTCCTTCTTGGCGGCATTTTGCTGTTAAGATAAACAACACATCATTATTACTCTTTTCTTATTACTTAGTTATTATTCATGATTAAACAATAACTTCAAAACTCATTACTCAATATGTTCCATCAAAAGGCTTATATTAATTTTCTTCTTATAGTATAATTCGATAAAATAATATACAGTAGTGCCGAACTCCTCATGTGTATGACATTCATCTAAGGAAATTCGAACACCGTAAATAATGTACAAGCTGGTTATAGCTGAAAATGTCCATCACGGGAACCGAATCTAGATTCAGTAGACTGAATCTGTGATCACATGATTCCTAGGCTCACATGAAACCGCAATTTGTATGAAAAACAGTAAGCAATTATATATATAAAAGCTGTAAATATATATATATATATATATATATATATATATATATATATATATGGACATGATCAACCACCACGAAGCAAGTCCGTGGGGGATCAGAAAAGTAAATAAAGTAGTAAATGCGATCAACCACCACAAAGTAAACTCCAGGCAGGACTAAATGTAAATAAAGCAGTAAAAGGCCACGAAGAAAACTCCAGACTGACAAAAATATAAATATATATATATATATATATATATATATACATATATATAAGCAGTAAACGCACCAGATGTAAAATCCTGGCTCATCGGATATGTTCGACAACAATATATATATATAAATATATATATATATATATATATATATATTGTTTTCGGACAATTTCGATGAGCCTGGATGTTACATCCAGAGCGTTTATTGCTTATATATATATATATATATAAGCAAGTAAACACTCCAGACATAAGTCTAGGCTCAATCGAGGCATAACTCGATAATTTTAGTCCATATATAAATATATATATATATATATATATATATAAGTATATATATATATATATATATATATATATATATATATACAGATAGAAATGAAAATCACGGACCGAAGTCTGGGTATACACACACAGCACGACTCTCAATGTGAAGAATAATGTGTGCAAAGATGAAGAGAAAGGCTTTATTGAGTGTGAGAAGGCTTACAGTGGGCTTCCAATGCAGGCTTCTATGACTCTAAATGGATAAACACTCAGCTCCCACCGGTAAAAATATAGCTACATGTGAGCTAACAGGTGTTTAAAATGAGAAAGTACTCAATATGGGAAATGTACAGAGCAAATTTGATAGGGCTTCCTCACCTTTTTCTCTCTTATAAATTGCCACCTCAAGCCCTCTATTTATAGAGGGGGGAGCCGCATGTGCACCTGCGGTAGCTGCAGATGCACCTGCGGCTGCCCGGGGTGCCCCGGGTTCCGCAGGTCCCGTCATCTCGAAGTACGTCCATTCGTGCACTGTGATGTCTGCTCGAACTTGTATAACTTTAATCTGAGCATCCGAACGAGGTATATAAGACCTTCTTCAGACCGCTTGTGTCGAGAGTTATGCAATGACATGAGATTAGAGATTGTACGAAGTCAAGAAGATGGGATCATGCCCATGGTCTTCAAGCTTCAAATTTTATCTGGTGTGCTGTCATGCGTAATAGTCACTCGGGATTAGAACTCCTTGGTTCTTGTAGGACATTTTTGTATGTATATATATATATGAAGTGTTGAGACGACGCGCTGGGGTTGAGGTGGCAAGATGAAAGTTTGACTCCTCACCGGGGTTATCACCGGTTTGAGCTTATAGCAGATGTTACTCACGGTTACATCTGAGATTGGATAGCTGCAAGTTTTTGAATTCTGCAAGGTCATTTGTAAGTATGCATGTCTTCCCAGTGTTAGCTTCGGGACTGAGGAATGAGTGCCTCGGCATGAGGTCTGAGATTGAAGCTGATCGCATGCATTTAAAAAATGCATTTCTAGAGTTATCGCCAGAACTGTAACAACATTCCTTGGGGTCATCTCCAAGGACAAAACTCAGGATTATCTCCGAGGATGGAAATGATACTCCCTGTGTGAACTTCCGGTAGTATGCGAAATGGATGTGAGCTGTCTTCTAAGGTTATCTACGAAAGACGAATCTGCCCTCCTGCAATGTCAGTAACAGGTGTGCAAAAAATTTCGAGTGTCTACAGATGCCCCTCTTTATCATATTCATGCAATGTAAGGCATGTGTATGATAAAGAATCCTAAAAACTTGAAATGCAATAAGATAAACATGATGCTATATGCAGCAACATGATGCAAATGTATGATGTATGATGTAATGATTGCCGGTTCCCTGATAATCCTATTGGGATGACAATCAGTGATGCCTTAGACATGTTATCCAAGTCTTCAAAGATGTAGACACTGGGGCTATAACCAACGTCCTGGATCCTTGATACAGACTTCTATTCCACAGAGGTGCCTCTTATGTACAAGAGATCTGTGGGGATAAAGCTTTATCTATTTGAGGATGTGTATAACATATTCCATCATCAGTCCTCTCCGACGAGGATGGTCTTCTCTAGCTTGTATCTCCAGTATATACCATGATCTTGTTGGAGTTACTGCCAACAATATGTATTGTCAGGGCTAACTGACCTTCGCTATTGTGTGTATCACCTGATAGATCCTTGTTGGGAAAATTGTCAAGGCTGCTTGACGTTCATTGATGTGTGTATTAATGGTTGACATAAATTGTGACCCTTGCCTGGGAGTATGCCAAGGCTGCTTGACCTTCATTGACGCGTATATCAATAGTTGCATTGCGTTGTGACCCCACCGAGGATAATTTGTCGATGTCTGACTTTGAGGTTGTAACCCCCGTCGGGGATAAATTGTTTTGATGAATTTAATTGCCATCAGCTAAGGTAACGTCAAGGTTACTTGACCTTCATTGATGTGTGTATCAATGGTCGATAATGCGGTGTAACCCCCGCCAGGGATACGTGGATGCTTGAAAGTCTACGTTGTGACCCCCTCTAGGGATAAATTATCAATTTATAACTTCAGTGTTGTAACCCCCGCCGGGGATACGTCTTTAATTCATAACTTCGGCATTATAACCCCCGCCAGGGATACGTCTTTACTTCATAACTTTGGTGTTGTAACCGGGGAAGGTTTTAAGGCTATAACCTTGTACTGATGGCATTGGACCTTTGTGAGGTATTACCGAGCATTATTTGTAAAAGTTGAGACCACTGGTAAAGTATACCTTGTATGCAGGCGAATACCAATGAGTGAGATGTGGAGCCAGAGTTTGGCCCATAAAAATCAGGATTCCAGGCTATTCCGCTCAATCGCGTAGGATTTTTATTCCAGATTTAGCCTTTTCAGCATGTGAAACCTCATTTGCAACTCGAACTGGACTGAGACGGAGGTGTGGGCCCCATGTAGGGGTGTCGCGGGTGTACTTGCGGCCGACTATGGCTATGTAAAACCTGCAGGTTGCTTTCATAAGTCATTTTCAAATTGCACCGCGAAGGAAATCTGAGAGCTCTTCTTTAGGCCTGCTAAGTTCGAAAGACTTTCTGCACATTCTGCCACCGTACAAGTGCTCTTCACTATCTTGGTAACATATGCATGTATTATTTTCAAGTTTCTATCTGTTGGAAAATGACTTATCACATGAAATGCATTTAGACACATAGTAGTGAATATGCTTACTGATATGACTTTATAAAAACTATTCAACATAGTAAATGTTAGTATTAAACCATGTCGAACATAATGATGTGAAAAAAATTGACTTTTGAAACAGTAAAATTGGCACCTTTTACTGTCATTTCTTTTCCTATTTGAGGACAAATGAGTAAAGGTAGAAAAGCAAAATAATCATGGTAATTAGACTACACTTACAGATTTTTTATTGTGATGTATTAATGCATGTAGGATGCATATAACTGTGGGCAGGTGTGCTATTGAATGGCCACCTAGTCATGCCTATATGCATGTGGATAGTCCTATTTACAAAGGGGACTATAGCCAAAAATTTCCAAAATGTAGGTATTGGGTAGTCATGCATTTTTAACTCTACTGTAGACGTATGTTAAAATAATGCATGCATGCATGTAATCATAAGATGCATTTTGATAAGCTCCTGGTAAGAATTTACTACGCCCTTTATGAGTTGATTTGGAGACTTGTTGCCCAGATATTATGGATCTGAATCAGTCGAGTAGTTCCCGCAAACCACTTCTGGTGTACGGAGGAGGGCTTATGAAGTACCTCGACCCCGTTCTATTAGACAACCTCGTTGCTTGGTGGAGGCTGTGATATGTCCTATTCGGGTTGAAGTGCTAGATGTAGAGGACAAGGAGGAGGATGTACCGGTTGAGGTTCCTACTCCTGCTGCAAGTATTCCCTGTAGTGATTTGTCAGGTATTCAATTGGCGAACCTAGAGCTTCTGGGTGACTTGAGTTGACATCCTTCAGTCTACCTGCACGCAAACGAGGTATGAAGTTAGATCTTAATCTTCCTTATTTCCTATTGATGATGAGTAAAGGGTTCTAATGTTGATCTGCATTTGATGTAGGTCCCGACTGTAAAGCCCCCAAATTCAGGTACTTGAAACCCGAACTCGTCGCTTTACGATACCATTTATATGAGCGGAAATAATACTAATAATAATAACATTGATATAAATATCAAACTTAACTTACATTTATCAAAGTCTAATCTCAACTACGCAACCTTTACTACATTCTTTACATGATATATAATACATATTATTATCATAATACAGTCTAACTATTACAAAATATACCATTAAACACATTCTGTTTGCTTTCCTTTTCACTTGTTCTTGTTTGAACCTTCTGGTTGATCATGTCTAGCTGAAAACCTTTAAATTTAAGGCAAAAATGAGCATTTGGGTGCCCAGCAAGTAATGACAATTATAAATATAATTAGCTGAAAGAATTAAATATTTTCTTTGTACATCACTTTTACAACGAATTAATAGTTGTGAAGTAAACTTAACCGATAATAACATAACAATTCTATACCAAAATTTTGAAACTATGTACTGACTATAAATGGGGGTAAGTTGACATACTATGAAAATTGTTTTTAATTTTCGAATAGGTTTATCAGAACTTCATCCGCAAAGTGGCATAACTTACGGGCTCGAGGGTGATCATCCCAATGTGCCCTGTATTGATCAATACTACATTCAAGAATGATATAATCATTCACTTTGTCTGCCTTGGCACATAAAAGTTTTCCCAAGTTCACGATGTTTATACCTAGTCAGGAATCCGAAACAAAAGAAGTTGATTGGATATGAAAAAGGGTTTATCATATTCAACGATATTTCTAAATCTGTGTCTAGCTGATCAAATATGTGACGCCCCCACAATAGGTCCATTCCATCCAACCCATTTTGAGTCGCCAAATACATGGTACAGAAACAACTACAACTTTTACAACCCATAAACTGTGAGTTTGAATACAAACATTGTCATCTAGACAATATACATACCCAACTATGTCCTCAATACAATTATTGATATATTATTTTACAAAAATAGTGAGGACTACTAAACAACTCTCTCAAGGACCATCAATTCATACCCCGACTAGTACTCGCTATATTCTCGTCTCCTGAGAAGAAAAATGGAACAAAAAGGAAAAGGGTGAGCTCAACTAGCTCAGTAAAGAATATTATGACTAAGATAATATACAACAAATTATCGTTAGTCTTCAACAGGGAAAAAAATCTAATAGAATACAATAGACAACAAGTTTTAAATCAATATTCGCAGCGGAAAATATTAATTCATAGAAGAGTTACGTAGAGGATGAAATCTACTAATGTCTATGAATTTAACAGTCCATCAACAGTATTTTTATCCCTGTAACATCAATCAATGCACATCTTGAATCATATATTCATCCTTGCACTACAGGCCAAGGATATTCATCTGTTGGTCATGTTCATCTAAACACCTGTTCATCTTTGCACTACGGGCCAAAGATATTCATCAGAAATCATTCATCTTCGCACTACAGGCCAAAGATACTCAATAATAACATCCTTTAAGACTGAAGATGATAAAAAATATTTTTAAAGAAACGAATCCAGTGAAACAAAATGACAAGGATTAAGGATTAAGGATTCGTACTTTGTTTTATCCATGTCCAAAAATACCTCAAAAATAATCATAGTGGTGTAAAATTCAAGAATGATCAAAACATGGATACAATCAAAGCTAGTATCCACAATAGATATTTTGGACGAAAAGAAAAAAAATAATTTTTCTGTGAATAGTGCCGTATTCGTGAATAGTGCCGTATACGTGAATAGTACCGTATACGTGAATAGTAACTCCGGCACAAAAAGTTCCAAATTTGATAAAAACGTTCACCAATATTTCGGCATAATGATATTGAAGAAAATAATATCATTTAAGAAGAAAATAACATCCCTTACCTCAAAATAGCCGTACTTCTGACTGAATTTCGGTATAGTGCTGTCAGAAACTCGCACCGTATAGCAACACTCAAAGTATACTCACAAGAATACGCTCGATAATATATAGAGAGAAAGAGAGAAAACTTTATTTCTGTTGTGATTTTCAATTCCAACTTAGCCCTCTATTTATAGGAAAATGTTAGAACGCCAAAGGAGACTAAATTAATATAATATTAATATTTACAAAACATTCAAGCCAACCACCAAGGAATCTGATTTTAGCCATCAAACACATGTTAAAGATGCCCACCAACCTTTGAAAAACGTTTTTGTTAAAAATAATATTTAAAACTTCCAAAAATCAATTATTTCGGAACCCCGAAACTTCAATAATTCACAATAAATAGCTCCTTTGTCAGAAAATTCGAATCTCGCGACTTTCCATGGGAAATTCCATTCTCTACAACTTTGCAGAAGAAAATTTTTCCAAATTCCAAATAAAAATTGACCGAAATTCACAAACGGGCAATTTTACAGTCTATAATCAATTTTCGGTCAAGAATTGTGTCCACCGACACACAAAACATATGTTAAACATTTAATGCCACAAAAATACTCTTCCTCCTCAAATACTCATATATCCCACATTCATTGTAAAAATATCACCGTTAATATATTATTAAAATAATATATTTAAATAAATTATTTTATCAGAAAAAGATAAAATATTAATTTTCAACAATTGTCACATTAAAAATTTTCTCCATCTATATCCACATAAAATAAATATTTTCTTTATCATAATAATCAATAATTAATTATTAAAAATAATATTACAGAATCACAGTACTGACAACCAGGCCGTTCCCAGGATAAATGGGGCTTTCCAATAAGGATTTCTCCTTACTGGCGCGCAATTAGATGACCAAACCTCTCCTTGACAGAACTTTCTAGACATTGCCAATAATGTTATCTGATAATATTATTCAAATAATATGAATTATTGATCTGATAATGGAAAATACTGTGCAATGACAATTATTGAAACAATAATAATATAAATATCAACGTAGCAATTATTGAATCAATAAAGTAATGAACAGTAACTCCTGTAGAAATTATTGAGTAGTGCCTTCTTACGTAAGGATCAATAATTCAAAATACTGTGCAATACCGTGTGCTACTGTGCAACAACGCGTATTACTGTATTTTAACCACCGGGTATTCCAACAGTGTAAACGTTAACAACTACGCCGTTATTTTTAAACAACTTATATTTGTCGTTTTCTTCCTCCAATCGCTTTCCGTTATGGGGCCCACACATGGCTGCGCCGTCGTACGAATATTCCCCGACAGTACGAATATTCCACGACCAAACGAATATTCCCCGACAACAATGAATATTTTATAACCACTTGTATATTTTGAAATATTTGCATATTTTACCCATAACTATCCTCATTAATCAAATCAACCCTTACTATTCAAAATAATAATTTAAGGAAATTAAATTTCATTTATTAATTATTTGGGGTCTTACAACCTCCCCTCCTTATGAAATTTCGTCCTCGAAATTGACATGCGTACCTGGTGTTTCGAAAAGGTGAGGATACCTCGCTTTCATTTCCGTTTCCAACTCTCAGGTCATTTCCTCTATAGCATGATTTCTTGTGCGTAGGACATGCTCCTTCCTATCCAAGATCTTGACAGGTACCTCCTCATACGTTAAATCTTCGGCTATCTCGTCCGGTTCTAACTCAATGACGTGGTTCGGGTCTTTCACATATTTACGAAGTACAGATATATGAAAAACATTATGAACACGAGACATACTTGGAGGTAACGCGAGTCTATAGGCTACATTACCTACTCGATCAAGAATTTGAAACGGACCAATAAATCGTGGATTAAGCTTTCCTCTCTTCCCGAATCTTGTAACTCCCTTCCATGGGGCAACACGCAACAATACATGATCCCCAACACTAAATTCTACATCATTTCGACGAAGATCCGCATAACTCTTTTGTCGATCTTGTGCCGTTTGTATACGTTGTCGAATCGTTTGGATCTTCTCCGTAGTCATACGTACTAATTAACTCGGGTCCCAACAATGTTGCTTCACCCACCTCGTCCCAACATACTGGAGAGCGACACTTTCGTCCATACAATGCTTCAAATGGGGCCACACCAATGCTTGCCTGATAACTGTTGTTATAGGAGAATTCCACCAATGGTAAATATTTATCCCAACTGCCCTTGAAGTCTAGGACAAAGAGTCTTAATAAATCTTCAAGAGTTTGAATAGTCTTCTCTGATTGTCCGTCCGTTTGAGGATGGTATGCCGAACTGAATCGTAACTCCGTACCCATAGCTTTTTGCAAGCTAACCCAAAATCTTGAAGTAAATCTTGGGTCACGATCCAAAACTATGGATACTGGCATACCATGCAATCTTACAATCTCATTTACGTACATTTGAGCAAGACGTTCAAGGGAATAAGTCTCCCGTATCGGCAAGAAATGAGCAGACTTGGTTAATCTATCAACAATAACCCAAATAACATTGATGCCTTGAGAAACCGTAGGAAGACCCGTAACGAAATCCATAGTAATGTGTTCCCACTTCCATTTCGGAATCTCAAGTGGTTGCAATGGACCCTTTGGCACTTGATGCTCCGCCTTTACACGTTGAAATAAACTTTGCAATCTCTCTCTTCATATTGTTCCACCAAAATGTATGTCGAAGATCACGATACATTTTGGTACTTCCAGGATGAATTGCAAACGGTGTATTGTGTACCTCCATCATGATCTTGTACTTCAAATCAGAATCGTTAGGAACACAAAGTCTGGAGTGGACTCAAAGTATTCCTTCTTCATCAATTCTCGCTTCTGGAATGGCACCTTCTTGTACTTTCGTCTTCATATGCATCAGCTCCGGATCGGTGGCTTGAGCAACCTTAACTTTTTCTATTAAAGTTGGCTCTATACGTATATTTGACATCATTGCACTCATTCCTGCATATGATCTTCTACTCAATGCGTCAGCTACCACGTTCGCTTTTCCAGGATGGTATTGAATAGTGTGGTCGTAATCTTTCAACAACTCGAGCCAACGTCGTTGCCGCATGTTGAGTTCTTTTTGAGTGAAGAAATATTTGAGGCTTTTATGATCTGAATATATCTCCACTTTCTCCCCGTATAGATAGTGCCTCCAGATCTTTAGTGCGAAAACGACTGCTGCCAACTCTAGATCATGAGTAGGATAATTCCTCTCATACTCTTTAAGTTGTCGCGAGGCATAGGCTATGACTTTCCCACGTTGCATGAGAACACATCCTAACCCTTTGCCTGAAGCATCGCTGTAGATAACAAATCCATCCGAACCAGATGGTATTGTTAGAACAGGTGCCGAAATAAGTCTCCTCTTAATCTCTTGGAAACTCTTCTCGCATTCCTCGCTCCATACGAATTTTGTATCCTTCCGAGTTAGCTGAGTTAATGGAGTAGCAATTCGAGAAAACCCTTCCACGAATCTCCGATAATAACCAGCTAAGCCCAAAAAGCTACGTACTTCAGTGACCGACTTCGGTTGCTCCCAACTTTGTATTGCTTCAATCTTCGTCGGGTCAACAGATACTCCATTTTTTGACACCACGTGCCCAAGGAATGCTACTTCCTCAAGCCAGAACTCGCATTTCTTCAACTTAGCATATAACTTGTTTTCACGAAGCCTTTGGAGTACCAGCTTCAAATGGTGCTCATGATCTTCACGGCTTTTGGAATATATGAGGATGTCATCAATAGAGACAACAACGAATTGATCCAAATAATCCTTGAATACTCGGTTCATCATATCCATGAAAGCAGCAGGAGCATTAGTCAATCCAAAAGACATGACTAAGAATTCATAATGCCCATACCGAGTTCTGAAGGCAGTCTTTGGAATATCCTCAGTTCTAATTTTCAGCTGATGATATCCAGAACGAAGATCGATTTTTGAAAAGAATTGTGCTCCTTGCAATTGGTCAAACAAGTCATCAATACGAGGTAGAGGATACCTATTCTTGATGGTGACATGGTTCAATTCCCGATAGTCAATACAAAGTCGCATACTCCCGTCTTTCTTCTTTACGAATAAAACAGGAGCACCCCAATGAGATGTACTAGGACGAATGAAACCGATGTCCAATAACTCCTGTAGTTGGACTTTTAACTCCTGAAGTTCAATAGAAGCCATTCGATATGGGGTTTTAGAAATGGGCTTTGTACCAGGTTCAAGATCAATAAAGAATTCAACTTCACGTTCTGGGGGTAGACCGGGAAGTTCTTCAGGAAATACGTCAGGAAAGTCAATAACAACAGGAATATTATTCAATTTTGACGTGTCTTTATTCAAATCCATAACATGGGCTAAGAAAGCTTGACATCCGTTTTTCAATAAACGAATAGCTTTATGATTAGATATGACAGTGATTGATTTTAATGGTTTAGTTGCCTGAATTCGAACAACAGGTTGATTAGGAATATGAAAACTAACAACCTTACGAAAACAATCAATTTTGGCATGATGAGTAGTTAACCAATCAATCCCTAAAATCACATCAAAAGCAAGTATCTTTAAAGAGATCAGGTCAACAGGTAAGGTGATGGTGCCAACTTGAATCAAACAAGATTTATAAACAGTGGATGTGATAAAAGTTTCTCCTAATGGAGTTTCCACAGATAGGTCAAAGTCTAATTTCTCCGGAGTCAAGTTTAAACGTTGAGCGCAAGCAGGAGAGATAAATGAATGGGTAGCAGCGGTATCAAGTAAGGTATAAACTTCGCAAGAATTTATAAATAGCTTACCCGTGATCACCTCGTTTGGGTTCCTCGCATGTTGATCAGTCACAACAAACGCTCTTCCAGGAACCATTGACTTTGGCTTTTCTGGGACAGTCTTTTGAGTCACCGTCCCCGCTGAACTAGGTTTCGCTACCGTACAATCTCGAGCGATATGTCCTTCCTTTCCATAATTATAGCATACCTTGAACTGTTGTGGGCAGTTTGGACTGATATGTCCCTCTTTCCCGCACTTATAGCATATAATCGGTGGTCTTTCTCCTCCCTTAGAACCAGTTGCTGCCGGCACTGTCGTCTTCACATGGTCGTTGTTAAATCTCCTCTTTTTAAAATCTCCTCCTGACTCGCTTCTTCTATTTTCATGGCCATGATTACCACCAAAGTGGTTACCATTTTTGTCCGTCTTTTTCTTTCTCCACTGGTTATCGTTATTTTGTTGACTGCTATCTCCGGTATGATCCTGATTGTGGTACCTCGGTTGACCGTACTCGTTATCTCGCTCCAACAATTGAGCCCTGTTAACAACATCTGAATAGAGAGAAAATTTATGAGAGATGAGATATTGTCGTATGCCGGGTTTCAAACCTCTCAGAAACATCCGCGTCATACGTTCCTCATTCTCCACCAAATGAGGTGCAAACCTGGATAACTCTGCAAACTTTGCCTCGTACTGAGACACCGTCATGTTATTTTGTTCTAATCTGATGAACTCCACTTCCTTCATATGACGAACACTTTCAGGAAAGTATTTGTCATTAAATAGTTTCTGAAACGTCTTCCAAGACATGCTGAGTGCGGCTGGATGGGTACGCTTCACAGACTCCCACCAGTAGTCTGCCTCGCCACGGAACATAAAGGTGGCGAATGGAACCTTCTGTTCCTCCGTGCATCCCAAGACATCGAATATCTTGGTAATTTGCTTGACCCATGTCTCCGCAATGATCGGGTCTGGCTTTCCCTTAAATTCTGGTGGTCCCAACTCTTTGAACTGCTTGGCTGTGACAACCCGTGAATTGTTATCATTTCCTCCTGTATTTTGAACACGAGTCTCCCTCGTCTGATTTTGCATGAACTGCAAAAAGCTTCTAAACATTGCGTCGTTCATTGTCTGATCAAAGGTGTTGTTCACAGGATGAACATTGCCAGCCTGTTGCACGTTCTCCTCGTTGGTGAGTACAGGCGTCTCCACGATCTCATTTCCATTGTTAATATTCTCAGTCGACATTCTCAAATACTGTCATAAAACAAGGGTTAATTAAGGAAATCAATATATCACATAATATCCCTATATACTGACCAACTAACAAATAAGCTTAGGTAGGACACACTAGCGAAGGATTTACTCGTCTCTCCCCTCCTAGTTCTATTCCCCGATCTCCGCCAGAGATCATATCCCTAAGCTCTGATACCAACTGTGACGCCCCCAAAATAGGTCCATTCCATCCAACCCATTTTGAGTCGCCAAATACATGGTACAGAAACAACCACAACTTTTACAACCCATAAACTGTGAGTTTGAATACAAACATTGTCATCTAGACAATATACATACCCAACTATGTCCTCAATACAATTATTGATATATTATTTTACAAAAATGGTGAGGACTACTAAACAACTCTCTCAAGGACCATCAATTCATACCCCGACTAGTACCCGCTATATTCTCGTCTCTTGAGAAGAAAAATGGAACAAAAAGGAAAAGGGTGAGCTCAACTAGCTCAGTAAAGAATATTATGACTAAGATAATATACAACAAATTATCGTTAGTCTTCAACAGGGAAAAAAATCTAATAGAATACAATAGACAACAAGTTTTAAATCAATATTCGCAGCGGAAAATATTAATTCATAGAAGAGTTACGTAGAGGATGAAATCTACTAATGTCTATGAATTTAACAGTCCATCAACAGTATTTTTATCCCTGTAACATCAATCAATGCACATCTTGAATCATATATTCATCCTTGCACTACAGGCCAAGGATATTCATCTGTTGGTCATGTTCATCTAAACACCTGTTCATCTTTGCACTACGGGCCAAAGATATTCATCAGAAATCATTCATCTTTGCACTACAGGCCAAAGATATTCAATAATAACATCCTTTAAGACTGAAGATGATAAAAAATATTTTTAAAGAAACGAATCCAGTGAAACAAAATGACAAGGATTAAGGATTAAGGATTCGTACTTTGTTTTATCCATGTCCAAAAATACCTCAAAAATAATCATAGTGGTGTAAAATTCAAGAATGATCAAAACATGAATACAATCAAAGCTAGTATCCACAATAGATATTTTGGACGAAAAGAAAAAAAATAATTTTTCTGTGAATAGTGCCGTATTCGTGAATAGTGCCGTATACGTGAATAGTACCGTATACGTGAATAGTAACTCCGGCACAAAAAGTTCCAAATTTGATAAAAACGTTCACCAATATTTCGGCATAATGATATTGAAGAAAATAATATCATTTAAGAAGAAAATAACATCCCTTACCTCAAAATAGCCGTACTTCTGACTGAATTTCGGTATAGTGCTGACAGAAACTCGCACCGTATAGCAACACTTAAAGTATACTCACAAGAATACCCTCGATAATATAGATAGAAAAAGAGAGAAAACTTTGTTTCTGGTGTGATTTTCAATTCTAACTTAGCCCTCTATTTATAGAAAAATGTTAGAACGCCAAAGGAGACTAAATTAATATAATATTAATATTTACAAAACATTCAAGCCACCAAGGAATCTGATTTTAGCCATCAAACACATGTTAAAGATGCCCACCAACCTTTGAAAAATATTTTTGTTAAAAATAATAATTAAAACTTCCAAAAATCAATTATTTCGGAACCCCGAAACTTCAATAATTCACAATAAATAGCTCCTTTGTCAGAAAATTCGAATCTCGCGACTTTCCATGGGAAATTCCATTCTCTACAACTTTGCAGAAGAAAATTTTTCCAAATTCCAAATAGAAATTGACCGAAATTCACAAACGGGCGATTTTACAGTCTATAATCAATTTTCGGTCAAGAATTGTGTCCACCGACACACAAAACATATGTTAAACATTTAATGCCACAAAAATACTCTTCCTCCTCAAATACTCATATATCCCACATTCATTGTAAAAATATCACCGTTAATATATTATTAAAATAATATATTTAAATGAATTATTTTATCAGAAAAAGATAAAATATTAATTTTCAACAATTGTCACATTAAAAATTTTCTCCATCTATATCCACATAAAATAAATATTTTCTTTATCATAATAATCAATAATTAATTATTAAAAATAATATTACAGAATCACAGTACTGACAACCAGGCCGTTCCCAGGATAGATGGGGCTTTCCAATAAGGATTTCTCCTTACTGGCGCGCAATTAGATGACCAAACCTCTCCTTGAATGAACTTTCTAGACATTGCCAATAATGTTATCTTATAATATTATTCAAATAATATGAATTATTGATCTGATAATGGAAAATATTGTGCAATGACAATTATTGAAACAATAATAATATAAATATCAACGCAGCAATTATTGAATCAATAAAGTAATGAACAGTAACTCCTGTAAAAATTATTGAGTAGTGCCTTCTTACGTAAGGATCAATAATTCAAAATACTGTGCAATACCGTGTGCTACTGTGCAACAATGCGTATTACTGTATTTTAACCACCGGGTATTCCAACAGTGTAAACGTTAACAACTACGCCGTTATTTTTAAACAACTTATATTTGTCGTTTTCTTCCTCCAATCGCTTTCCGTTATGGGGCCCACACATGGCTGCACCGTCGTACGAATATTTCCCAACAGTACGAATATTCCACGACCAAACGAATATTCCCCGACAACAATGAATATTTTATAACCACTTGTATATTTTGAAATATTTGCATATTTTACCCATAACTATCCTCATTAATCAAATCAACCCTTACTATTCAAAATAATAATTAAAGAAAATTAAATTTCATTTATTAATTATTTGGGGTCTTACACTAAGGCTTTCAATAAGTTGATCAATGGTCCAAAAGTGAGTTGTTATAACAGTATCCATGGCAACCGGTTGCCATGAATGGATTTTCTATATATATATATATGGATTCCATCTACAGAAACCGGTTGTTGGGAGCAACCCATTTTTAGCCAGCCGTAACAGCTTGTACCGGCCCTTATGCAATTTTTTTTATAAGCCGGTACAAGGTGTTACGGCTGTCCAAATATGAGTTGCTCCCAACAACCGTTTGCTGTGGATGGAACCCCATATATATATATATATATATATATATATATATATATATATATATATATATATATATATATATATATAGTCCGGATCCAGTCCGGGATCCCGGACTGTACTAAAATACGGACATTTTTTTTTTGCTTTTTTTTTTGAAACAACAAAAAAAAATTATGGAATTGAAATTTTTCCATAATACAGTGTTTTGGGCGTGATTTGGATGCCTATAACAAAACATGTCTGTACAGTCTGGGCAGACTGTACATACATTGGTTGGTGTAGGTATTAAAAACATACCCAAAACACTGTATTATGGAAAAATTTCAGTTCCATAATTATTATTTTTTAGTTGTTCTACAAAAAAATAAAAAAATAAAATTGAGTCCGGATTTGATCAGGTCCGGGAGTCCGAACCTGATCAAATCTGTATATATATATATATATATGTTCTCGCTTATTAAGCTGTACATATTAACCTAATTATATGGCTCTAGCTAGCTCATAAAAGTTAAAAGATCTAGCGAGTAGCTAGCCATGATACAAACAACAAGAATATAGGAACTGTTAACGCCAAGATCTTTCTTCACGTCCCAATCACGAAAGACGCCCTGATCCTGCACAGTAAACACAACAACACCACAAGCTTGACGGCCGGACCGCCGGGGGATAGCTCAGGCGTGAGAGTAAGTATATGTGTTCACAAGGTTAACTCAAGAGGAAAAAGTTTAGTGCAATGTGAGTATCAATTGTGATAATCTATGGTCGTGTGTGTGTAATACATACCTTTACCGTGAAGACTTACTCGGTGGGAAATAATATCTTTGCCTGGAATATTGTGCCACCTACTACCATCTGACATATCCCCATGATCTGATGGGTTCTACCGGCTGCATGAAACCTGTACATTGCTTTTTGCTGCTGTTCACATCGCCGGCCGGCTATAATCCCATCCTCATTAATGCATGGCAGGTATCTTGGTCAACTGTCATACTATATCATCATTACAAGTCAAAGTAATAGATATTAAATGACCCAATGGGTTGACCCATTGACCCAGCCCGGTTTCTATAGGATTAAATGAAATCAATATAATGATTGGGCCCAATGAGCCCAATATCTTAATTAATAAGTGAATCCAATGTACCCGGCCCAATATAGGAGAAATATCATGACCCAACATTACCCCCTAGTTTTTTAGTTAAACATGATGTTTAATAGAAAACTATAAATGGTCCATGATAACAGAATTTAATAAAGGCCCAAAAGTGAGAGATAGTTGAAGCATACCCACTTTGATGTATAAAATAGGCTAAGAGATGGCAGGATGCCCAGGATAATAGGCCCATTCTGATAAAGGATTTTAATTTGAACAAGATGGACCGATACAGGAAACTCAATGGTTAGGCCCAATCGGGTGAAATATCCAAAGGTCATCCAAACACGCCTCATTCGAATTCTCATCATTACTGATAATTAATGCGCCGGCCTTGATTCCTGTGTAACCGTCAGTATAAAAAAGTAAACCTTACCAATTTGACGGTTTTACCTGCTAATTTGAAATTCGAACCTTTGAGCTTTCTCTTGCTTCTCAGAAAATTCTCTCTAGCTCTCCAGATCTCAACAATGGTGAACCCACACCAGAACCCTTCAAGCTCCTCACAATCAAAATCTAATCCAGAAAGTTCGAGTGCCAACCCCGTCCATCCTGTTGACTTCTTCAAGGATGAGGAACAATTTCCTCATGCCAACACTAAATCCATTATCACTGAATCGGAGGTATGCTTCCTCCGAACTCACTATCGGATCCCAGAGACATACGATGTAAGGGCTCCCACTTCTGAAGAGCGCATGTACCAGCGACCGGATGGTTGGGTCGCCATGCCTGCTACCCTTCTTGAAAAGGGGATTCGTCTACCCCTTCACGCCTTCATCGTTACCCTCCTAGGGTTCATAGGAGTGGGTTTCGGACAACTCGTGCCCAATTCCTACATCCATATTCTGGCATTTATCGCCTTCTGCCACGAGTTAGGGATTACCCCCTCTGTGGACATGTTCTTTACCCTATTCTCAGCTGGCAAATCCCGAGAACCAGGGTTTAAGATGATAAGTAAACAATCTCCGCGTCCGAACGCCAAATTTGAGAGGAGGCCTCTGATGAGCACTCCCTCGAGCAACAAAGGATGGCACAAAGAGTGGTTCTTCATTAATGGACCAGAAATCTCTTCTCTTCCAGACTGGACCACTTCAAACCGAATCTCTGCCGACTTCGGAGATATACCCGAAGCACGCATAAGGGAAATGGGAGATTTCTTGATGAAGATCCCTCCGAAAGAATGGAGTTTTACTCTTCTGACCAAACAAGCATGGCTGTACGACCATAAATGTAAGTTCGACTGATCTTGTGTCATAATTTGAGGTATCTATATGATGTGGGTTTTAACACATGGTTTTTCTTTTTACAGTATCTCTGATCAAACCAACTTCTTCGGAAGTGAAAGGTTTGGAAGACTTTCTGGCAGGAAGGATTTCGGAAACCAATGAGGAGATTCCTGCTGAAGACTCTTCTCAAACAAATCCTCCTGCCTCCGACCCACCAATCATCTTCCTTCAAAACGTCGAACCCGAAGTTGAGGAGCCTACCCATCCTGAAGAGACTCTCAGACCTCGCCGAAAGAAGAAAGCTGTCAAGAAGGTCAGGACTACCCCGCGCGAGGTTGATCCTGAAAGTGACGAGGATATTCTTCCCGAAGCAAATCCACAAATGGTCCCTCCCGAAGAAATCCCTCAACCAATTCCTTCTGAAATAATTTCACAACCAACTCCTTCAACCGAGCCCATCACCATACCATCCAACCCGAACCCGAAAAAGAGGAGTCTTCTTGACATACCTCCCCAAGATAGGGCGAAGGTTCTTCGTGCTAAGAAGTTAAAGACAAAAATAGTTCCTCTTACGGCCGAAGAACTTCGCGTTCCTCCTCCTTCAACATCAACTACCCTTCCAACTACAACACAAGCACCTGAAGCCTCTTCCGCTCCTTCCTCGACCCCCGAACCTTCAACTGCCCAACCCCCTCCTCCAGAGGCGATACCTGCGAACCCATCTCCGGTTCGCAGTCAGCCTGCGCCTTCACCTTCAAGACGAACGACTACCGATTTTCAAAATGATGCCATGGGTTCGCCAACCATGTGGCCCCAATTTAATGCCAACTTTCCCTTCCAACTGTTCGAGGCCTTCGTCCGCGAAACCGATGACCACCGATTCGGTAACAGTTCGAATGGGGACTTGCTCAAAGAAGGCATGAGCTATTTGGCGAAGGTAAATGACTCTTTCCTTTCTTTTCGCACTTACGCTTGTACTTGTGTAACTGGTACTGATTGAATAACACTGAACATGTGTAGGCAAATGCTGTGTTTGGGCGTCTGTATCCGCGATCTCTTGAAGCCGAATCCGAAGAGGAGAGGCTGAGGAAGGAGAATGCCATATTGAAATCAACTTTGGCTCGGGAAAGAACTCAGCGCGAAGGTATCCTTCATACAAATGAAGGTCTTCATAAAGATCTGGCCCGAGCCAAGGAAGATTTGAAAATCTCCAATGAAGAACTGAAATCGACTAAAATTCAACATGCCGAGATCACCAAGATGAATGTCGATTTGGTTCTGAGGAGTGAGATAAGGATGAACGAGATCAGCAATTTGAAATCTGACGCTAAGGTTTTGACTAAGACGATCCATGATCTGGAAACTGAAGGGACCCGTCAGATGAATATTCGGCAGCAGCTCGAGCAAGAAAATCGAGAACTTAAAGCTCTCCGGGATTTAGGGCCTCCTTTGACTGATGCTCTTCGCAAAGAAATCTGTGAAGAGTATCGGAATTCGGACGAAATAAGCGGAGAGATAATGAGGATCTTTACAGAAAGCTACACGCTCTGCCGAACTCGTGGCAAGGATAAGTTGTTCAAAGCCAACTTAGATCCGCACTTGCTCGATTCTTCAGATGATGAGGGAGCTGCCTGAAATAATATCTTTTGTAATTTTCCTATTTTTGTAAATAAGTCGAATATTAATGAAGAATGATCTTTTTCCTTATGACTTCAGTGTACTTTTATTCTGTCAATATTTCAATAGGAATTAATACGGACAAATGTATGTAAAAGAAAATTCTTTCGAGGGTTGAACCCAAACTCGTCAATTAACAATTGAGTAAGTCATATAACAGATAAAATGAGGTTATATAACAGTGCATTCTGAACTCAACACTTAGAGAAAATTTAGGTGATAAAGTAAAGGGATACTTATCAGTTATCGAAGTGTGAGACAGATTGGCTTCATTGAAAGTTTGTTTACCCCGAAAGGCCTAACATAACCAAAAGATGACACTTGCCTACCACGAAGGGCCTGACAAGGTCTAAGTGGCGACAAATGCCTACCCCGAAGGGCCTGACACTGCCAAATAGTGGCGACAAATGCCTACCCCGAAGGGCCTGACACTGCCAAATAGTGGCGACAAATGCCTACCCCGAAGGGCCTGACACTGCCAAATAGTGGCGACAAATGCCTACCCCGAAGGGCCTGACACTGCCAAATAGTGGCGACAAATGCCTACCCCGAAGGGCCTGACACTGCCAAATAGTGGCGACAAATGCCTACCCCGAAGGGCCTGACACTGCCAAATAGTGACCACCTTCCGAAGAGGCTACCATCGAATGGTCAGCAAGTCCTCCCGAACCTCCTAACTCCCTTGAACTGAGCAGCAACAAAGACAAAACCTTTTGAGGGAAAAGATGATCTTTTATTGATGATGATGTAGATATTTACAGACTTTTGATGTATTGACAATAAATCTACTGAAAATATTTTCTGAGCCTGCCAGCGTGCCAAGTGTTTTTGATTACTGAGCCATCTAATGCTTTCAAACGATATGTCCCTGGCTTCGGAACCTCTGTGACTTCATAAGGTCCTTCCCAATTTGGCATTAGCTTTCCCAAATTCTGAGGTGTAGACGCTTCGACTTCTCTGAGAACAAAATCTCCTACTTCAAATCTGCGAAGTTTTACCCCCTTATTGTAATGCTTGGCCACTCTTCGCTGATATGCTGCCAATCTGATTAAGGCTATTTTCCTGACTTCTTCCAACAGATCAAGATTGGTCTTCAGTCCTTCTTCGTTGTAAATCTCGTTGAAATGACTGACTCGAAGACTGGGGGATCCGATTTCAATTGGGACTAAGGCATCAGTACCATAGGCCAATCTGAAAGGGGAATCTCCTGTTGTAGTCCTCGGAGTAGTTCGATATGCCCATAAAACACTTAATAGCTCTTCTGGCCATCTGCCTTTAGCTTCGTCCAGTCTGCGCTTGATCCCGTTCAATAGCGTTCTGTTGGTCACTTCAACTTGTCCGTTTGATTGAGGATGAGCCACCGAAGTCTTCCTGTGCTGGATCCCCAACTCTGTTAAGAAAGCTTCAAATTTTGATCCAACAAATTGACGGCCATTATCTGATATTACCACCTTAGGAATTCCGAAACGGAATACAACTGACTCCTTCATGAATTTCAAACATTCCTGTTCCGTTATTGACCTAAGTGGCTTTGCTTCAACCCATTTAGTCATATAGTCTATGGCAACTATAACAAAACTGACCTGACCTTTTGCTTTCGGTAGCGGCCCCAATATATCAACCCCCCAGACAGCGAAGGGTATAGGAGATAGGATCGAGTATAGCTCTTCTGGTGGCTGATGCGGTATTGGACTGTTGAGCTGGCACTTCTCGCACTTCTTCACATATTCGGTTGCTTCCTTGAAGATTGTAGGCCAGTAGTATCCCTGACGAAGTACTTTATAGGCTAATGACTTAGCAGCCATATGGTCGCCACAAATGCCTTCATGCACTTCTCGGAGAGCGTATTCGGCTTCTGATGGAGTCAAACATTTCAATAACGGAGACGAGAAGGCCCTTCGGAAAAGATCCCCATCAATCAGAACAAAATTAGCACTTTTATACTTGACTTTCTTAGCGAGCATCCGATCCGAAGGTAGGACGCCATCAGCCAAATATTCTATGTAGGGAGTCAACCAACAGTTGGTTCGGTCAATGCACGTCACCATTTCGTGATGAACACTAGGATGTTGTAGAATTTCCAAGTATACTGATCCTTCAAAAACATTAACATCCGTAGTGGCTAGTTTGGCGAGTGCATCAGCAATGGAATTGTTGCTACGTTCGACCCCCTGAAATTCGTAGGATGAGAAATATTGAAGCCGATCCTTTAATTCTTTCAGATATTTGATCATTCTTGGACCTCGGGCTTCGTATTCCCCAGAAAACTGTTTAACGATTAACTGAGAATCACTGAAAATGACTATTCTTTGTACTTCAAGACTCTTCGCTAATCGCAAACCAGCCAAGACTGCTTCGTATTCTGCCTCATTATTTGTAGCTTTGAACTGAAACCGGATAGCCTGCTGCACTTTGAACCCCTCCGGGCTTGTCAAAATAATCCCTGCTCCACTGACGTCTGAAGTTGAAGACCCATCTGCAAACAGCGTCCACGAACTATCTTTCTGTTGAAGAACGACAACTGCCCTGTCAGACCCTTCAGCTTCGACAACGACTTCATCAGCTTCAGAAAATGAACATTCAATCATAAAATCAGCTAAAGCTTGACCCTTGATGGCAGTTCGGGGATGATATTCAATGAAGAATTGAGATAATTCCATCGTCCATGCAGCTAATCTCCCTGATACCTCTGGTCTGCTCATAATCTTCTTCAAAGGCTGATCCGTGTATACTATTACCAGTCTACCCTGGAAGTATTGCCTAAGCTTTCGACTAGCAGTTATTAAAGCGAAAGCAAACTTCTCAATGTTTGGGTATCTGGTTTCAGCATCTCGGAGGACATGGCTCACATAATAAACCGGATGTTGTTTGCCTCCAACCTCTCGTACCAAAACAGCTCCTATTGCCATCGGACTAGCTGCGAGGTATAAATATAGAGGCTCGGCAGGGACGGGTTTCACTAGCAAAGGCGCCGAAGATAAATAGGACTTGATGCTTTGAAAGGCGTCTTCACATTCTGAAGTCCATTGGAATGTTTTTGAATTCTTCGGCCCTTTCAACGTGTTGAAGAACGGTAAACATCTTTCCGCTGACTTGGACATAAACCTCCGCAAAGCTGCAATCCTTCCAGTCAGACGTTGAACATCTTTAAACGACTGAGGAGTCTTCATGTCCAGGATCGCTTGAATCTTCTCCGGATTGGCTTCGATTCCTCTTCGGCTAACAAGATAACCCAGAAATTTACCAGAACCCAGACCGAAAGTGCATTTAGTAGGGTTCAGCCTCAAGTTGTGATGACGAATAGTCTGGAAGCATTCTTCTAAATCGTCCAAATGCTTATGTACCAACATGCTTTTGACAATCATATCATCTACATAAACTTCAATATTCCTACCCAACTGATGTCTGAAAATATGGTTCATCATTCTCTGGTATGTGGCTCCGGCATTAATAAGGCCGAAAGTCATTTTCTTGTAGGCATATACCGAACGATGCGTAATGAACGCCGTCTTCGGTATATCCTCTTTACACATGGAGATCTGATGATACCCAGAAAATGCGTCCATAAAACTTAAAAGAGCATACCCCGAAGTGGCATCAATGAGTTGATCAATGTGGGGCAACGGGTAGAAATCCTTCGGACAGGCCTTGTTCAGATCGCTATAGTCAATGTAGACTCGCCATTTACCATTATGTTTCTGGACCAGAACTACGTTAGCCATCCACTGCGGGTAGTCGATTTCGAAAATGAAATCAGCTGCCAGCAATTTTGCAATTTCCTCATCAATGATCCGTTGACGCTCTGGTGCAAAGATCCTCCTCTTCTGCCGCACTGGCTTCTTTGACGGGTCCACCTCCAATCGATGCTCCGCAATGTTCCTGCTTACTCCTGGCATGTCCTGAGGTTCCCATGCAAAAATATCGACAAAACATCTCAGGAGCTCTATGAGGTTCGTCCGGAGAGGTTCCGGCAAGCCCGAACCTATTTTCACTGTTTTGTTCTCTTTGCCAGGAATGAGCTCTATTTCTTCTGTCTCTTCAGCTGGTGTGACCGACGGTTCTGAACTGCTTTCGGTGAAGGGTTCGACCTCAATCGCCATGGTCTGCTGCTGCTTTGATACCCCCACTCCCGAAGTGATAACGGCATTTCTGTAACACCTTCTGGCCAGGTCCAGATCTCCTTTCACCTCACCGACCCCATGAGCAGTGGGAAATTTGATTTTGAAATGGGGTATTGATGTTATAGCTTGCAGAGCAATTAAAGTGGGCCTCCCCAAGATAGCATTATAAGCAGAATCGACGTGCACAACATAAAATTTACAGATAATTTTTACCTGTTGGGGGGCTGTTCCAAATATGACCGGTAGTTCAATAGTCCCGGCCACCTTAACCGGATCATTGCTGAAACCATAAAGAGGAGCCTCCTGCCCTATTTCCATCTTCTGTCCTTCCAGATTCATTCTTTGGTAAGCATGAGCATATAGGATGTCAACAGAAGATCCATTGTCCACCATCATTCTTTTCATGTCCACCGAACCCACCTGTGCAGTCAGTACCAATGATCCTTCGTGTGGTTCGATGGGTTCCGAAGGGTAATCCTCATCAGTAAAAGAGATTACCGTGTTCGGATAAGGTCTATCGGTCTTCGGGAAGGTACCCGCCACCGACATGACCGAATCCAAATGGCTTCGGCGCTTCCTCCCAACTAGCTTTCCAGAAGTCCCCCCGGTGATGACATCGATCACATGCCTGGCTGGTTGTCCCGTAGCCGGTAACGTCAGCTGAACTGGTTGAGCCGCCTGGATGGGTGTCTGACCCTGCTGTTGATTATCTCTGGCAGCTATGTACTGAACTAAAGATCCCCCCTGTATCTTTCTTTCGATAAACTCTTTTAAACTGGCACAATCGTTCGTATCGTGACCTGAGGCTTGATGATAATCACAATACTTGCGAGGGTTACCTTTTCCGGGCTTGATGTTATCTCGGGGCGGTTCAAAGATAGGTTGGTTTTTGATTTGGTCCAAGATAACAGCCCTATCTGTATTAAGTGCTGTGTAAACTCTGTTTACCCTTTGAGGTGGAATGGACGAACGTCCTCCACCCTGCCTCCAATTGTTGTATCTCTTCGATCCGCCTTCGTGGCGATCTTTATTCCCTTCAGGTCTCTTCTGGTCTGCATCGGTCTTATCTCTATCTGTCTCTTTGAACCGATCCGAAGGACGCTTGAGACTGTCCATGGCTTCTTCTACCACGATATAACCTTCGGCTTTGTCAAAGGCTTCGGCGAGACTCTTCGGATGGTTAAACATAAGTTTCTTCACCAACTTTTCCGATTTGACCAGATCTAAACCATTCTGAAACAGTCCTACAGCCTGTAGATCATTCAGATCTGCCACTTGGCTGACTGCTTCACGGAATCGTTTCACGTACTGGCCCAAAGACTCGCTAGAGGACTGTCGGACTTGAGCCAATGAACCAGTTGGCTTTCCTCTTCTTCTGTTGCTCCCAAAACGAGCATGAAATTTACTGCACATATCTTCCCAGGAAGAGATAGAATCCGAGGGTAGGGTCCCCATCCACTATCTGGCATCTTTTCTAAGCGTTGTGACAAACGTATGACATTTAGCTGCATCGCTAAAATCATAATAGTCCATAAGTCGGTCGAATGCCTGACTATGGTCGTAAGGGTCCCCCGATCCATCATAACTTTCGATGTGGGGCAACTTCTTGGTGGGGTCAGCCTTTTCACTAAGAATTTCCGAGGAAAAAGGGGATGCCTTCTTTCCCGGAGTGTCTTTGGTTTTCTGAACTTCGGCAAGTTGCTTCCGAAGCTCCTTCAATTCCTTAACCAGATATTCCACGCCTTCTGGTTGTGACGATGCCTCTTTCTCCGGCAATTCTTTCTTTCTGTGAGCAGATCGGATTTTCTCAACAGATCCTTCCATTCTAGAGGGACTTCTCCTATGACTAGTGTCTACAGGGCGGGGTACCCTCAGTAGACTCTCGGGAGTATGTCCTCTGGATATACTTCGTCTTTGACTTCGGGCATTATGACGAGAATGTGCGATGACAAGTGCTCTCTTTGCATGCTCCGGAGTGCGATCTCTGGATCGTCCTTTTCGTTGACTTCGTCCCTGTTCTCTGGACTCGACAGGAAGATATACTCTCTTTGATCTCTGAGGAGTAGGGCTACGAGACCTTCTTCTTTCTCTAGTTCGACCTAGAGACTCTCGTACTGAGTGAGCAGGTTCTTTTCTGCTTCGATGCCCTTGCTCTTCGGATTGGACATAACTGAGCTCCTCGTCTCTTAATTCTGCCACTCGAGCCATTTGCTCGGCTATGTCCTGACGTTGTTTCATAAGTGCTTCCATGGCTTTATCTGCTTCGTCTGCCATCTTTGCCAAACGGGAGGCTTTTGCGTTTTGGTCATCTCGGTTTCGAGTTCTAGGCGAGGTGCCTTCTACTCGTTTCCGACCATGACCAGGCTCTCTCTCTGTGGGGAATATAAGCTTACGCTTTGCTTTGCCTACCACCCTTGGTCGAGAATCTTCAGGTGAACGTTTGGATGCTGTGCTAGCATGGACACTTATAGTTGGTCCCAAACGATCTTTGGCAGATATTCGCGGTGCTGAATCACTGACAGCCATCGGCTGTCCTTCGGGTGTAGATGTTCTACTCTTCCCCATGAAAACCGGATAGAATAAAACAAGATGAGTGATTGAAAAATACTCAGGACACTAGAACTCACCCCTCCTTCTAGCGCCAATGTTAACGCCAAGATCTTTCTTCACGTCCCAATCACGAAAGACGCCCTGATCCTGCACAGTAAACACAACAACACCACAAGCTTGACGGCCGGACCGCCGGGGGATAGCTCAGGCGTGAGAGTAAGTATATGTGTTCACAAGGTTAACTCAAGAGGAAAAAGTCTAGTGCAATGTGAGTATCAATTGTGATAATCTATGGTCGTGTGTGTGTAATACATACCTTTACCGTGAAGACTTACTCGGTGGGAAATAATATCTTTGCCTGGAATATTGTGCCACCTACTACCATCTGACATATCCCCATGATCTGATGGGTTCTACCGGCTGCATGAAACCTGTACATTGCTTTTTGCTGCTGTTCACATCGCCGGCCGGCTATAATCCCATCCTCATTAATGCATGGCAGGTATCTTGGTCAACTGTCATACTATATCATCATTACAAGTCAAAGTAATAGATATTAAATGACCCAATGGGTTGACCCATTGACCCAGCCCGGTTTCTATAGGATTAAATGAAATCAATATAATGATTGGGCCCAATGAGCCCAATATCTTAATTAATAAGTGAATCCAATGTACCCGGCCCAATATAGGAGAAATATCATGACCCAACAGGAACCTTTTAATCCAAAGTAGTTTATTGGAGTCCCAGTCCCTTCAAAAGCTAGCTAGTACCTTTAAAACATACAAAGCATATATAATACCAGTAATTGTTTGAATTGATGTGGTTGCAACAACGTACCCACGAGCGCCAGAAAGATACTTGTATGGTTTCGAATGGTTGAACATGTATTGGCCAAAAGTATCAAGTATCAACCCGAAAGAACATGGGGGATTATGTATATTAAATTTCTTGTCCGAATCAATCATTTTCTGTCAAAACTCAATTTTCTTAACGCATTAATGCATTAGGTTCATTCAAAAAGTGAGTTATATATATATATATATATATATATATATATATATATATATATATATATATATATATATAAACTGATCAGATCTGAACTCCCGGATGGGAGAAAATCAGGAACCAATATTTTTTTTTTGCTTATTTTTAAAACAACTAAAAAAATATATTTTATAGAACTGAAATTTTACCATAATATAATGTTTTGGGCGTAGAAATTTATTCCTTCTAGTTATCATTTATTATGTTCTTGGCATATTAGCAATAAATTTCTTGAAAAATTGCATCATGTTTATTCTGAGCACCCATCGTTCAAAAATAATTTTAACAACTGTGTGTATAACTCATTGTCCATCGAGGAATTTGAAGAGCGTTGGCATATTCTGATAAGTTCCTATGAATTGTATACCAATGAATGGCTTGGAAGTTTGTATGATGTACGACAGAAATGGATTTCAGCAAATACAAAGAGATATTTTACTGCGGGAATAACTACCACTGAAAGAAGCGAGAGCATGAATGCTTTTTTTGATGAGTATGTTAGTGCATTAACAGGTATGCTATGTTTTGTAGTGCAGAGTCAAAAGGCTATAGAAAGACAATTTATCAGGGAGAGGAAGGCCAACTACATAACAAAACATCGTAAAAGAATTATGGTACTCAGTTTATCTTTAGAAGTTAATGCTGCACAAGTGTACACAAAAGAGATGTTTAGACGTTTCCAACGTCAGCTCGTCGATTCCATGAAATACAATGTTCATAAACTTAGTGAGTTGTGTGTCACTGATACGAAGGTTTATGCAGTGTTTAATGCAGATGCAACTGAAAGTAGTGGAAGATATAAAGAAGTTGTCAATAATCGTCAACTGGGATCGGTAACATGTAACTGCCAAATATTTTCTCACTCTGGTGAATTATGCAGGCACATCTTGAGATATTTCATAGCAAAGAGTATTTCACAAATACCGAGCGACATGATCCTTCATCGGTGGACAAGAGACGCGAACAAAATTAATGGTGAAGACTTGCTCTTTAACTCCACATCTGCTGACTTCGAACAAAATCAAGCAATGCGCTATAATCATTTGATGAGTGATTACCAGGAGTTAGTGAGCAAAGCGGCTTGCTCAGTCCGAGGTTATAAAATTGTTCTTAAATTGAATGCACGAGGAAAAGAGTTGGTTGACCAGTATGATCCGGATGAGAATATTACTGAACTGACAGATGACGACATTTATTACAGTTGGAGATCTAAATCATGATATGGGATACGATAATGACGATGAAGATGCAGAGGTGGAAGCAGAAGAAGAGTTTTTGCCGCCTATTATTTCTCAAACAAAGGGCCGCAAAAAATAATTTAGATTCAAGAGTGCACTCGAGAAAATCATTCCTCCTAAGCCTCATCAAAAATGTGCAATTTGTGGCTTTGAAACCGACCACGATAAACGAAATCACTATCGAGTGCTAGGGATTCCTGAGCCAAAAAAATAGGCGTCAGTTGTATTAATCATGCTATGTTTTTTTTTATTTTATTAAAATGAACATGTAATATGTACTATTCATCTTAATGTTATGCAGTACTAGTATTGGTATAATTTATAATTCTAATATTGATAATCACATTATTATTAATACTTCACTACTTTTATAAATTCGATAAGTAAATTAATTTCCTGAAATATCTTAAAAAATTATCATCTTTACTTATTAATAATCACATTATTTATATTAATATTAAAAATAATGTTTCATATTATTTACTCATACTCAAATAATAATTAAAATAAATATAAAAATAAATATATGTGTAATAATAAAATGAATTACTATAATCTAAATCCATTTAAATTCCACTTAACCAATTTAATAATAAAATTATTAATACTAATAATGCAAGATTTATAATGATCACTTTATATTTTATTAAAGAATGATATTTATTTTTAATATTTTAATTAGACTAATTGGACATATTTTTACAAAAATAAGAAAAAATATTAAAGGGGATAATAATAAATATAGATATTAACTTATTTCTATTTTAACAAATTCAATTAATAGATTTTGGGGGATGGTGAAGTTTTACTATAAAGATATATCTTTGGTAGAAATTAGCAGCTAGGCCCGTGGTGCTCGGATGGTCATATGACGAGGGATTGGTGCTTGAGGTCGCGATTTCGAATCTGTTTAGCAGCGAATAGCTTGGGATACCGAATTTTTTTTTATTCCAGCTGTCAGCCGGGACAGGCTGTACTGGCCGGGTCTTGATATTTTTTATTTTATTTTAATTAGCTGAGTTAAGTCGGATGAAGCTGTACCGGCTGGATGCTTTTTTTATTTATTTTTTTATTTTAATTTGCTGAGTCATCATTATACAATGGAGAAAAGAAGATAAAAAAAATTAAAAAGCTAAGCCGGTTGAAGTTGTACCGGCCAGAAAAAAAAAAGCCGGTACAAGCTATTACGGCTAAATTATTTTAATCATAAATATTCATTTTATATAACTATACTGACAATTTAAATTTAAGTGGGTCTCTCTTATTAAAATAAAAGCCGGTACAGGTAAATAATTAAGCACAACACCCTGTGCCGGCTTATCAAATACAAAAGCTAATCTCAGCCATCAATTTAATTTATCAACGGTTCAAAAAAGAGGTTGTTGCACAGTTTACATGGCAACCGGTTGCCATAGAAGGATTCCATATATATATATATATATATATATATATATATATATATATATATATATATATATATATATAGTATGATACCATCTTCCACTATTAAAGTCATCACCTATATATATATAGGCTATATTGGTAGAAAGAATTTTTTCCAAGGGCTAATATAAACTTATATTGAATCAGCACCCATTCCAGATATATCTATTCACTTATAGCCTAGCTAGTACTTGAAAGTGAGTAAGCATTAATTAATTCCTATCACCCATATGAGCATGCTCATCTCCTCTTTCTCTTTGGAATAATAATATATACCAAGAAATTAGAATGAGCATTATACATGCAATGCAAGCATGCATAATGCGCGCAAACATGCAAAGTACAATTGCCTAACTAGTTTAACATTCAAGTGGCATGGGGAATTTGATTTGATTGTATACCAATTCATGGCCGACTCATTTGATGACTTTCCTTAACTGATATTCAATTATTCAACTCTTCCCCTATGAAAAAAGTTTATATATTCTTGTTAGCTTTTTTGGTAATCAAAGGTATTATATATAGTAGTAACATATATATATATATATATATATATATATATATATATATATATATAGGGTCCGGATCCTGTCCGGACTCCCGGACAGGTGTAAAATCCGGACCTTTTTTTTTTTTTTTTTTTTTGCTTTTTTTTTTTGAAACAACTAAAAAAAAAAAAAAAAAAATTATGGAATTGGAATTTTTACATTATACAGTGTTTTGGACGTGATTTGGATGCCTATAACAAAACATGTCTGTACAGTCTGGGCAGACTGTACATACATTGGTTGGTGTGGGTGTTAAAAACACACCCAAAACACTTTATTTTGGAAAAATTTCACTTCCATAAATTTTTTTTTTTTTTTTTTTAGTTGTTCTACAAAAAAAAAAAAAAAAAAAAAATTTTTTTTCAGGTCCGGATTTTCTCCCGTCCGGGAGTCCGGACCTGATGTTTATTCTATATATATATATTGACCATCAGGAAGAAGTGCATTGAAATTTGTTTTCTTTTTTTTTGTCTCATTTACGGTCTCATCATTGGTACCAGATAATACTTATTTATTTAAAAAAATAACTATAAATAATTATTACATTAATTATATTTGATGACATTAATACATAACATAGGATAAATAAAATTAACTCTAAAGAAGTAAAAGTAAATCCAAAAGATCATCACATGCACTATCTTCCAAGTCTTAATGAAATCACAATTTGCCAAATTATTTTTATGAACAATATTAACAATATATATATATATATATATAATCGCTCCGGATCTTAAGTTTACCCCTTATATATCTAACATACCTTACATATCATCCTTTAATGACGGACCGAACGACGATTCTTTCCGTCGCTATATATTCGTTTCGTCGCTATATGTTATCCGTCTCTAAAAGCTAAGACAACGATTCTATATATAACGACGAATATATAACACTATTGTAATAAACATAATTTTGATTATAATTTTTTTCCCTTTTTTACCCTCAAATTTTTTGAGTCCCAAACCATAAGATGAAGATTCTGTAACTACTTGGCCTTTCTTCTACGGGCAGTTGCTGAAATACAAGGTCGATTCAAAACTTTTTTTGTGTAAATTGCAATCAAATTTAGATTTGATTCATTTCAAAGAATTTTGGAGTTTAAAAGATTTAATGCCCTTGTCAATGCCGAGTGCTAAAAGGAAGAGAACCAAATCTCTTGAGTTATGTAAAATAATAATAATAATTTAATTAAGCATACTGTAATGGTGGAATTTGATATCATATTCTATACCTGGTAGGGGTGAGCAATTCGGTTATAACCGAACGGAATAGCTTATTCGGTTATAACCGAAAACCGAAATTTGCTCAAGTGCACTATCCGAACAACTATCCGAAATTAAAAAATAACCGAATAACCGAAAACCGAATAACCGAATTTACAAGTGATTTTTTCGGTTAATAACCGAACTTAAGTTCCATTATATCAAACAAAAAAATCAAAGAGACTTGTAATAATTTCTGTTGTTCATGAAACAGAACAAGTTTTGAAAAAAATTGATCTTCTCAGGTAAGACATTTCAGATTGAATAATAATGATATCACAATTTTTACCTTTGTCTGCACAAGGGGATAACACATATAGAAGCACCTACGTTTGTGCCCTAAAACAAAATAAGCTACACAGCCAACTCTGTGTAAAAATAGATGAAAAAACAAATTGTAGAAACAAAATCTAAGGCACAGTAAAGAGGCTAATAATCTAAACCCTGAACTATGTGAGCTCTAGACCTTTTTATCTTTTTAGTATACACCTTTTTTTTTCAATTCATCAAGAACATTAATATGTTACCCCTCTGTTCTTACACTGAGCTCATTAGACAATCACCTCCTGCTTATCTCCAAGCACCAAAATCAATAGATTGGAGAGATATATGACTAAGATATATATCTTTCAAGTGCCGTTTACACAAACCAATCCGTCTTCTGTTTAAGCTGGGATGGATGCAAGTTGTTAATCCCGTTTGCCATCCTGGAAACTTTTGCCTTTCCGTAACTTCGTAAGCTTGGATCGGAGGCGGAATTGCAGAGACCGGAGTGGGGGATACTCACGATTTGCAAAGGGAAGCTGTGGCTATGAAGATTGAAGAGGCAGAATTGGAAATTTGGGATTTAGGGATTTGGGTTTGGGACTTTGGGTTAGGGCTGGGTTAGAGAGTGGGGGAGTGGGAGACTGGGAGTGGTGGTCTCCACCATGCGTCGCCGTCGCCTCTTCATGGTCCTCTCAGACGAAGAAACAGTCGTCTCCGTCACCCCTCCATCGCCGTTGCCTCTCCATGGCCGTCGCCGAGAGTTCAGAGTTGAGAGATTGGGAGTGAAAGAGTCGGGAGACTTTGAGAGATCTGAGACTGAAAGTTGGAGAATTATAAATGACTAATGGCTGGGCTAGTGGGCTGAGTAATGGCTGGGCTGAGTAATGGCTGGGCTGAGATTTGTTCGGTTATTCGGTTTAACCGAATAACCTAAAAATGATATCCGTACAAACTAACCGAACACCGTAAAATAATTCGGATATAACCGAAATATTAAAAATAACCGAATTTTCAGAAAAATTCGGTTAAATTATTTCGGTTCGGTTCGGTAATTCGGTTATATCCGTTTTTTGCTCAGTCCTAATACCTGGTAAATATGGTTCAGGCCCGCGGGTCGAGCTAGGCCGGCCCGTCTTAAGCTGGGCTTTGGGCTGCAATTTTTTAGCCCACAAAATTTGGGCCGTTTTTGGCTCGGGCTGTGGCCCGCGACTCTCTCTTTTTTTTTAACAAAATGTTGTCACTTATAAGTTATGAGGCTTGAACACAAGATTTGTAAGTAAATAAATAAGAGTTCAAATCAACTGAGCTACAACAATTGTTTATTTTTAATACAATCATCAATATAAAAATATATTTTTATACAAAAATATCATATGCTAATACGGTATTTAACTATTATAGTTGTAGTAAATAACAATTGTAAGTTTAAAATTTTTTAATTGATATGGATGTTAATAATTCCCATAAAACAAGCTAATTGATTAAATAATAAGATATTGGGTAATGCCTAAAATCATGTCATGCAAATCTAATGAAAATCAATTTAAATATTCAAAATGCTAAAATCTTGGCATCTCCAAGTTTCAACCGTGTGAATCTTGGAAATTAATTAGATATCGCTTGGAACAATATTTGTGGAGTCATGAATGCATTTTTAAAAGTTAAATAAATTATATTAATTTTAAAGTATAATTTTAAAAAATCAAATTTGATTATATACTTTGAAAGTAATTTATAATACTATTAAAATTTTAATTGATTGAGATATGTAGTTAATGTAGGTAATTAGAATTATTGTTTATTATAAATTATTTTATTATTTTTAGTATTTATTATTATTTCTATTTTTGGTGTAACAAGATTTTGTAAAAAAAATAGAAGAAGAAACCCGCGGGCCGGACCACCCTATCATATTCTAATAAAATTATTTTAGCCCAGCCCGACCCGGCCCGTCCGGCCCGTTTGCCACCTCTATCATATTCTAATAAAATTGATGAAGTAGCAAAGCTAGTGCTATTGGGAATAAATCGACAGTCTTAACAATTAAATGCAAGAAAATTCCTAAATATATAGTGGCACAAAATCAGAATGGAAAATGATATATATTGCGACTTTACATGTCAATTTCTTTTATTGCAAGTTATCTAGATAAATCTAATTGATAATATTTTTACGATATATTTGATACAATGGATCAATTTTATAATCATATTCAATCGTATGTATTGATATACGTCACAATCGTAATTCTACATAAATTTTTCGTAATATTAACATAATCTCTTTTCGAAACTTATTTATTGAAAAATTGTTCGGCCCAAAATTTGATTGGGCTGATAAAGCAGTTCGAAGGTTCATTGTGCCATCCAACTAGTGTTATTATTTGAAGTTGGAAATTTGAGCAAAAGTAAAAAATATATTTTTAAAAAAAGTTATGTAAAGTTAAATCCCTACTTATAATGAGCATAATTTTTAATATATTTATTGGGCTTTGACTCGATTACAGCATAATTAAACTTTCTATTTTAGAAATTTTTTTTATCAAATCAATAACTTGGGCCTTCATATGTTTTTAAACAGGCCTTTCCACCACTAAAAAAGGCATAGTCCAGTCCAACCAATATTCAAAATCACTCCAGGCTCTGAGATGTATCCCAAATAATTAAATTAAAATATAATAGTATAAGTTCTCAAAATAAAAAATTACAGTCAGGGTTTATGACCAAATTAAACTTATGGCACTTTGAAATAAGGGTTTAAATGAATCGAGGCGAGCCGAGTATTGAATATAAAATTTATCGAGTATAAAATAAAATTTGATTGAACCTCGTTTAACTACCGAGTCAATTACGTTCTCGAATCGAACTCGAGCAGTTTGAACTTTTAGAACGAATAGTATTTGGATATCAATAGAAAACTAAAATTTTAGGAGGTTCGAATAATTTATTGGACTTTAAAATTTACTCATATTTAAATCATTTATATTTCAAGTCGAGCTCAAATTGAATTTTTAATCGAGCGTGTACGAATCGAGCACGAACTGTTTGCTCATTTTACAGTTTTATTTTTGAGATTTTGATTAGAATTCAAATCGTTCAATTCGCAACAAAGAGAAATTTATTTTTGACCTATTGTAATGTTGTTTGACTTTTAACTTCTTACTGAGAGTAAACTCCAACTCAGAGCCGGCCCTGGGGGTGTGCAAACAGGGCAACCGCCCAGGGCCCAAAGTTAAAAGGGGCCCAATTTTTTTTTTTATAAATTTATGTATTTATGTGTCTAAAAAATAATAATAAAAAATTAGCTATATTATGCATTAAAAATGACATGTTAGAAAATATTAAATATGATAGTATGATTTATGATTTTGCATCTAAAAGTGTAACAAGAAAACATTTTAAATGATGTTTTGTAGTTTAGATTTCATTGGGCAACATTAAAAAAATACTCACTGTAGTTGGTAGGTTTTATTAATTAAAATCATTGAACTTTTAATTTTTTAAATTACACCACTAAACTAATTATTATTTTGAAATTGAGTCATTCTGTTAAAAAAAATAAACGGACGTTAATTTTTTATCTACAAAACTAATGAATTATCCACTGTAGTTGGCACATTTTACTGATTACACCATTGAATTTTTTATTTTTTAAATTACACCATCAAACTAATTAAAATAATTATTTTAAATATTTTTAAAAATAATTATTATTTTAAGTAAAAAATATTAGAAACTTTTTTACTTCATAAAATTAGTAGAGTTTCATAAAATATAGATTTAAAAAAATTAAAGTGATTTTAAATTAAATTAATGTCTACTTAATTTTTTAAAATAATGACCCATTCTTAATATTATAATTTTTAAAATAAAAACTAAAAATAGAAATTAAATAAAAAAATAGTAAAAGATAAATAAAAAAACTGATTCAATTTTTTCAAAAAAGAAATTAATAATTTTTATAAATAAATATTATTTTCAAGAAAAAAATTGGAAAATTCTTCATATTTTAAAAAAATGAATAAAATTTTATAAAATATAGATTCAAAAAAAATAAACTTTATTTTCAAAAGAAAAAAAAGGAGTTTTTTTTTAAATCAGTAAGGTTTCATAAAAATTTAATTTTTTTAAATCTATATTTTATGAAATTTTACTCATTTTATGGAAAAAAAATAAAGTTTCTAATATTTTTTACCGTAAATAATAACTATTTTTAAAAATATTTAACATAATCATTTTTTAAATTAATTTAATAGGGTAATCTGAAAAAATTAAAAGTTCAATGATGTAATCAATAAAACGTGCCAACTACGGTGATTAGTTTTGTAGATAAAAAATTAACGTCCGTTTATTTTTTTAACGGAATAACCCAATTTCAAAATAATAATTAGTTTAGTGAGATAATTTAAAAAATTAAAAGTTCAATTGTGTAATCAGTAAAATTTGTCAACTACAGTGTGTATTTCATTAGTTTTATCGATTTTATTGATATTTTTATTTTGTCGGTACATATGATGAGTCTTTGCTTCGATGACATTTTAAAGTGTTCTTCCTTATCTTTTGTAAATTCTTATAATTTTAATAAAATTAATTAGTTGATAATTTATTTATTTTTTTATTTAGTTTATATAAAGGGGCACACTTAAATTTTTTTGCCCCGGGCCTTAAAAAACCCCTGACCGGCTCTGCTCCAACTTATAAACTTCACCCATTTAAAGTTAAAGCATCATTTTTGATCTAATTAAGTAGATTTTTAACCATGCATGAATCCCGTAATTTATGGATTTCCCTCAAATTCAAACCATTTAGCTATGAATTATATTATTATATTTCTAGGTTTTTTTGAATTATGATGGTGTCCCAAAAAGATGGTGACCCACAAAAAGAATTTTTTGTCCAAAGAGTAATTTATTTTCAACGCAAATGAGATGATATCTAACTTCTAGTTGTTCAATATAAAAATTTCCTCAATTATTTCTATACATCTAAAATTCCTCCGAGTAAAATAGCATAACAAAAAAAAATCCAAATTTCCATGTCCGTATAAAAATTGGACACGAGTGTATTTGAATTTTATTATTTTAGAAGTAAATCTTTAATTAGACATGAGTGTATTTGAATTTTACATATTTATATTTTCACCCACTATCAAGGATCAAAATACAAATAAATAAAATTTAAATACATTCATATCTAATTTTTATATTTAATTTTCAGTCCACGTAGAGTTTTTGTTAATTTATCTATTTAATTATAGCAAAGCTTACTCGAAATACAGTGCCATATTATTTGGCTTAATTCCAAAAGGGAGCCTGGAGTACAAAATGAGGACAATTTCTTGTGCATCACATTAAGGGTGTAAACGAATTGAGTCGAGTCAGTATTGAGTTGCTCAGATTTGGTTTACTAAATTTATCAAGTATAAAATAAAGTTTGATTGAGACTCATTTAGCTACCGAGTCGAGCACGATTCCGAATCGAGCCCGAGCAGTTTGAACTTTTTGAACGAATATGATCCGAGTATCAATAGAAAATTATAATTTTAGGAGGTTCGAGTAATTTATCGAATTTTAAAATTTGCTCATATTTGACTCATTTATATTTCGAGTCGAGCGAATACGAATCGAGCCCGAACTGTTTGCTCATTTTCCAGCCTTACATCACATAGAGGGCAGAATATATATTGTATTTGATCTAGGGGAAAATTCTACATGTTACAACTTTCCTTTTTAATTATTCATTTACCCTTTGTCCCCAATTTTATATAAATAAACACCCCCCCCCCCCCCCCCCCAAAAAAAAAAAAAAACTAGATTTTGGTGTAGTTAATTTGGTCGAACATCTCCAGGCAGGCTGGTAAATAAGTTAAGAACCAAGGAGAGTTAGATTAGAGTCATTAGAGTAGTTAATTTTGACAATATTATAAATTATAAATATGAAACTACAATATATTAAATAATTAATTATAATTTGAATATCGGTCAAATAGAAACATAGAATACAAAGATACTACATAAAGCAAAAACACTGCCAAGTTATTTTAAAAAAGCTGGTCTTTCCATTACACTTTTTTACTAATTTATAGTTGTAAAATGGTAAATATGATATATCCTTGTAGGGAATCATGAGATTCTTTTTGCTCATATCATATCTGTTCCCTCCAAAAGCATCCACATACCATCTCTACAAAACCTGCAAAATGGAATAATTAACTTGGCCTTTGCCCTTTCTTCGCTTCTAAAGAATAACTTTAAGCCTACTAGTTTTCAGTCCCCATTCACACTCCTTTTGTCCTCTTATTGAATACCTTTCATTTGGACAAAAATAAAGAAATAATATTTTAATTCAATTTAATTTTTTTTAAATTTTAAAAGGAATACAATGTATACATGCGCGCACACATATATATGCAATGTTTACAGTAACGTCTGCACAAATATATGAAATACGCGTATTGAAAGACACAAATATCTTAAAATTATGAATCACAGTTAACGTATTTGTGCCTTTTAATTTTCATATAAACGAATACGCGTATTGAAAGACACGAATACGAATACGTTAATTGTGATTCATCGTCAGTACTAATTATGGATCGATCTCTTATATTCACACAATTTGATGTTGATAAGATTGTAAGGATTCTTGATAGACCAAGAATGATTTTTGAGGAGAGCAGATCCTCTGTTCCCATGTATTTTCTCTGTCTTTCTTGTGTCTCTCTACTTAAATTTTGATATCTAGGCTTTTATTTAATACTAATTAATTTTAAAATTAAATAAAAGACCAGATGTCAAAATTTAAGTGAAGAGAATAGAGAAAATGAGGTTAGAGAATCTGCTCATTTTTTTAGAGCCCAATAGTTTGTTCCTCTCTTCCAATTGTTTGCTGTGTGAACTTGGGGCTTTGCATGGTGAGAAGATTTAAGATAAAGAGTATAATAATTCAATGATTGATTTTTGGTGTAAGAGAAAAAAAGATCCAGAAGAGGATGGTGGCCTCCAAATTCCTTATCTTTCCCTCTTCCCCACTCAACTTTCCAAGATTTAGATATGAATAATGTAGGGCCCAATCTCAGTCACAACCAACGGTTATCCCATTGCCACCTGTCATTCAAGTCCTGCTGCTGATAAGAAAAGTATACTAGTCTCCACTCTAATTATTTTCTGAGGTGAGAATTTATGATTGTAATTTTCCTGATTTTTCTATCATTTTGGCCTTCCACTTTCCAACAACTTGTCACCCACCAGTGGACAAATTGGAATTCTGACATTGTGTAGATTTAAATTCTGATTAGTTTGCTTCATAGAGAAAATGGCTAAGATTAGAATGAAGGTATCAAATCCCTTTCATGTTAAAGGAAGAACAGACATTACTTTTTCAATTATTTTTTAATGATAAAAAAATTATATTCAGGCATTATTTTTAAAATTGAAACTTAAAACGTTAGGTTAGGCTTGACGACTATACGAGTATGGTTTGGATCTCGGCCGATACATCATATAATAATATATTTGCTTAACGCAATTAAATAACTAATCCCCATTTTGATTATATTATATCAGGGAGACTATAATATAATCTAATAATTAAATATATCATCATCATTATAATATAAATATCTAATCAAATTTTATTTATTAAATAAATAAATAAATAAATTCACAAACAAACAACATCACATGCTCCCAGCAACTCTCAGTCTTGATCACTATGTTAAGATGTCGTTGACAATTATACCAAAGTTGAGCACTACCTATTTTACAAATAATACAAGCATCCAGTTTACAACTGTGTAACTACAACCCGAGAGCATATTCTTTGTTCTCAAATTATCTGTTCCTCTTGTATTTCTTCACTTAAATTTTAACATATATTCTTTTATTTAATTTTAGAATTAATTAATGTTAAGTAAAAGACTAGATGTCAAAATTTAAAAGAAAGGACACAAGGGGACAGAGAATCTGCTCTCCTACAGCCCACAGAAGCAAAGGATGGAAAAAATTATTATAAAAAGAAAAAGGGAAATAAGTTAGGACCTATATATATAACTATGGAAAAAATGATGGTGCCCAGATGTTCAAATTTATATAGTCTACGATCGTAGACTAGTCAGTCACCAATAGTAGAGTAAGAAATATAGGGTAAATCTTCAAATCGTAGAGTAACTTAACTTTACGAATTCACTCTACAGTTGTAAATTGTGTAGATTTAAGAGTGCACGTCTATGTAGCTCAATTAACTATAGGAAGAAGAAGAAGAAGAAGTAGTGCAGCTTTAGTTTTCTGTCTTGCGTGTTGTATTTTTATTTGTTTTGTTTTATTTTATTTAGACATTCACATTCATGAATCTAGATAGATCTACACTTACTATTTGTTAGTTGTAGAAAAATTTATGTACCTACACTACTTGTTACCTCGAGTTTTGGGAATGATTTCTTTTAGCCATGTGCAATCAGAGATTCTCTGTGTCTATGGCCAATTTCAGTTTTTCCTCTCAATGACTTTTCAATATTATGATGGGGGTAGTAGTACTCTAGTATTACACACCCTTAACTATTAACTATCCTTTCTTCTAAATTTACAAATATTATCTTTTCTATTAATTTTTAAATTAAAAACATGTTTTTATTTTTAGACTTGCATGAAACTTTTATGAACATGTTGATGTTCTTATGCTATATTTTGCAAATATAGGCTTGTGCATCCAACAATCTTGTTCTTCCCCATGTGACTGGTTGGTGATCTCTAAACAATATAGGCTTGTGCATCCAACCGATCTTGTTCTTACAAATTCAGTTCAAAATTTTCAAATTTCAGAATTACATCAGAAAAAAACAGAGAAAAGATAGAGCACATAAACAAACTGAACATTCACTTCAAGAACACAATGAAGTTAAAACTACACAAAAAGAACATAATATTATAATTAATTAAGCTACAAATCCATAAGACACAGAAGTCATAAAATCTCCTCTAGCAAGCATGGACAAAAAATACCAGCAGGCCAAGATTAGAGATAGATAGATTACATATACAACTCCTAAAAATCTAAACTTCTTGACACACCTCTGCAAATGTCAAAAAACCCATTTCAGAGGCCTACAATTACACCTAAAAACAAATAGAAAAAATTACATAATTATTACAACAAAGAAGAGGTAAGAGCTTCCCAATCTATCTCCACTGAAGGAAACTTCTGTAGCATGAAATTCTCCGAATCATCAAACGAAGGCTCGGAGAAATCCAAGAAGGAGATTCCAGATTCGGGCGATGATGACCCACCCGATAACTCCTCACAAACGGGTGAAGAACTTTCCTTGCATTCCATTTCCACCTTAGGAATAGCAGCTGTTGTTGCTGGCACTGAATCTTCCACTTTGGGCTTTCTTGAATTCTTCTGTTTGGGCGAATTATTCAAGCTTTGGCAAATGGCTTGAAGCTTCGCATCAACAGACGAATGCAGAGGCTTATAGTTAGAGAATTCTTGATCCATTCTAAGATTAGGGAAATTAAGCCTAGCAAAATCTCCCCTCAACTTATAAGCTGCTCTATCATAAGCTAGAGCTGCTTCTTCGGCTGTATCAAAAGTGCCAAGCCAAAGCCTGGTTCGGTTCTTTGGGAGACGGATCTCAGCAACCCATTTACCCCAATGTCTCTGCCTCACTCCCCTGTAAAGCTTTGTGGGCTTTGGTGGAGTTCCGGACTGCTTCATTGGGATAGGCTTTGGGGCAAGAAAGTCGAGGGACTTCTGGGTTTGTGCAGGAGAAGAGAAGGATAAAGAAGATAAGTAGTTTTGTTGGTTCTGGAGCTGGATTTGAGCTTGGATTTGAAAGATCTGAGATGGGGTGAGTTGGTTGAGCCCAATTGAGCCTGTTTGGTCAAAACCCATTTGGTTAAAACTCGAAAACCCTTGAGAAAACATGTGGGTGTTCGATTGGGGACCAGGGTACATATTGGGGGTTGAGTAGAGAGAAGAGTCTGAAGGGTAATAAAGAGAAGTAGAGGGAGGAGAGAGAGAATAAGGAGAGGAAGAAGGTGAAGAAATAGGAGAGGAAATAGCTGATGAAGAAGCACTTTTCATGAAAGGTTCAAGTGCTTTCATAAGCTCCTCATTTAAGGGATCTGAGAAAAATGGACTGCTGCTGTACATATCTATAGCTGCTGCCATCACTTGTAAAAACAAAAGTTAAACAACAAGTATCCAAACAAATATATAATTTTACAGAAAGAAAAAAGGTAGATCTGAAAAGCAGGAAAACCAACCTGTTTCTTGTATCAAAATTAAAGAACAGGTAGTGAAAAAGAAAATATTTTTCTACACAAATAAGGATCAAAGAGCTATTATAATAGAACCCTTTTGTTATCCTTCGTAATTAAACAAACCAGAGGATATAAAAACTAACCCTCGTAGCTGCTTTGATAAAGAAAAAGAAAGCCAATAAAAACTATACCAAGAAAACTAAAATTAGGATCACTATTCTGAAACACCTGACTTTCAAAAACACCCTTATAGGCTTGATTCTTTTTATATTGTTGAAATTTTGTTCAAAATCAAGAAACAAACCCAAAAAAATTGAATCTTGAAAGACAGAATATGACAGAAAGGGATCTAAGAAGCGGGGAAATTAAGGAGGGGGGAGGATTAAAGAAGATGATCAAAGACACTCAATTTTTGTAGTGGCCTCACTTTGATTTTCACTCCTGCAGAAAAGGTGACCCAATCCCAGTGTATATAAAGGCCAAGTCCATGGCTCTAATCCTGACATTTTCTCTCTCTTACCCCCACCTTTTTCTTTGCTTAATTGTTACTCTCCGTCAATGAATAACTGCTGCCCAACCAGATCATGACACGTGTGCTGACGCAAACTTGTTACCGGCAGCTGTCCGTGAGCAAGAGTGGGATTACACGTGGTGCATCGGAATTCGCTGGAATATCTGGTTGACTGTTCTGTCCGTGTTGACCTAACCACTGGACCTCATTCAGAATTTCTTCACTGAAAAGTAAAGTAAAAACCTTCGCTAGGGACATGGATGGAGGAAAGGGTGGGTTAGTTGGTTTTTAAGAAATCATTTACTATTAAAGAGTACTACTCCATTAATGTTAGATGTATCAATTTTTATATTTATTTTAAATATCTTAAATGATAATAATACTATTAAATAAGACAAAATATATTACATAACATAACATAATTAATCACAAGAAATTTATCCAACACATCATATGAGATCCAATTTGAGACCCAAAAAATTGAAATTCTTGAGCAATTTTAAAAATAAAATGTCTTTTAATTTTAATATATACTTTTTATTGCTAAATTTTGCATAATGATACAATTATTATTATATCCTTAGCTTATACGCGTTGTGTTTCTAATTATCGCAGAAATAAAACAAAATTTTTATTAAATTTCCGATGATAAAATAGGAAGAATACAAACCACTGAATTATGAAAGACAAAATAGTAATATTTTAAAACTTGTGAGAAAAAAAAAAAAAGAAATCGTGAGAAAATTACATTGTTTACATCAGGAGGAGGCCCCAAATTTTTAATAATGCATATGTAGGTGACAGTCATGACCTTCCTCTTGTTTCTATCCCAATTCCCAAAGGTTTACATTTTTTATTTTGGAAAATCCATTGCAATAGTTATATATATATATATATACGTTTCGGATCAAATGCATATCCATTATCTTATTTACCCGTGCTCACCTCCCTTTAGCGACAGACTCAACAATGGTTCGGTCATACAACCATCGTCTATACTTTTAGCGACGTTATATGTTGTCCGTCGTTAAAAGTATAGATGACGGTTGAATGACGAAACCGTCGCCGGCTCCGTCGCTAAAGGAGGGTGAGCACGGGAGTCCGGACAGGTCCTAAAATGTGGACCAAATTTTTTTATTTTTTTTTACTTTTTCTTTTGAAACAACTAAAAAAAAAAAAATTATAGAACTGAAATTTTTCCATAATACAGTGTTTTGGGTGTGTTTTTAATACCTATACCAACCAATGTATGTACAGTCTGCCCAGACTGTACAGAAATATTTTGGTATAGGCATCCAAATCACGCCCAAAACACTGTATTATGGAAAAATTTCAGTTCCATAATTTTTTTTTTTTTTAGTTGTTTCAAAAAAAAAGATGCAAAAAAAAAAATGTCCGAATTTTGTTAAAATCCGGGAGTCCGGACCTGATCCGGACTCTCTCTCTCTCTCTCTCTCTATATATATATATATATTTATATATATATATATAGAGGCCGGATCATGTCTGGACTCCCGGACAGGTTTAAAATCCGGACCTTTTTTTTTTTTTGCTTTTTTTTTTTGAAACAACTAAAAAAAAAAAAATTTATGGAATTGGAATTTTTACATTATACAGTGTTTTGGGTGTGATTTGGATGCCTATAACGAAACATGTCTGTACAGTCTGGGCAGACTGTACATACATTGGTTGGTGTAGGTATTAAAAACACACCCAAAACACTGTATTATTGAAAAATTTCAGTTCCATAATTTTATTTTTTTTTTTTAGTTGTTCTACCAAAAAAAAAGAGAAAAAAATCAGGTCCGAATTTTCTCCCCGTCCGGGAGTCCGGACCTGATCCTCTTTCTATATATATATATATATATATATATAGGGTCCGGTTCCTGTAAGGGAGCCCTTACATTGTTAAAATGCGAATTTTTTTTTGGTTTTTTTTAAAACAACTAAAAAAAAGTTTAATATTTTATGAAACTGAAATTTTTTCATAATACAGTATTTTGGATGTGATTTGGATACGTATATCAAAACAGGTTTGTACAGTCTGTGCAGACTGTACATATATTTTTTGGTATAGGTATCCAAATCACGCCCAAAACATTGTATTATGGAAAAATTCTAGTTTCATAGAATATTAAAAAAAAATTGTTGTTTTAAAAAAAAAATCCGCATTTTAACAAAGTAAGGGGACCCTCACCTGATCGGTTCTGTATATATATATACGGAGAGTCTCTAAAGCGAACCAAAGACGAACCGTCGTCTTTGGTGTCTATAGCGACGGTTCGACCCGTCGCCAAAGACTACATGGCTATGGCGACGGATCGAATCGTCGCCACAGACACCAAAGACAACGATTCGTCTTTGGTTCGCTCTTTAAAGTTCGCTTTAGAGCCGGACCGTGTATATATATATATATATATATCACTTTAATTTAATGCATTATTTGTTCAAATTATTTTATTTTCATGTTTGATGTTTTATTAAAAGATGTGATCCTTATCTAATTTATATTCCTCTATTTTATAAAAAGAGTCTTATATATTAAGATTATTTTTTAAAAATTAATATTTATATCTAAACTATGCTACAAATTAACTTATTTTCTACAAATTTATCCTTTTCTTTTTTTTTGATAAAAGAATTATGTTTTTTAAAGTTATAAGATTTCGATTAATTAATAATAATATAATTAATATTTTCACAAGTAAATTTGATAGTTTCACGAGTTGCTCCTCACATGAATAGTAAATAGAGTATACATAGTGTGGGAGGGAATAATGTTAGAGACACAAACTATTCTATAAATATTTTACAAACTGCTGATGTGGCATACTCCACATCAGCATATTGTGTGGGGTCGAATACTACATTAAAATAATTTATAAATCAATATGCTGAGGTGGAGTATGCCACATCAGCAGTTTGTAAAATATTTATAAAATAGTTTGTGTCTGTAGCATTACTCTTATCAAATTTATTTATAAAAATATTAATTTTTTAATAATAATACTAAAATAATATTTATATAGTTAGAACAAATAATTTTTTTTATTTTAATAATATTTATAAATTATAACGACACTTATTACACTTATTATCATTTTGCCGGCTGCTCTCTTTTGGTTGGGTTGACTTATTATCACGCTCCAATAACTGAGCCCTATTAACAACATTTAAATACAAACAGAGTTTATGAGAGATAAGATATTGACGTATCTCAGATTTCAAACCTCTCAGAAATATTCGTGTCATTCTCTCCTCATCATCAACCAAATGGAATGCAAATCGGGACAACTTGGCAAACTTGGCTTCGTACTGCGACACGGTCATGTTGTTTTTCTCCAACTTGATAAACTCCACCTCTTTCATGTGACGAATACTTTCGGGAAAGTACTTGACATTGAACAACTCTTGAAACTTCTCCCAAAACATCTTGAGTGCGTTAGGCTGGGTACGTTTTACATCTTCCCACCAATAATCTGCCTCTTCACGCAATATAAAGGTGGAAAAGAGAACCTTTTGCTCCTCGGAGCATCCCAAGACATCAAATATCTTAGTCATCTGCTTTAACCACGTCTCTGCCTTAAGTGGTTTTGGCTTTCCCAAAAACTCTGGTGGTCCCAGCTCCTTGAACTGCTTAGCGGTGACCGACCGTGGGTTGCCATTATTTTTACCTACATTATTAACAGGAGCCGCTTTCGCCTGATGTTGTATGAATTCTAAAAAGCTTCTAAACGTACCGTCGTTCGTCAATTGTTCAGTGTTGTTGTTTACAAGAGGATTATCGCCATCTTGTTGCTCATTATCCTGATTATTGATCTGTGGAGACTCAACGGTCTCCTGTGCTCCATTGATATTCTCAACATTCTCGAATGTCATTTTCAAATATTGCCAAAAAACATGGGTTAAATAACATATCACATATTATCCCTATACTCTGACGGACCAATTTAAATATAAAAAAAAACTTAGGTAGGTCATACTAGCGAAGAAATTCCCCGTCTCTCCCTTCCTAGTTCTTGTCGCACATCTTAGCCAGAGATCATATCCCTAAGCTTTGTTACCAATTGTGACACCCCCAAAATAGGTATACATCACCCATCTTGAGTCGTCAAATACATGGTACAAAATTCAAATACAAACTAATAATACAGCAGTAGTGTAAAATATGACAAAACACATGTTGTGAGTTTAAATACAAATATTATCTTCTAGACAATATCCATTCTCAAATAGAGTCCTCGTTATATTTATTGTCACACTATTTAATAGAATAGTGAGGACTACTAATACTATCATCTGGACCGTCACTCCATTCCCCGACTAGTCCCAGCTATATTCTCATTTCCTGAAGAGAATAGTGAAAGAAAGGGTGAGCTCAACTAGCCCAGTAAAAAATATTATGACTAAGATAATGCAGAATAAATTATCATTAGTCTTCAACAATGTTAAACTGATAATATACAATAGACATCAAGTTTAACTGCAGAGGACATGCAATCCATTAAAAGAGTCAAGTATAGAATAAAATCGACTATCTTTTATGATTTAAAAGGTTTTTCATCACTTTTATCGCTGAGACTTAGCTTATTAAATAATCCACATCATCCCTGCACTACGGCCAAGGATATTCATCAGGGTCACGACCATAAATTATCCATGCACTACGGGCCAAGGATATTCGTGTATTCATCAATGGTCATGATCATGCCAACAATTGTCCATCAATGCACTACGGGCCAATGAGGACTTTTACCACATCATTTATAACATTACGGTCATGATTACACCGAATAATCCCTGGTCATAATCATACCAAGTCCATCCATGCACTACAGGCCACAGATGACTTTCAAAAAAAATATAAACACGAGGATGATGACAATGATATAAGAATTTAATAAAACAAGTTCACGAATTAATTTATTCAGAAACTAATAACGTCCAAATTGTCAACATGATACTGCTTTGTAGAGTAAAATTCAAGAATGTTCAGAAGAATATTTCCATGAAAGATACTAGATGAATCACAAATATCAAGGATATTCCACTAATCTCATGGAGTATATAAGTCAAAATTTTAACCAACTGAGTATAATAAAGAATGGAATAACAAAAGAAATCACCATGCATGCGGTACTTCGCATAGACAGGTTATTCCAACAGAATAATAATGACGGAACCAGGTCAGGTGAAATTCACACCGACGGGATGTTCCAACAGAATAATAGGTACGGAATAATAAATAATGGAACCAGGTCCGGTGTAAAACACACAGACAGGATATTCCGATAGAATAATAAAGATGAAATAATAAATAATGGAACCAGGTCCGGTGTAAAACACACAGACAGGATATTCCGACTGAATAATAAATAATAGAACCAGGTCCGGTGTAAAATACACAAACAGGATATTCCAATAGAATAATAAAGACAGAATAATAGAAGAATGTCACCAAGTATAGGGTAGACCGCGTATACAGGTTATTCTAACAGAATAATAAGAAATGGAATAACAACAGTTCTAATAATGAATAAGAAAGAATAACACCCCTTACCGTAAAAAAAACTGGATATAAGAGTAGGGAAGTAGTAGAATACTTTTTTATAGTTTCTCTATAATTTATTTCTTTGGAGTTTCAGTGAATTTGTATGAAATAATGAAGGAATGAGCTTCTGTTTATAGTAGAATGGAAGTGTAAATAGGAATCCATAAAATAAGCAAAATTTTATAAAAATCACCTTAATATTTTTAACAACATTTATCATCTTTATTATAATTCACAATATTAATCGACCAGGTCGTTCCCAGGAAAGAGGGGACTTTTCAATAAGGATTTATCCCTATTGGCGCGTAATTAGGTGACCAAACCTCTCCTTGGCAGAACTTCTAGACATCGTTAATATTGCAATTTATAATATTAATAACTCTGTCATTTCAATTATTGATTTAATAATATATAAAATATCGACAATAATTGAATAAAATAACGTGAGATACTATGTAAGAATTACTATAGCAATAATTGAACAAAATTGAGTGATTTCTCACGTAAGCATTAATAATCAATACCGTGTGCTACTATGCAACCACGCGTATTACTGTACTTTTACTACCGAGTAGTTCAACAGTATTAACGGTAAAACTTCCATCGTTATTTTTAATAAAATATTTTTGTCATTTTCTCAATCCGACAATAATTCCGTTGTGGGGTCCACCAATAATTGTGTCGTCGTACGAATATTCCCCGACACAAAGAATATTCCCTGACCAATCGAATATAATATGACAACTTGCATACTTTGAAAAATTTATAAATACTACCCACAACTATAACATTATATCAAATCCACTCCATAATATTTTAAAAAAAATATTTTGAGAAATTTAAATCTTTATTCATAAAATCTGGGGTCTCACATCGGCATCCGAGTCCTCTGGGCCGGTGCCTTACCTCGATGTGAGATGTTTGGGGTCGGGTCTTCGAGCCCTTTGGCCCAGACCCGATGGGGAGTTCGGTTGGGCTGGGCCTGTGCAGTGGGATTTCCTGCGCACAGAGCCTTGAAGACCTAATCATAATTGAATTAGGTAACTCCAAAGGAAGTGATTGGATTGGATTCCACTTGCACCTTTTAAGGAGATTGTGTTGGACCCAAGTTATGGTAACTACCATAAATTGGAGTCCTAATCTGACTCGGAGAAGAATTCTAAAGGTGGTGAGTACTATAAATACAAGGCCAATATTACAATTAACAGGTAATACCTACTTTTGAGCACTAAACATTTAGCCTCCATTATTAAACCTTGTGAACGGCCTGTACTTATTCTCACACTGGAGCCATCCCCCCGGCGGCACAAGCCGTCAAGCTTCTGTGTGATCTGTTATTGTGCAGGTTCTAACGCGTGAATTCTGCGATTGGACACGTCGGCGAAACTTGGCGTTAACATTGGCGCTAGAAGGAGGGGCTTAGTGCTTAATCAATCACAACTGACTTTTTTCGGTAAGCGGCTATGACGAGCAGGGAGAACAGTGCATCTAACCAGGAAAATGCAAAAACACACCAGACCACCTAGGTGAGAGGGTCAGTTAAGGATAGACTGGGTTCTAGAATCCAGGGAGATCAGGAGGAACCTGCTGCTTCCCTCCGACGAAAACTCTTCTATGACAGTCAGTGTACCCCTAATAAGGCTAGTCGGGAGGATGAGAATCATTTTCGGGCACTTGAGGTGCATGGAAAAAGCCGAGGCGAAGGCAGCCGAGATCAGAGGGAGTTTATTCCACAGAAGAAGATGCATCAAAATAAAGACGCCATGTTGGCCCTACGTCTTCAGCAGGAGGAGCTCGAAAAGCTAATGGAAAAGATGGCCAGAGAACAGGAGGCGTCCTCAAAGAGGCGTAGGCATTGGAACCGATCCCTATCACCCCGACGGGAAGAGGTAGAAAGAGAAAGGAGCAGGCACTGGAGTCGCTCGAGGGATGGCCGAAGCAGAAGGAAGAGCCGTTCGGCAGAACGACGATCGGAGCATCCAGGCAGATCGGAACAAAGGAGGAGGGAAGCGACTCCTGAATATGGGAGGGACAGACCCCGATCGTCCCCTCGTAAGGAGGAGTCCGACCCCCTCGCTCAAAGGGTAACTAAACTAGAAAAATTGCTGTTGACAAAGAACTCGGGGGGCACACCTTCGGCTTGCATAGGGTCGCCCTTCTAGCCAGAAATCAATCATGTGATGGTCGACCCCAAAAAGAAGATGCCCCCGATGGAGACCTATGATGGGCTGGGGGATCCATATGACCACTCAGACGGGTATGATACGCTGATGACATACTGCGGACATTCTGATGCTACCAATTGTCATATGTTCGCGACGACTTTAAAAAAGAGCGCCCGTGAATGGATGGGAACCTTGGTAGTGGGATCGATTAACACTTGGAGTGATCTTCCGAAAAAATTCCATGCCTGATTCGGGAGTAACAGAAGGCGAGGAAAGATCACAGCTTCCCTCATGCAGGTCAGACAGAAGT